>CM054122.1:152689121-153289121 GCA_028751855.1 Ambrosia trifida
TCGTGTTCGTGTTTGAAAAAAATGACACGATTAGATTTCGTGTCGTGTTCGTATTTACAAGTTTCATGTTCGTGTCTTAACAGGTTCGTGTAACCTGTTATGCCAGCCCTAGTATTCCTAGCCACCCAAATACACCAACAAGCCGTTATAATGATCCCATGGATAATCTTCTTTCGCCACTTATTACCATTCATATCTCTATACAGCTTCAAAAGGTCACGCACACGGTAAGCATAGATAGGACTAATGTCACACCAAGAAGAGATACACGCCCAAAACTCATGAACAACTTCACAGCTTGTGAGGATATAGTCCGTCGATTCAGTTTCCCAATCACACATATGACAGATTAGAGAACCCACCTGGATATTACGCTTAGCAAGCTCTGTTTTAACCGGAATGCGTCTCATATACGCTATCCAGCCCAAGACCATGCACTTTATAGGCACCCAATTGACCCATTTAATATTGAAGCTGCCAACCGAAATGTTGTCCTTCCTCATGAGCTGGTTCACAACTTTTACACTGAAAGGCGCTGCACATTCTCCACCTTCCAGCACTATTAATCCTCCTCGCCAATGTACTGCAAAACCCGGCACAGAGTTCTGCAGTTCAGACAACTTGCGTGTGCAGTCCTAAGAAACAGCCTATAAAACACCATCGCTGATGGATTAATTCTATCCTTTCTGAAAACAGACAGAATTTTTTTGTCTCCATCTGATAAAGATTCGGCCAAATCATAAATAGAGGCGTACCGTTTAACCAACTGTCCCGCCAGAACCTAATAGGCTTCCTATTCCCAGCAGCAGCATTTAAATTAAAGAATAGAGGACGATCACCAACTCTTAACTCCTCAATGCTCTTAATAATAGATTTCCAGGTCCCTCCCAACGAAGCATTAACCGAAAAAGACCAGATTCTGGAACGAGATTTATGGCAGCTGTCGATAATCTTCTTCCATATGTTGTTTTGCTCTTTTATGTATCTATAACCTTACTTGAAAAGTAGCACGTCATTTACATCTTTTAGTCTCGGGACCTCTAGACCACCTTCTTTCTTGCTCATAGTCACCCAGTCCCATGAAACCCAGTGAATTTTTTTAGTATCGCTTGAACCCGCCCACATAAATCTTCTCATGAGTTTTTCCAATGCAGATATTACCGAGACGGGAGCTTTGTAAATAGAGAGGTAATGAATGGGCAAATTTACAAGTATTGCTTTTATTAAGGTAAGCCTCCTGCCAATAGAAATTGTTTTTGCTTTCCATCCCGAGAGTCTTTTCTCAAAAAACTTCAATAACCTTCTTCCAATTTCCACACCTATGCATATTGGCCCCTACCTTTATACCCATATATTCAAACGACACTTCCCCACAAACACACCCAAGGGTCGAGGTGGTCTCCAAAATCTCCTCTTCATTGTGACCCATACCGAAAAAACTAAACTTGTTTAAATTGATTTTTAAAACAAAACAAACGTGGAAAACACGAAGAATTCTAGTCAAACTAACCATATTATCAACTTCACCTCTCCCTAATATCATCGCATCATTAGCATAAAAATAAGTGAGTCAACTCCCATCCTTAGTTATTAACTTAATTCCTTTAAACTCCCCCATTTCAATCATACATGATAATGCCTCCATCACCACACAAAAAAAGGGACAACGGGTCGCCTTGTCAAAGACCTTTTTGAGCGTTGAATTAATAAGTAGGAACTCTGTCACACCCTCAAATTCCACGTGCGGGGTTTTACCGCGAGGCGCGTGACACACCAGGATCCAAGTCAACGGTCACAATAAACGACAACTATATGAGTCGAAAGCAACGTAAATTACCCATTAAGTTTTCAAAATCTATCCATCACAGCGGAAGCATAAAACGTTATTACGATCCAAAAGTAAAACTAAGAAAACGTTTGTTAATACTCAACATCATGCAAGTGAATCCTAGACGCCGTGAGACTCCGTGCGCCTATCGACTGCCGCTACCTCAACGACCTGAGACAAACATGCTAAAAACGTCAGCAAATAATGCCGGTGAGTTCACAGGTTTTATGTTAAACGTTTAAGTAATGAAAGCCATCATGTTATCACTATGTCAGAAATGATAGCGTTAGCTAGACGCATGAGTAATACTACTACGACCGGAAACCATTACAGACAACGATATATGATTTTTGCCCGAAACGATTATGCACTACCTCTAGTAGCGTTATGACCGAGACAATATGCACCCGCCCGGCTCCCAGCCGACGGGTGGGGTCTGTCAGTCCCAATAGATCTATCCACATTTCCCCCGTTATGCCATCCAGCATATTCATGGTTTCCCCGGGACTTTACGTATCGTATAATATGTAAATGAATTAACACTAGTACAACATGATAATTTATGAAATATGTATAAAGCATGTGTCTCCCCCGAAATGTAAAAACGTAAAGTGGGGCCGTGAAACTCACCTTAGTTTCCATGCTAAGCTAGCAAACAAAGCCTGAACCCTCGACTGACTTCCTCGTGCCCTAATTACCAACAAAAGACACCTTAACAGTCTATCACACATAAGCCTAGCTTATTGACTGCTCAGAAGATAGTCTATCCGACTGTCTAGACTCGTGTGTACCAACACGAGTCTCAATACGTTTCAACTCGACGAACCGATCGTGACTTATCTTAATTCTTGTATTACATAGCACCCAAGTTACAAACTTGTTACTATTTATGTATAAACCATGTTGGACTAGTACCCCGAAACGTATAATTACCCTGAATCGTAGCACGTCTCGTAAATCATATATGTATATTCATTTTGTGTAATTATATTTTAGAGGATACTCTTTAAGGAAAATACAACTTTAGTTATTAAAATCAATTAATAACATTTGTTACTTCTTCCCAAATATTGTTTAAAAATCATCTTTATTGCCACAAATAGTTAGACTTTGAAAATACTTTGATTCTGTATATAATGCACTTGTTCAAAAGACTTACGAGAATGTATTTATAGAATAATAGCAGTTCGCTACGCTTTGGTTTTATAAAAATTTGGGCAGAGTTTCCTCTGTTTTTGTACAAACCAGACAACAACCGTTGTCTACAATTTTTCCCAAAATTAACTTTCAAACACAATTCATCAAATCCTTTTATCCACGATTCCGATTTACGAGACTCTATACGTTTCCACACTTATCTATACTTATATATATATAGCAATATATATATAGTCCGACAATATAGTCCAATGTTATTTAGTCCGATGTCCGATATCATAAGTTATGTTAAGTTAACCATTTACCAAATCGTCCGATATAATATAGTTACCGTTTGTTATTTGGATCGTTCGCGAGTTAAAACTAATTCGTCCATGTCAATATATTTATAAAATTATAACATTCATAAATATATATAAATATTTACAAATATATAATGTTTATAAATATATGATAAAATAAAATGACAATAAATACAAACATAAGTTATACCGAATCACGCGCGCGTAACCCAAAATCTGATCCGCGAGACGGTTGAACAGATCTGACCGATCCGACCTTAACCACAACTGAAACCCGAACTGAACCCGATCCAAACCAAATAACGACCAGATCTAACAAACTCCAACACCGCGAGCCAAAAGCCACATCAAACCACCTGTTGCACCCCGAACCATAACCGGCACGCACCCGACTAGAACCCAAACCGAACCCATCTTGAACTGAGACCCGAACCAGAGTAAACCCGGAGCCAAACATGAACACGTACTGGATTTGTTTCCAAACACGGCCCGGACATGACCACACCAGACCGGACATGGCCACGCAGACCTGACCAGACCAGACCATTTCTGACCCGGAATCTAAACCGAACACGAACCTGACTTGACCCGAGCCCAAGACCACGGCTACACCATATCCGGACGCCACACAAACCAACAACCAAACAATCAGTATAACCTGCCGAGACCCACTAAACCCGGACCCAAAATAAGACCAGCCATCTTCGAACCCGAGACCCACCGTCGAACCACCACGAGACCACCCTTGACAACCACAACCGGACCACACCTAACCACCGAAGTCTGACCCCATCGCGAACCAACACGCGTCGCCTTGAACCTCCAAGAAATGACCACCGAGGTCTGACCCCATCGCGAACCAACACGCGTCGCCGCCTCCTCTGTTTCAGGCCACCACGAACCACCGCCTCCACCTCGATCCATTCCATCCCTGGTTGTTTTATACCGGCGCCGCCACCACCATGGTGGCCGGCCTTCTATAGAGAGCGAGGAGGGAGGGATTAGGAAGGTGAGAGGGTAGAGAGAGAGGACGAGCGGGAGAGAGAGAGGTGCGAGTAGAGAGAGAGTAGAGAGAGGTTGCAGAGATTGGTGTGGGGGGGGGTGCTTGGCTGCAGAAAAATGAAGAGGAAGGAGAAGATATGTGCTTTTATAGTTAGGGTTTTGGGGTAGGTGAGTTATACCGCGTGTCGAACCCGTTTTAAACATAAACGCCTCGGTTTTTATTCCAGGCCCAAAAATAAATTATAAAAAGTAGTCGGTTTTGTTCGGAATACAAAACCGAGCATAAATATAAATGTCTTCGATGTCCGACGCGTGTTTTCAGAACACGCGTTTAAATCGCGTTAATTTAACCGGTCGCAGTTTCGATCGTAAAAACAGTCAGTAAACTTCCGAAACTTAATAATTAGAAATATTTAAAATAAATATTTAATTTTTAATAATAAAATCACGTCAGTGTAGATCGGAAGTTGCCGGGTGTCACATTCTCCCCATGTTACAGAAATTTTGTCCTCAAAATTTGAGGTAGGATATCATCCAAGAACCAACGGTAATACAACAAAACAGTCAACGAACTTGCCGGTACAAATGGCACGAAATAAAGTTTCAGAACCAACTGGATGCAAAGTGTAAACAATAACTCTGTCAATAAATACAATTGGCGCACCTCAAACGAAGCAACTAGTGCACCAACTTTTCATTACACACCACAAGGTGTGTCTGCATTTAAGGCAATAACAAACGAGTTGATGAAAGTGAGACGCCAATAAAAATCATTCATTATTCCAAGTCGATTGAATATTCACCGCAAGGTGCTGTATCAAATTCCAACAATTCGATTCAACTGAAATGTCGACTTTAAAGAAACTCATCGACGAAGTATCAAAGGATTCATTGCCCACAATGGCCTAACATAGAAAGTCTAGAAGACGAACATTACGAGCAACGTAATGATAAAACAAATCATTAATGAAACAATTGTTTGATGCGAAGCCCTACAATGGACCTTCACAGGTTTAAAGAATTCAAACATATAACAATTGACACGTGTACAAAAGGCGTGTCTAATTTGGTGAAAAGAATAAGGAATCAACAAAATTAAATTCCTTCATGATTGAATGTTGAAGGCCACAAATACAAAAGAAGAGAGATGTAGATCGTACTCAAAAAGATAATAACTAGGTTCTACAACATGAACCTTAGTAGTTCAAGAAACGAGATCATCAAGAACTTAAACTGGTTTAAGAAAAGCAAGGTCACAAATGACACGAACATGGGAGAATCGACAATCACGTCCGTAACAACAAAATAAATGAAAAACCCTTATCCATAAGAACCCCGGTCCACCACGTGAACCGTAATGAATCCAGACAATACAAGATATGGCTCAAATACGCATGCAACTGAGCACTCAATGCCCAAGGCAACGCTCCCCAAAAACACGAAAAGATACAAGGATCACAACTAAGGGTAATACGAACAAGTACCCCAAGCCGAGGAACTGATTCCTCAAGGTGAATACGAGATAATTGCTATAGACTGTCACATAATCAACCCAGCCTGACCGGGGATATGCTGAAGACCCTTGTGATCGGTATGAACGAAGCACCAGGTACCGTCCAAGCAGTGTCTCCAGATTACCTCCTTACATAGAATTGACACACCCCAGACCCAAACTAGATGTAACACGACACACGATAACCAAGGACTTACCCTCCCAAGGCGTAGGCACAAAAGGCAGTAACCGATAAAGCTTAACAGATAGGAAGCTCTTAACAGTACGAGAACCAAAATAAAAGCGAAGCATAGCGACAAATAAGAAGACATATAGACAACAGTATTAGGATCCCCCTGGTTCGCCCGCAGTGTAACCCTCTAGGAATCACAAGAAGTTGATCTAGGTCCAACTCGGGTCCATCCGTCCAAACACAAAGTCCACTAGGATTTTCATGCATTCCAGTTTATGATTTCGTGTGCACCCGACATGATAAACTGCTCTACATGATCCTCCAAATGCACTTCAAGCTTGAAGTTCAAGTCACCGGATACTAGACCCAAAATTTAACGGATGATGTGGTAAAAGAGATGAGGACACCAACACCCCGACATATGTTACCCGTATGCTAAGACTCAAACATATGTGACCGTCTAGTGTGTGTGAGACTCGGCTATAGACTAGACTCTACATGCAGTCCTAGTTCACTATAACCATTGGCTCTGATACCAATCTGTCACACCCTCAAATTCCACGTGCGGGGTTTTACCGCGAGGCGCGTGACACACCAGGATCCAAGTCAACGGTCACAATAAACGACAACTATATGAGTCGAAAGCAACGTAAATTACCCATTAAGTTTTCAAAATCTATCCATCACAGCGGAAGCATAAAACGTTATTACGATCCAAAAGTAAAACTAAGAAAACGTTTGTTAATACTCAACATCATGCAAGTGAATCCTAGACGCCGTGAGACTCCGTGCGCCTATCGACTGCCGCTACCTCAACGACCTGAGACAAACATGCTAAAAACGTCAGCAAATAATGCCGGTGAGTTCACAGGTTTTATGTTAAACGTTTAAGTAATGAAAGCCATCATGTTATCACTATGTCAGAAATGATAGCGTTAGCTAGACGCATGAGTAATACTACTACGACCGGAAACCATTACAGACAACGATATATGATTTTTGCCCGAAACGATTATGCACTACCTCTAGTAGCGTTATGACCGAGACAATATGCACCCGCCCGGCTCCCAGCCGACGGGTGGGGTCTGTCAGTCCCAATAGATCTATCCACATTTCCCCCGTTATGCCATCCAGCATATTCATGGTTTCCCCGGGACTTTACGTATCGTATAATATGTAAATGAATTAACACTAGTACAACATGATAATTTATGAAATATGTATAAAGCATGTGTCTCCCCCGAAATGTAAAAACGTAAAGTGGGGCCGTGAAACTCACCTTAGTTTCCATGCTAAGCTAGCAAACAAAGCCTGAACCCTCGACTGACTTCCTCGTGCCCTAATTACCAACAAAAGACACCTTAACAGTCTATCACACATAAGCCTAGCTTATTGACTGCTCAGAAGATAGTCTATCCGACTGTCTAGACTCGTGTGTACCAACACGAGTCTCAATACGTTTCAACTCGACGAACCGATCGTGACTTATCTTAATTCTTGTATTACATAGCACCCAAGTTACAAACTTGTTACTATTTATGTATAAACCATGTTGGACTAGTACCCCGAAACGTATAATTACCCTGAATCGTAGCACGTCTCGTAAATCATATATGTATATTCATTTTGTGTAATTATATTTTAGAGGATACTCTTTAAGGAAAATACAACTTTAGTTATTAAAATCAATTAATAACATTTGTTACTTCTTCCCAAATATTGTTTAAAAATCATCTTTATTGCCACAAATAGTTAGACTTTGAAAATACTTTGATTCTGTATATAATGCACTTGTTCAAAAGACTTACGAGAATGTATTTATAGAATAATAGCAGTTCGCTACGCTTTGGTTTTATAAAAATTTGGGCAGAGTTTCCTCTGTTTTTGTACAAACCAGACAACAACCGTTGTCTACAATTTTTCCCAAAATTAACTTTCAAACACAATTCATCAAATCCTTTTATCCACGATTCCGATTTACGAGACTCTATACGTTTCCACACTTATCTATACTTATATATATATAGCAATATATATATAGTCCGACAATATAGTCCAATGTTATTTAGTCCGATGTCCGATATCATAAGTTATGTTAAGTTAACCATTTACCAAATCGTCCGATATAATATAGTTACCGTTTGTTATTTGGATCGTTCGCGAGTTAAAACTAATTCGTCCATGTCAATATATTTATAAAATTATAACATTCATAAATATATATAAATATTTACAAATATATAATGTTTATAAATATATGATAAAATAAAATGACAATAAATACAAACATAAGTTATACCGAATCACGCGCGCGTAACCCAAAATCTGATCCGCGAGACGGTTGAACAGATCTGACCGATCCGACCTTAACCACAACTGAAACCCGAACTGAACCCGATCCAAACCAAATAACGACCAGATCTAACAAACTCCAACACCGCGAGCCAAAAGCCACATCAAACCACCTGTTGCACCCCGAACCATAACCGGCACGCACCCGACTAGAACCCAAACCGAACCCATCTTGAACTGAGACCCGAACCAGAGTAAACCCGGAGCCAAACATGAACACGTACTGGATTTGTTTCCAAACACGGCCCGGACATGACCACACCAGACCGGACATGGCCACGCAGACCTGACCAGACCAGACCATTTCTGACCCGGAATCTAAACCGAACACGAACCTGACTTGACCCGAGCCCAAGACCACGGCTACACCATATCCGGACGCCACACAAACCAACAACCAAACAATCAGTATAACCTGCCGAGACCCACTAAACCCGGACCCAAAATAAGACCAGCCATCTTCGAACCCGAGACCCACCGTCGAACCACCACGAGACCACCCTTGACAACCACAACCGGACCACACCTAACCACCGAAGTCTGACCCCATCGCGAACCAACACGCGTCGCCTTGAACCTCCAAGAAATGACCACCGAGGTCTGACCCCATCGCGAACCAACACGCGTCGCCGCCTCCTCTGTTTCAGGCCACCACGAACCACCGCCTCCACCTCGATCCATTCCATCCCTGGTTGTTTTATACCGGCGCCGCCACCACCATGGTGGCCGGCCTTCTATAGAGAGCGAGGAGGGAGGGATTAGGAAGGTGAGAGGGTAGAGAGAGAGGACGAGCGGGAGAGAGAGAGGTGCGAGTAGAGAGAGAGTAGAGAGAGGTTGCAGAGATTGGTGTGGGGGGGGGTGCTTGGCTGCAGAAAAATGAAGAGGAAGGAGAAGATATGTGCTTTTATAGTTAGGGTTTTGGGGTAGGTGAGTTATACCGCGTGTCGAACCCGTTTTAAACATAAACGCCTCGGTTTTTATTCCAGGCCCAAAAATAAATTATAAAAAGTAGTCGGTTTTGTTCGGAATACAAAACCGAGCATAAATATAAATGTCTTCGATGTCCGACGCGTGTTTTCAGAACACGCGTTTAAATCGCGTTAATTTAACCGGTCGCAGTTTCGATCGTAAAAACAGTCAGTAAACTTCCGAAACTTAATAATTAGAAATATTTAAAATAAATATTTAATTTTTAATAATAAAATCACGTCAGTGTAGATCGGAAGTTGCCGGGTGTCACAAACTCCATTAACCAAAACCGCCGCTCTAGCCGAGACCAAAATACCTTTAATCCATAATCTCCACCTCTCGGGGAATTCCATTTGCTCTAAAATAGACAATAAAAACGACCGGTTTACGTTGTCGTAGGCTTTTTCAAAATCAAGCCTTCATCTTCTTCTTCTTTACCCAAGATAGAACTTCATTTATCATCAACGGACCATCAAGAATCAACCTATCTTTGATAAATGTTGATTGCATCCCTGAAATCACCAAGTGAAGGACCTTTTTAAGTCTTTCCGGCAATATCTTTGAGATAACTTTACTAATAATTCCTATACGAGTGATTGGCCGGTAATCCTTAAGAGTTAATGGATCACCCTTTTTCGGAATTAAAGTAATGAATGCCGCACTGCATCCTTTGCTGACTTCACATGTGACAAAAAAGTTATCTAAAATATTAACAAAGCCCTCTTCCAAGAGAGGCCAATACCTCTTAACGAATCTGAAAACCCGTCAGGACTCGAAGCTTTATCCGAACTGCAATCAAATACCGCCTCCTTTATCTCTTCCTTTGTGAACCGAGCAATAAGTGGGCCCATGGATGTTCTTATTTGCTTCACGGGCATGCATTTAAGCGCGAACATGGTGGCCATTTATTTGTGTCTTACCACACATGTTTAGGTTTAGGAGGTTGTTCTGCGTTGACGCGAATTTCATCGCGAGCTGCTAAAAACCATTATGTTTAAGATGTCAATATCAGCATTTAAGCGCATTCTTGACTTTTTCTTATATCTTACCATATAAGTTGGTTTTGCTATTCTAATTTAATACACGCAAGAACTAAAAATAACTTTCATTGACTTTTGGCATGATGCCTTTGTGGGAAAGTAAAGACAAGTACTAGTAAACAAACGTGGCGACTCTTTGTTGTCTGCGCGCTCAAAGCGGCTCATTTTTCGTTTGCTTGAATGGTTATCACCATGGATCATCATGCTTACTTTCTTGATCCGCTTTATCGGTGGTCCTCCGCTCTTGTCTGGCCCGTGATGTATGTCTTTCAGTAGGTGTGATAGCTTACCAGACTTTAAAGCCGCTTCGATTGTTGTTTTTAGCCGGAAACATGCATCTGTGTTGTGGCCTATGTCTTGATGATATGCGCAGAACTTGCCAGGGTCCAGGCCTTCTCTTTTTTTGATCACTTTGGGAGTGAGCAGATCTACGTTTTTGGTGTCTAGGACTTGTGCTGGATTTTTGGTGAGTGGAGTCCATGAGTTGTGATTTCTGCGACTAGACTTGTTGTCTTTTGATTGTGGTTGCTTGTACTCAACTGCCTCTGCACCTTTCGGCTCTGCTTGAGGTGATACTTGAAGTCAGCTCCAGACTAAACCTTTCCCTTTCTTGTCGTCCCTGTTATGCTTGCTTCTTGTGGACTGAGCTTGGACATCAGTATACTGGGGTGCTCAAATTCTACCCCAGACGGATAGCTCTCTCTCTCTCTCTCTTTGTTCGCACGTAAAGCTTTGCAGCTGTCATAAATTCATCCCAGGTATCTGACATGCCTATTTTCCCAACGATGGTGCGATGAGCTCGTCACATTGTACTCTTTGCTTAAATGTTGCTTTCATAAGCTCAAACCCTATAGATTCGATTTGGAGTGCCTCATTATTGAACCTTGTGATGTAATCTTCGATTGACTCGTTGTCGTACCTGCGCACTTGCAGGATATCCGTGGACTCGCGCTCCACTCTACGCTGTTAACTGAAGTGACTCAAGAACTTGTTAGTAAGTTCCTTGATACCATCGATCTGGTCGGGTGGTAGACTGTCAAAAACTTCTTAGGTGATCGTCAGGGTCTGATGACCTGCCGTACTTACCTAAAGTGGTTGGTATTTTGGTTTTGAATGGCAAAGGGTTCAGCGTAACGCGTGGAGTGAACTTTGATTTCTCACTAAATGTCGGAGGGTAGTAGGGCTTGGTGAGATCCTCTTCGGCTGACAAATAGTTAACTTTGATATGGGACTGGCTATTATCATGCTTGAAGTGACTTTGGAACTGTAACACCCCACCATCCTGGATGGCACAGGAGTAGCTCTGATACCAATCTGTAACACCCCGCCTCTAATATCATCCAATATTGTCCGCTTTGCCCACTAGAAGCTCACAGATTTGTTTTTGGTTGCCCGAGTAAAAACTTCTCAGGAGGTCACCCATCCTAGTACTACTCCCACCTGAGCACGCTTAACTGTGGAGTTTTCATGTGCTTCACAGCCAACTAAGCCCAAAACGCGTTTGTGATTTATGAGGCATGACATTACTTATGAACCAATATCTCTCCTGTCCACGGACGATGTGGGATATGCCTAGGGTGTTACATGAACTCATCGGAGTCCTCCCTCCAGGTCGGTTCTCTTTGCTTGCTCCCGCTGCCGTAGTGACCCGCACCTATAGAGTCCTACGCAGATCCCCTGTATTGGGTTGCGATGGACCTTCGGAGGCCGTGTGCAATCGAACTGTTTCAAATGGTAGTTTCTTGGAGGCGTCTTTAATTTGTTGCTTGCGGACTATCTCATTATAACGACGCTGTAGAGCCTCGTGCTCCTTAAAGTACCACGCCTCTAGGCTAAGTGTTTTTGTGAGGTCTTCATCTGCTTGGCCTTTTTGCGCGTTTGTATTTTCAGTTGCAAAGTGAAATGAGGTTGTTGAGTAGTGAGTAGCCGCGAAAGGTGAAACAGTGCACAAGGTTTCTGTTTGTTTTTCCTGCCTGCCTTGTGGGTTCTCTTACGCGTTGGGACCGATTTAAGCAGCCCCAGTAGCAGAGGTGTCCCCTGGGAAAGAAGGAAGTGGAGAACTCATGGTTTTTGTGAAAGAAAGATGTTGAGTTTTTTTGTTGTTCTAATAATTGCTCTTTACGGGTAGCGCCAATGAAGAAACACCAGTCTAAACAATTCTCAAAATACTAAGGAGAAATGAAGAGATTTTATTAATGCTTATGTGACGATTACATTGACTGATAATGAGTATCAATGGACAATATTTTGACCAATCTTTCTTACAAAACTTAGAGCTATTACAATGTGTGTGCGTTTAAGTGTCAGAATGACCGACCCTTTCTCCCTAGAGAGAAGGGGTATTTATAGCGATCGTAGGTCGGGCCTTTGAATTGGCAATGATTGACAGCTCATTCGCGCGGGCCCCACAGGGGAGGCCGTTGATGGAATTTGCGTTGTGCTTCCCTGATTGGCCGACTGTCCTTTTCACTCGTCCTTTCTGTCCTTGCTGATGGCAAAAATCAGGAAGCAGGGAATTTACGCCTCTGATTGGCTGGATGCCCTTTTCATTCTCTTTTTGCAGTTGTCACGTACTAGGTAACGCGCAGACCCCATAGAAGCTTTCATTGATTATTCTCTGCAGGCTCACGTGCAGGAGAGGCCTTGCACGAGTCATGTAGATGTGCGTACGCGCGTCCTGGTATATATCGTTAATGATATCTATACTATCTTATAAAGCATTTCAAAATGAACTCTTAATTTTTAAGTAATACAATTATAAATGCTTAAAGTACAACACATAATGCATGTAGTAACTACTTTTTAAGGACATTTATGTATTTTCAAACATAACTTGCACATATACCCCTTATTAGTTACAATTTCCCTCCCTTATCTATCTATATTATACTATAATTTTATACAATACTTACATATTTGCCCCTATCAACTTTACTCAATTTCTGTTTATTTAAATACTAGTTTAAGCACCCGTGTGATACACGGGTTAGATAATGTCAAATATGTCAATAAGAAGTTGTAAATAATGTTTATACAATCTATAATATATAAACAATAAGTTATTTAATTGTTATTAAATAACGAAAATGATAAAAGAATAAAAAATATTAGAATGTTTAACAACCTTGGAACTGAATAAACGTCTTTATTGCGTTTGGGATATTTACATCCCAAGGCTTGAACTTCGTCAAAACCATTAGATCCATCATGTTTATCCCTAGAATATTTTTCGTTGTTATTGCCCGTGTGCATTTCTTGCAAGCATTGTAATACCAATAGCGTTCGTCACGAAAAACCTATACGGTACCAAGAATGACAACAAACTTTCTCTTTTTACGAATATATTATCAATGATAACAAATTTTATTTGTATGAGTTTGATTAAATAATATATGTGATGTTAAAAATTATGATACCGTACCACTTTAATTGCACCTTGATTGAATAAAGCAAAGCTATGATTAAGGCGCTACATACTTGATTGGGCATTATGAAATGCATAATATACATTTCATATAAAAGCATAGTTCTAAGCATACTTTTCAAAGTGCGATTAAGGCGCGGAGAGTGAACCTTAGGCCTAGGCGCTTAAAAAGCAAGACGCATGGTGTATGAATGATGCAAAGTTATGGTTAAGGCGCTACATACATGAAAAGTTTGCAAAATCCATTATGCTACACACAAGTAAACAACACTTTCAATATTCAAAATCTAATTTCATTGCAATAGGCAAGAGTAGTGAACCCACATTTCAGTATTATCTTAGAAATAATAGTGTGAGTAGAGCAACCAATTAACAAACTAAAAATAAAGCAAAAAATAATAGAAAAAATCAAAATAATTGAATAGAATTGATAAATAATAATGATATATTAATACTACCTGAACGTCACTGTATGTCCATTGGTTGAAAAGCAAGACCTACATGCGGTTCTTCCCGTCTTCCACAATTGGTGTGGCCTCAATTTTGATAATTCTAACAAAACTGTCAAAACAAAAAAGTTAAAGATAATTGTATAATTAAAGTTAATAAATCAAGCAAATTAAAACATATTTACTCTCATAAACACAGATATTAATGGTGAAGCAAATGGGAATTTAAATTAAATGGATGGGATCTTATGGTTCGGTGTAATAGTAAATGAAAGATAAATTTCTTCCCACATAGTAATGACGATGATACTTTTGATGGGATTCTTGACATCCTTAACACTAACCTAAGTAAACATTCAGGTCTTACTACGACAATAGTTCAAATAAATTAAATGAGTAAAACCTAGTTTTATTTTTGTAATTTTGAATTAGCAGCAACATATTTCATGATAATCTTCACTGTTTTAATGAAAATGTTGAATACTACATTTAACTATACCCAAACAACGAATTCACATCATAATTTCTAACACTCCTACAACTGGTTTAATACGTCACCTTCAAATCTTACATCTGAAAATTTCTTTGTTCATAGCAAAAAGATAAGAAAAAAATGGAGATAGAACATACTCACTCACAAACACATAATCAACAAACTTAACACTAAACATATAGATCCAAACAGATCAATAATAAAAACACACAAATCACCGACACCTAAACATCGGCAAACTAAACAAATCGTTATTAACATTACCAGATCGGGGCACTTAATAAGGCCTTCAAGGCGAGAATCGTTCTTAATATTAATCCGGTGTTACTGAATGCGACCGGTCCACGGATGAGAGTCCGGTTCAAGGAGAAGCTTGATCTTATCATCCTATACAACGACTGCCAACACAGAAGAAGAAATCGATGAGGACGGTAATGCAAGATATTATCAAACATCGATGATTGAGGAGATGCGATAGAGAGTTAGAGTCTTTTTTTCAAAATTAGGGGGGGGAATATGGTATATATCTACAATGGAATAAAGTGGGTGGGAAGGGGGTTACACATAAAATCTACAATGGAATAAAGTGGGTGAGAGGGGGGTTACACATAAAATTTACAATGGAATTAAATGGGTGAGAGGAGGGTTACACATAAAAGTTACATGTGGCAAAAATAATTAGGTGGGAAAAACCAAAGAAAATGGCTTTAGATGAGGGACATGTGGACAAAAACATTTTGTTTTATTATATTTTACTAGATATTTGCCCGCGTTGACACGCAGTTCAACAACGTACGATTATTTGGAGTAGTATAACGTATAAGAAAAATAAAGTAGAAACATTTGATTAAAATTTAAAAGCAACGAATACACATTTATTCAAATATCGCTGAAAATTTCCTTATAAACCACATTTTTTGTTTTAGTCATCACTTTCCCACCAGCATCAAGTATAAGTAACTTCACGCCTGCCCTGCTTTTAACTCTTGACAATGCGACATAAAGCTGGCCATGTGAGAATACAGGGTTTCTTAAATACAATCCAACCTGAATAATTGCGACTTAAATGGTATGTGTTAAAAATAGACTTATGGCATATTCAACAATAAGAAAGTAATAAAAATGAAAATAAGAAACTAACTACCACCTAAATTTCACAATTTAATTTGACACGTCTGAGAAAATGAGCATTACCCATATCGACCCGCTAAAAAAACTTCGAGCATATTTTATTCTATGTTTTTATAAAAGAATTTATTTTTTAAAAATCGAAAATCATTCATTAATGTTTCGGTCAACGTGTTTAATAACTTTCCTAAACAATATAATCCACATTTTTTGTTTTTTTAAAATAAAAAACATTTAATAATTATTCTATCTTTAAAATTCAAAAAAGAGTTATTAATGTTTTTATAAAAAAATTTATTTTTTAAAAATCGAAATCATTCATTAATGTTTGGGTCAACGTGTTTAATAACTTTCCTAAACACTGTAATCCATAATTTTAATTTTCTTAAAATAAAAAACATTTAATGACTATTCTATTTTTAAAATTCAAAAAAGAGTCATTAATGTTTTTATAAAATTTTTTATTTTTTAATAATCGAAAATTATTCATTAATGTTTCGGTCAAAGTGTTTAATAACTTTCCTAAACACTATAATCCAGATTTTTAATTTTTTTTAAAATAAAAAACATTTAATGACTATTCTATTTTTAAAATTCAAAAAAGAGTCATGTTTTTATAAAAGAATTTATTTTTTAAAAATCGAAAATCATTCATTAATGTTTCGGTCAACGTGTTTAATAACTTTCCTAAACACTATAATCCAAAATTTTTACTTTTTTTTAAAATAAAAAACATTTAATGACTATTCTATTTTTAAAAGTCAAAAAAGAGTCATTAATGTTTTTATAAAAATAAATATTTTTTAAAATCGAAAATCATTCATTAATGTTTCGGTCAAAGTGTTTAATAGGAAGGAACATTATCTAAAGTGACCCATGTATAAGTAAAAGGAGCATTACTCAATAATTTTAACCGACTATTACCTTATAGATGCTATTTATACGCTAAAAATAGTAATGTGACAAATCAAATAATTCAGCATTTATTTTGTGTTTAAATGTCATTAATTTTAAAAACTGGATTTTTTTTTAAATTTTGATTTTGAATGTTTAAAAATAAATTTATAAATGTATTTATATATGATTAATAATTTTATGTTTAAATGTTATTAATTAAATGGTAATCATAATTATTAACATTAGATGTTTCCAATATTGAGTAACTCACGATAAATGCTAATTATACGCTCTATATTTGCGAAATCGTTGCTAACCCCACATTGTGTAAATCTTCTTCCACATTTTGCTTCCCGGACTACTCCACAGCCGGGTGTTTAATAACTTTCCTAAACACTATAATCCATAATTTTTAATTTTTTTTTAAAATAAAAACATTTATTAACTATTCTATTTTTAAAATTCAAAAAAAAGTCATTAATGTTTTTATAAATGTTTTTTATTTTTTAAAAATCGGAATAATTCATTAATGTTTGGGTCAACGTGTTTAATAACTTTCCTAAACACTGTAATCTAGATTTTTAATTTTCTTAAAATAAAAAAAATGTAATGACTATTCTATTTTTAAAATTAAAAAAACAGTCATTAATGTTTTTATAAAATTTTTTATTTTACATCAACGAAAATCATTCATTAATGTTTCGGTCAACGTGTTTAATACCTTTCCTAAATGCTAATTATACGCTAAAAATAGTAATGTGATAAATCAAAGAATTAAGCATTTATTTTGTGTTTAAATGTCTTTAATTTTAAAAACCGATTTTTTTTTTAAATTTTGATTTTGAATATTTAAAAGTAAATTTATAAATGTATTTATATTTGATTAATAATTTTGTGTTTAAACGTTATTAATGATATGGTAATTATAATTATTAACATTAGATGTTTCCAATATTGTATAAATCATGATAAATATCAAAATGCAAGAATTGTTAACACTAAAGAGCAAAATCATGTACCTTCTGTTGATATTTTGGATCTCCAATCCTTTGTGCCCGTGCAACAATAAACTCCAATTGGTCTATGCAAGAATCTGCCAGAGTACTATTACCCTGAGCAAACAGCCTCTACCGTTGCTCACTGGTGCAACACAATCGTTATACACCTGTAACCGCCATAAAAAAGTATTTAAAAAACAAATCAGAATTTTTAAAATGTATTAAAATTAGTGCAATAACTTTACAAACCAATTCCACCATCAATTCCATTCAACAACTTTCCAAACCAAGATTCATAATTATAGCAATTATAGTTAATACATTTGACTATGCAGTTAATACATTTGACTATGACTATATGGAAAGTGTACAATTAATTGTGCTATTAACTTTCCTATAATACAATCAATCAATCTCTTACCAAAAAAACTCGACCCTTCCTTTTAACATCCAAGACTTTTCAAACCACCATTTATAACAATTAATTCTTATAGTTATCCTTCCAAACTTTAAGCCATCAACTTAGGAAACAAATAAAATGCTAATAAATGAGACCCGAATCAACAAACAGGACCCGGACCCGAATAGATTTCCTAAGCGGATTAATCACTAAAAAATATCTAACATTCTTTTACCTTTCATCTAATATTATGATCCTCAAGAACACCTCGAAGAACATATGAACATTCAACCTCACCCGAAGACAAAAATCTAGTAACATTTAATTCTCAAAGATAAAAGAAGACCTGCAAAATGGAAACGCCGGGGGAAGTTACTTATACCTAGAACTTGCCCACTGATTCGTGGTGGACCGTAGACGCCGGAAGACGGATTTGACACGAAGACCACCAATAATAATCATAGCCTTGAAACCACTGCCGCCGCCACCAAGAAAACCCAATCGCCACCGCTGGTTCATCTTTTAACACCACTTAAGCCATTGATGAAACCAATAACAACCGATTAGCATCGATACACACCAACATATGAAGACATGTGCTCCTATACGGAACATAAAGCAGAAAAAATATACAATTAGCATAGATTAGGTCAACAGAAAATCAAAAATAAAAACGAAAGAGATGCTTATAACCTCTGTGATTAACCTCCACCATATATAACGGCTCCATGCTTCAACTCCACCATAAAAGCATATGAAGCAACTTCAAACAGCCCCACCATATATAACAACCTACACATTAAAAATCCAAACTTTATGTATTTTTATTAAAAAAAAAAATTGAAGCTACTTATGTATATTTGATTATCACATAGTAAACAGAGAATCTTATGATTGAACCAATCAAATATATAAACACTAAATTTAGAGTACCTTCAATAGAGTATGCTATATATTATTTTGAAGATCAGAACATCAAATATCATTGTTTGTTTTAGTTTCCAACCCCTTATCAAATCGTTATTCGTATATAGGTTGATCAAGGGAAATCATCCAATTCTCCACCACCATCAGAAAATTCAAGCAAAATATCTTCTTCCAAGACCGTGGTTCTTGATGTTGCGTCCATCACCACATGTATGAATCAAGTTGCAGGGCTTGTTGAGTATGCCAACTGGTCCTTTAAACAATAATCTGAATCATTAAAATCAGTTAGAACAGAGACACAAAAACGTCAATCGAAAACGAAAGATTAATATAGAATGATAACAGAAAAAAACGAAAAAAAAAACAGAGAAAAGAGAGAGATGAAGAACGATTGAGTTGACATAAGAATGGAAGAGAAAACACCTTGGAGAGGAGACGAAGAACACACTTTTGGATGGTCTGATTCGTTTATGGTTTGCCTCATTTAAGGAAACTTATTAATGGGAAAATTACTATTAATGACCGATTTTGACCAACTTATTAATGGGAAAATTAATATTAATTACCGATTTTGACCAACCAATAAATGATTTTTGATTTTTAGAAAAAAGAAAAATTTTATAAATTCCCACAATGAGACACTTGGCACAATATGATTGGCTACACAATTGAGGATGAATGTGGGAGTGCCAAGTGTCCTCATGGACTTTTGTTTATTAGATGTATAGATATTATTATTTATTTATAGATTTATAGATTAATTACACTTTTGCACCTTTATTTTAACCAACTACCCCACGATTTTTAAACGTTCATAACCTTTTCAGACAATAATATTTTCTCAATATTATTAGACCGTGTAAAAGAACATTTTATTCTCTTTAATTTGAGTATAGTATTGCTATAGTTTTTTAATTTTTAAAAAATTATATGTTAAGGTTAAGCAATAACCGAAACGAAAATAAAGAAAAAAACAAAAACAAACTAAAATCATTCAAACTTTATTATAATACATTTCTCAATTATCTCTTAAAATTCAAGTTTTAGAAGTATATTGCTTAGAGTACAAAATACAATGCAAATATTAACTACTTTTTAATGGCAAGCATGTCTTTTAAAAAATACTTACACATGTGCCTAGGGCTGTAAACAAACCAAACATTTGGTGAACAGTTCGTAAACCGTTCGGCGGGAAGTTCGTTTGTGTCCGTTTGTTTAATAAATGAACAAACACAAACAAAAAATTCTGTTTGATTAACTAAACAAACAAACACGAACAAATGTCTCGTTCGTTCGATTGCGTTCGTGAACGTTCGGCAATGTGTTTGTTTACGTTCGTTTATTTATATCCATTCGTGTATGTTTGTTTATGTTCGATCACTAGTTAAAACTTAGGATAATTATGAACTTTTGAATTAGGAATATCATGTATTCATGCCTATGCCTAAGTAATTTTAGATAATTATGTCTAAGTTAGTACAATTTGACTTATCGATATTGTTTACTAGATGTACTTTGTCTAACGGTTAATATTAACAATGTTTTTTAGTTAGTTGCATATTAAATGTTTGTTTTTGTTTGTTTTTGTTTGTTTGTGTTCAAGACCCGTGTTCACGAACAGTTCGCAAACAACTGAATTTCTTAACAAACAAACACAAACACAGAATTATGTTCGTTAGTGTGTTCGTGAACGGTTCGTTTGTCCAAGAAACCTTAACAAACAAACACGAACAAAGCCTTGTTCGTGTTCGTTTGGTTCGTTTACAGCCCTACATGTGCCCTTCATCTTTACTCAACTTTTGTTTATTTAAATAGTAATTACACATTTACACCCTTAATTTAACCAACTACCCCCCATGATTTTTAAACGTCCATAACTTTTTCGTGTGTAAATGTTTTCTTAATATTATTACACCATATAAATGAGCATTTTATTCTTTTTAATTTGAGTATAGTATTGGTGTAGTTTTTTTATATAAAAATGATATGATAGGTTTAAGTAATAACTGGAACGAAAACGAACTGAATTAGACGAAAAATAATAGTTACATGTTTTTCCTTGTTTTAAGGAAACTACCCCCACAATTTTTAAACGGCCTTAAATTTTTCATACGTTAATTTAAAAAAAAAAAAATCATAAAAACGGAAATTTTATTCTCTTTAATTTGAGTATAGTAATGCTAATATTTTTTTCTTTAATTTTAAAAAGTTGATGTATCATGTGATTTACCAGAGCCGACTCGACCATTTTAAGGGCCTAAAACGAATTTTAAATTTAAGGCTCTTTTAGCATAACAAAGACCATAATAAAAAAATCATATCATTAAAGGGATTGGGTACCAAATCCTCACATGGATTGGCCTAACCCGTACAATGCGAGTCCCAAAAGTGACCACTTGGGAGAGCATAATCACACGTTTCTAAGGATGTCCCGTGCCAGGAATCACTGGGCACAGACATCCGGAAACGTAACACAGGCCTTGTGCCTCTACAACCTAATGGCAGGGCGCGTAGTGTATTGTACGCGCGAAGCTAGAAAGTCACACTTGCAACAAGGGCGCCTGTACACGTTCGCCAATGATAGATTGCATCTCACGTCATCAAATACCTCCACCAACTACCTTTCCGCATGATTAGACTTAAGCTTAGGACACGTGGCCAATCAACAGATGACACGTATCCCTTCCAGGAATACATTCGACAATTAAGGCAGTATTGATTCCATTTCCATATTTAAGTATTTATTTCCTAATTATGATTACTAACTCGCATTAGGGTAGGGAGAACTTAATCGGGCCTCAACCCACCAGATTAAGGTTTAATGTTGTTGGCATGTCACTTCTATATATGAGCGTCTTGATCACCTTATGGATGACACTTTTTGCTAACACGAGAAGCTACAAACTGTAGTATACAACATCACCCATTTTTGTTATAAACGTCTACGATTGTAGCACACTCCCTACCCTACGGCTTATCTTTCAGGTTTATCTCAGCCCTAGCTTTATCGTGATTTTACAATTTAGGTGTACGACCTTTCACCGTTACTACACGATTCGATTCGATTCGATTTGATTTCCATTCTTCACTTTCCCGCTTTCATTTTTAACCTAACCGTGTTGCCTCTTTTTGGAACGAGCTACGATTCAATACTACATATGCAAGTTCGATACAAATATAAAATAACATCATAGAATAGGGCCCCAAAAAGATAGGGCACTAAGCCCATGCTTTAGTAGACTTATAACTTGACCAAAGTTTAGTTTTGGTTATTAACAAAATTAACTTAACCGGACTGAAAAATGACAATCTAATCAAATAAACCGAACCAATTAACCGATCGATTAATAAGATTATTTAACCGTTAACTTTGGTTTTGGCTGAGGCTAATAACCGAATTGAACTGAATCATGCATACTCGGGCTGGCAAATCGTGTCCCTAACAGGTTAACAGGTCTCTGACGCGCGCGAACAAATCAAGTTCTAAACATGAACACGACTCGTTTAACTCATTTATATCTCATGTTTATAACACAGTTTTATGTTTTATGTACCAAAAAAGGGAAATGAAAGATTTTTGCCTCTTAATTCTAAGTATTAAAAAAAGTCAAAAAATCAAATAGTGTAATTTTCAGTCAAACAGGTCTTATCGTGTCTTAACTGGTTACCCATTGTCAGCCCTTATGCATACCATAAAAGTAGTTGTGTTTTCCGCCGCATCGCCGCACGGGCACACTACTAGTTTTCATAAAGAGAGTTGATAAAAGGTATTCTCGTTGTTCCCCGAATAAAATTAGTCACTTTCTAACTACACTCGATCTAGTGCCGAATAAGAATAAAACTCCATCCAACCTAAAATTAAAATGGCAGCAGCAACAGCACTGATCTGATCTAATCTAATCTAACCACACTTAATATTATTATGCTTCCAGTTTCATCCAAATGGCTTGTTCTTCATCTTCATCTTCATCTTATCCATCAAATGATACAGAAACCTGTTGGGACTGGAGGAAAGCATTATCAGCTGAAATGAAACTGTTTCGTGGGTTAGCCTTTGCTTTTACTCTCGCCTTCACCTTACTCCTCTTTCTCTCGTTTTACCTCTTCTATCTCCGCCTCCGCCGTCTCCGTCGTACCCCGTCGTGGTCCGTACCCGAACCCCGACCCGAATCCGCCTCCAATGCGTTATCTACGGTAATCGCTTTGCTTATTGTTGACTTGTTGTAGTTGATCTGCGGTTAGTTAGGGCTGTTAACGTTTGCTAAAATTGGATTTAGTCAGTCAGTCAACTAATTTTCATGTCTATAATGAAAATGAATATCAGTTTTTAATACTTTAGTATCATTGATATTCACCTATTTTGTTATAAGTATTAGGGATGAGCTTGGTACCGGTGGGCGGTGGTAGCGAAAATACTGATACCGAAAATCTCTAAATTTGTGTAACCGTACCACTACCAAAAATGTTTGGTACGGTACCGGTACCGGTTCATTGTCTGTATTTGTAGGTACAAATCTGGAAACTACCGGTACCAAACCGAAAATACCGATACTGAAAACGCTAAAAAGTGGGTACCGAAAATCTTTCTGTACAGGAAATTCAGTACCCGTTCGGTTTCGGGATTTGGTACTATATCTCATCCCTAATAAGTATTAGTAAAATTATGAATTTATGATATTGGACATATATATTTTTTTTTTTTTGAAATTTAATTCCTTTGTAATTTATCATGTTTGAGTACTCCTCGAGTGCTCTCTGCCTGGGCCGAGTACTGGCAACTTTAAAGTCGACTGACCTGGGAGGGCCTAGCGATGCCTTCAACCATGGTGTTGTGATCTGGTGTGATTTGTTGATTGTGTGGTGTGATTGTTGATTTGTGAGGTTTTGTTTGGTTTGTGTGTAGGAGCAGGTTGAGTTAGGGGTGAAGAAGGAGTTGAGGGAGATGCTGCCTGTTATTGTGTTTAAGGAGAGCTTTTCTGTTACTGATACACTGTGAGTTTTCTGCTTCCTTCTTGTTGTTGCTATATATTTGTGGATATTTTAGTTGATGTATTACATTATTAGATATTATAATTTGTAGAAATTAGCGGGATAGTCACTCACTTACCGGAGATGATAACCTGAAATTTGATTTTTTGTGATCAAATTTATAGCACAAGTTTTGTCGGTTTGCAACTTTGAATTGATAAGAGTAGTCGGTCTGACCTAAGGATGTACTTTATATGGTTATAAAGTATGTTAGTCAAAAGCCCCTAGGCGCTCAGGCGCAGCTCAACGCACCAAATGCTCTGTGCCTTGGAAGGTGAGCTTTCACGCTCTCAGGTGCTACCTAGAGGTTTTCTGGCCCAAATCCAGCCAACAATAAGCTTGGAATCAACCTAAACTAGCCCTAAACAAGCCTAAACATGTCTACAACCCATAAAAATGGTATTTTATACTATGCGCCTAGCTTAAAATTGCCCTTGCTTTTTAAGTGCCTGGGCTTTGGGCTCAAGGCCGGGCCTATGCACCTTGGGCTTTTGACAACATTAGTTATAAAGATGGTTTGATTCGTGTTATATGGCTTGGCAGATTGGTTTTAAAAAGCGAGGCGCTTCTAGGCGTTTAAGTCCCAAAATCGGAGGCGCAAGCTTTATGTACACAAGGCATTGCTCTATGTGTAACCAGAAACTGCATCTTTATCAGCTCTTTTAAATATTAGCCTAATAGCCTTTTTATCAAGTAACCCATTTGTAATATCTTCATTCCTTTGGTTGTTTTCATATCTCAGCCTTCTATAAACCCTAATCTTGACCTAGCTGTGCATGAGGTGACGCCTCAAACCCAAGGCTTTTTCTAGATCATCCCGCGCATCTTAGGCGCCCTTTTGTAAAACCAAGCTTGGTGGCATACCTCATACTTTCTTGGATGTGTGTGTAGAGGTTTGATTACTTGTAATTTGCCGTTGCATCTTTGCTTGGTGCCCGCTTCCTAATATCCTATTATCAGCCTTGGTGGTTGCTTGAACAGCTACCTGTGCATCACCTTCCATGTTGATTGGATTTGCACCTTTCATATTGATTGGATTTAAGCAACTAAACTACTAATATAATTAAAATGGAGATTGGATAAACATTAATAAGATTGATTATATTAAGTGAACACTAGTCTGTAGTAGTGATATTGTGCTGGTCGCAGAGACTAGGCAAAGCCTGAACGAGAGGTTAGAGGATTGGCGGGTGGGTTTAGAGAGCAAAGGTTTAAGGATTAGTCGTTCAAAGACCGAGTACCTTTATTGTAATTTTAGTGGGACAGGAGGCCACGAGGACACTCAGATCACCATTGACGGCCAAGTGGTTCCACAAGTGACTAGGTTCAAATATTTAGGATCATTTGTACAGCAGGATGGGGAGATAGATAGTGATGTATCCCATCGCATCCAGGTTGGCTGGAATAGATGGAGAGCAACCACTGGGGTTTTGTGCGATAGGAGGTTTCTAGCAAAATTAAAAGGTAAATTCTATAGGGTTGCAGTTAGACCTGCGATGTTATATGGTTCAGATTGCTGGGCTATCAAGAAGACGCAAGCACGAAAGATGGAGGTGGCAGAGATGAGGATGCTGCGGTGGATGTGTGGGCACACAAGGTTAGATCGGATAAGAACTGAGGTTTTTAGGGAAAGACTAGGGGTGGTTAGTATAGCGGGTAAAATGAAGGAGGGGAGATTGAGATGGTTTGGTCACGTGAACAGGAGGTTGACGTCGGAGCTAGTTAGAGCAGTGGAGACCCTCGGTGTGGAGGGGAAGAGAGGTAGGGGAAGACCTAATTTGACCTGGGATGAGCGAATTAGGCAGGATATGCTAGATCTGCACCTTTCTGAGGACATGGTCCATGATAGGAGTTCGTGGAGACGTAGGATTAGGGTTAGAGACTTTTAAGGAGGACAAAATTAGGTCCTTGCTTTGTGTTAAGTGTAGTTTACTACACTCTAGGGGGACTTTGCTTAGGAAAACCCTTTAACAGCTAGATAAATGTTTATGATGCTACACTTGTGTATATATTACTATGTCTCACGATGCATATCTACATTTTGGGATGAGCGAATTAGGCAGGATATGCTAGATCTGCACCTTTCTGAGGACATGGTCCATGATAGGAGTTCGTGGAGACGTAGGATTAGGGTTAGAGACTTTTAAGGAGGACAAAATTAGGTCCTTGCTTTGTGTTAAGTGTAGTTTACTACACTCTAGGGGGACTTTGCTTAGGAAAACCCTTTAACAGCTAGATAAATGTTTATGCTGCTACACTTGTGTATATATTACTATGTCTCACGATGCATATCTACATTTTGGGATGAGCGAATTAGGCAGGATATGCTAGATCTACACCTTTCTGAGGACATGGTCCATGATAGGAGTTCGTGGAGACGTAGGATTAAGGTTAGAGACTTTTAAGGAGGACAAAATTAGGTCCTTGCTTTGTGTTAAGTGTATTTTACTACACTCTAGGGGGACTTTGCTTAGGAAAACCCTTTAACAGCTAGATAAATGTTTATGATGCTACACTTGTGTATATATTACTATGTCTCACGATGCATATCTACATTTTGGGATGAGCGAATTAGGCAGGATATGCTAGATCTGCACCTTTCTGAGGACATGGTCCATGATAGGAGTTCGTGGAGACGTAGGATTAAGGTTAGAGACTTTTAAGGAGGACAAAATTAGGTCCTTGCTTTGTGTTAAGTGTAGTTTACTACACTCTAGGGGGACTTTGCTTAGGAAAACCCTTTAACAGCTACATAAATGTTTATGATACTACACTTGTGTATATATTACTATGTCTCACGATGCATATCTACATTTTGGGATGAGCGAATTAGGCAGGATATGCTAGATCTGCACCTTTCTGAGGACATGGCCCATGATAGGAGTTCGTGGAGACGTAGGATTAAGGTTAGAGACTTTTGAGGAGGACAAAATTAGGTCCTTGCTTTGTGTTAAGTGTAGTTTACTACACTCTAGGGGGACTTTGCTTAGGAAAACCCTTTAACAGCTAGATAAATGTTTATGATGCTACATTTGTATATATTACTATGTCTCACGATGCATATCTACATTTTACTATGCTTTCCTGCCACCACCTGTTATGTTACTATGCCGTTGTATTGCTAGTCTAGTTTGTTTCTTATTGTTTGTTTTGAGCCGAGGGTCTCTCTGGAAGCAGCCTCTCTGCCCTTTCGGGTAGAGGTCTTGGTTTTAAAAAGCGCGAAGCGCACTAAAGCGACGAGGTCCAAAACTGAGGCGCAAAGCGCAAAGCGCAAAAGCGGTGGGATTTTCGTACGCGAAGCGCAAGACGATTATATAATTTTTTTTATATATGCTATAGGTTTTTAGCATCATTTACCCAAAATATAGATACAAATAAGGTTTATACATGATTTAAAAACCCTTTTAGCTACACATATAACAATTTTAAGCATAAAAACACCTCCCGTACAAAAAGCGCGCGCCTCAGGGGATTTTTTTGGCAAAAAATCGCGCTTTTCCTGCGCTTCTTGTACAAGTTGCGCCTTGGGTTACATGAGGCGCAAATCCTGGCGCCTCAGTGCGCCTCGCGCTTAAGCGCGCTCGAGGCGCGCTTTTTAAAACACAGGTAGAGGTAAGGTTTGCCCACATCTCACCCTCCCCAGACCCTACGAATAGCTATGCCATTTGTGGGATCTACTGGGTATGGTGGTTGTTGTTGTTGTAGTCTGTAGCAGTGTTGTAAAAATCGGGATTAATCGGCGATTAATCGCTAGTCGGTAGGTTACTGAGTAATTTTTCGTTAACCAGTCCATTAATCGGTAGTCGGGATTAGTCGGACCTGGTCGCCCTAGTCGGCCAGCCAAAAATAGACAATTCTAGCAAGATTTTGGCAAAAATATGTAATTCCGGCCAACTTCCGGATAAATTCTGGCCAAAACTTGTAAAATTCCGGCAAGTTTCTAATCAAACGATGTATATTCTTGCAATTAGTCATGTATACTTAAAAAAATAGGTCGATGAGGGGTTAAAACATGTCTATTTAAAATAGTTGCCTATAAAAATGTGTGTATATATATAAAAAAACTGAAAAATACATATAAAAACCCCAATCCGATTAATCCCGATTAATCGTTGGTCCCCACCCCACCGGCCGACTAGTGCCTAGCGAGTTCCATAGTTGTTAATAGCGGTGATAGCGGCCGCGATCGCGAATAGCGTCGCGTATCGGCTATCAACCGCTATCATGTGGTTAGCGGGGCAGTAGCGTGAAAATAGCGATTCCGGCGACGATTCCGGCGAAGATTCCGGCTATTTTTTTGCCAGAAGCAAGGAAGAAGCTATGAGGAAGATGAAGACTGATAAAAAACAAAAAAGGAGGAAGATAAGAGGCGGCTGATTTGTGTTTCTCTTTTAGGGTTATAAATAACTTTATTATATTTTCATCTTTAACCCCTCTATCTTTCATTTGTTTACATATAATGCCTAAAACTTCTAAATTTTACATAGAAAGTTTAAAATTAGTTTGTGTATATACACATTTGGTCCTTATACTTGTAAATTTGTACATAAAAATATTTTAATACTTTACCGCTATTTACGAAATAGCGGGCGCTACGAGCGTCGCTATCGCTACGTAGCATATCGGTAGCCCGTCGCTATTTACCGCTATTCGCTATCGATAACTATGGATTACATAAAGAATGGACAATGACTCAATTTTATAGCATTAGCCCTTAGTTTAAACATATAACTTGTGTCTGCTGATGTCACTTTTCTATAGCGTTCCCCAAACTAGACACCAAAATGAAGTTGGGGGCACCAACACCACACACACCTATCCACAGTGTCTTTTATAGAAGACAAGATATTTTCATGTCCCAAAACAATTTCTACTTCATCATCATATCCACCAGCTAATGACATTTGATATTCTGTTTCTCCCTGCTGTACATAAGGATAGATGGCAATGCGCTTATCCTACGTCATCTTTGGTTTGATACAATCATTCATCGTCTTCTACTTGTTCTTTCTTGCATCTATAAATTCCATATCCCTTCCTAAAAGTGTTCATAGACCTTGTCTCGTCTTAGCTGACGTGCAACAATGAGAGACTGATGAAAGCTTTAGATGTTGATAGTAATAGGAATATTGTAATTTTGTGTATAGGTAAAAGGCTATAGGATGTTAATGGGCGTTTGTGGTTAAATTCAGGTTTTGTGGCATAGTTGAAATATCATTCGGCTCCTAAAGATTATGCTTCTACATATGTGGTGGACTATTCTACGACTGTTATTAATTTCTCCTAGTTGCATTTTTTTTTTTTGTTTATATATCGACTACTACTTGCAACTGGGAACATTACAAAGAGGTGTACAAAGAGCCATTCTTATGAAGAAGTGTGCAATCTGCCAATCTGAAAAGGCCATATGGCTTGAAGCGATCTCCCTGTGCATGGTATGGGAGATTTAGTGATATTGTGATTTCTGACTGAGTAAGGCTTTCAAAGAATTGCATGATCACTTATGAACTAGGTGTAGACACTTGTCACTCACTCACTGGGAAGTGACTCTCTTTTGTATGTTTTTGTAAGAGCTTTCAAGTACAATTCTTTGTTGAGAAATAGTGTCATGAAAAATATCGTGGAATAATTATATAACATCTAATAAAGTTTAACATACAATAGATGAGTTGGGATATAGAATTCTATCAGTTTCAATCATGTATTTGTCCTTTTCAAGATAAACACAACATACGGAAAAAGCACACACAGATGTGGTAGACTTGTTGAAACAAAAAGGAATATCTTGAGCGGGAACTAGAAACGAGTCACATATAATGATATAAATGCCCATAAAGGATGCAATAAAGCAACAATTAATGTAGTGGTAAAGAAAATTTCATTTTATCAAGATAAATCATAAAAATAGGCATATCTTTTAGAGGCTGCAAACATAAAGAATATAGGTAGTGGACAAACCAATATCCCATACACTTGGTAGAAGTTCCTATAAAACTAAATTTGCAAGTACAACTTACCATACCCTGTGATGCATGGAAGTTGAAGCAAGAGGGATGACAAATTTCCATCAACTCCAACACCATTGCCACAATCAGACCTCCTAGATAGCGTGTTATATGCTTTCAAATGCTCGGGTTCAACTAACGGCAACACAAGGATGTAATATTGACCCTTGGCATGCAAAATGAGCGGCCAAAATGTATAATCTTCTTCATTTTCCTCTTTTTTAACATGAAGACTTACAATATGACGCATAATTGGATCATCAACCCATGAATCCGATCCTTCAACTGACTGTTTGACCCGTATTCCATACCCAAGAGCAGACCCTTCCCTGCATTATTTGCCAAATCAGTTAAATATTCCTAAGGACACCTTACCGAAAGTTAAGGAAGCCTGCTCTATAAAACAAGAACATGTAACATTAACCAGTCCTATTAGTATCTACATGATCTACACATCATCTAATTTCTAGCACGTTATCCGTAACTGAAAGTTCATATATCAGTCTAATTAACTACAACAAGTTTCACCGTAGTTATTAAAAGCGAGGCCCTTTAATTGCGCTTCTGTTTCCTAGGCCCTCGCTTAAGCTCTCAACGCACACTAATTACCCATTTATTATTCTTTTATTATTATTTAATGCAAAATTATTGATCTTCTCTACAATATAAACTTCCACAATGCCGATTTAAGCAACTTTCATCCATAGTTCTGATCCAATTTAGAACTTTTCGAACTTTAAACTTTCAAGTTTTGAAATTACATTTGAATCTTCACTATTTTAGAGCTTTTGGTATCAATTAGATGATATTAAATGTCATATAATAGCTTTTATTTATAATGTATATAAACAAAAGTAAAATTCCACTAATTTAACGTTATTTCCCAGTTTTGGAAAATAACGTTAAAAGCGGCAAACAATTAATAATGCATCATGTGGTGGCGTTGATAGCCAAAAGACAAGGTGTACGTGCACCAATCAGCCTTTGTCCGAGGCTTTATGCAAAACTGCTAATATTTTTATTTTATTTTTCACTTAAGTGCGCTTTTTTTCCTCAAGCCTTCACTTTTTTTGCGCCTTTAATAACTACGGTTTTAACAACCTAAATCAATTCTAATTCGGTACCAAACACAATCAAATAACAAATCCAAATCTAATAAAACCTCTTCTTTCGTTCCGCAAACGCAGCAGCAATCTCCGAATCAGTCGGAAAAGACGATGGCAACACAATTAAATCCCGATCACCTTTACACCTCTCATTGGCTCTGTTAACAGCAACATTCCAACGTCTCTCAACTACTGGAAACCTCCTGCTCAATTCCAACATCAAAAGGATATTTAATAATTATAAATTTGAGAGTTATTGGATATGTTAAGTGAAAACATATATTAAGCCCTAGAAATTACCGAGAGAAGAGGACGGTGTCTTGGTTGTTGAGGATCCAAATGGCTCGAATGCTGCAACTACTGTTCATTGGTAACTTATTGTGTTGTTTGATTTTTTCTAAGGGTTTAATAAAACTGTTTTATGGAGTAGATAATGATGGGGGTTTGTTCGTTGTTCTTGTTATTCTACAGGTTTTTATAGTTTTATATCATTTTTATGGAATTTTGTTATTACTACCGTACGTATGGTCCCTATAGTTTGAAGAAATTTCACAAATGCCCCCATCTATCTTCAATAGTCTCTAATGTTACATTTAATAACACTTTTGTCCTTACTAGTTAACTTCGTTAAATTTTCAGTTAAATCATATAAAATTACCAAACTGCCCACAGGGACCATCCAAGCAGCTTACTCTTTTATACATTCACCATCTCCTCAAACAACCATCACCACCACCTTCAAACCACCAGCACCACCTCCTCCTAAAAAAACTCCTCTCCATGATAGATAAATGTTACATAGTGAGGAATCTTTGAATTAAACTAGGGGTTTCAATATCGCGCGCTGCGCGATTGTTTTAAGATGTGTTGTTCGAGTTTGGTTCAAAATGATGTAAGCCATAGTTGCAACCAATGTTTAAGCAGTATGCTTTTAGCATGCGAAGTGCAGTGTTCAGAAACTTAAAACAAAAGTCCTAGAAGTGCAGTCACAACATAGTTACTACAGCGTGTGTCGCTAAGTATTGCAAAAGATGTCGCCTTAGATCAAATGAAACATTTGCATTCGCGACTCTTCTGGGAAGTTGTTTAGTTCCCTGGAGCTAGTCTTTTTTCAGCACCTCTTGCGTCTCCTGAAATATATTAAAAAGTGTTTTAATTACTAATGTGTTTTAACAGTATGGACTAAGAAAGTATTATCTACCTGGTGTTTCAAACAGCGTGCGTTTGGCGGTGCTTTCTGTGTGTTTTTTATTGTTGGCTGCTATGTCTGGTGTCAAAGGTGTTGGTGTCATTGAAGGTGAGGTGCTACTCGAAGTGGCAGTTGGTGTGTCTTGTTGTTGTAGGATATTTGCGTTGTTGACAATTAATAGATTGCATGGACATATTGATGTATTGGAAAATACATCGGTTGTTTGTACATATTTTGCGTCGTTATCGAGTCAGTGTGTGTCGTTTATATATATTTCCAGTTTCTATTTAGTATTGTATGTGTCACAAGAATCCGGATGGCAAAAGAGGCAAATTTATGCAAAAACGGTGCTTCACGAGGTCCTGGATGAGTCAGAAGTGAAAAGAGAAAATAAAAATAAATAAAATTGAAAAAATCACCCCGTCGTGTCACACGACCACATACCCAGAATCCTGTCGTGTGACGCGGAGCCTTCCCGATTCAGCAAAAAGTCCATTCTACCCCTGCCAAGTTGAGATAATTACCCTTGCATGCCCTCGTCAGTTTTAGATGCGTCGTGTCACACGACCACTTACCCAGAATCCCGTCGCGTGACACGATGGCCATCAGGAAGCCCAAAATAGTGTTTTTTTCAAGCTCGAATCGAATTTAAAAAACCCTAATCGTGATATTATGCTTCATTCTTCACTGTTGGACGAAAAGAGAGCTGCTCAAGGTGATTCCAAGCAAGGTTTTCAGAACCGGACCGGACGTCGAACCGGACCCCCGGCCGGTTCACCGGTTCGACCGGTCCGACCGGTTCGACCGGTTCGACGAACCGGCCCAAAAAACAAAAAAAAAATAAAAAAAATTAAAAAATCCGGTCCGACCGGTCCGGTTTCCGGTCCGACCGGCCGGTTTTCCGGTCCGACCGGCCGGTTCCACCGGTTCAACCCCGGTTCGCTGCAAAAACGGTCCGACTACCCGAATCGGACCGGTCCAGACCCCCGGAGCCCGGTCCGACCGGTCCGACCGGCCGGTCCGGTCCGGTTTTCAAAACAATGATTCCAAGGCAAGAAAAGAGCAAGGTTCCAGATTTGAAGCTAGAGTATCGACTTCCTCGGGTGTTCATCATTTGGTTTAGTTGTTTCTTAGTTTTTTCTCATTCAAACTCATGTTGATTGATATTATGAACCTTTTAATCTCTGTTTTGATGATGTTTTGTGGCTAAAATCTTATAGCTACCTAGACTAAGACAAATAACTATGTTTTGATTTGTGTTTCTATGGTTTTCGGAACTTATTTTGGATTTATGATTCAGTAAAGATTTTGATTTCTTTAGATCTAGTGTATGTGCGTATTTATTATTTTCTTATTGTCACTTATTCACTCCACTTGCACTTTTGTGAATGTCTTTCATGTATGAGTGCTAGTTAGGTTGCAGACTTTGTGTAGCAACTAGTTTATGGTCAATAGTCACGAGTTTACCATAGGAGTGATATTTGGTAGTTAGAAGATTTTAGGTATTCTTCCAAGTTCAATAGCTGTGAGGTGAGGGCTTGTTGGTATGTCTAGGTTGTTAGATTGCTAGGTTAGAGGCTTTGTGAGAAGATTTGCCTAGTTTCCCTTCCAACTCCTGCATATCAAGTTAGATCTAGGCTTCAATAATTACCCCTTACACCTAGTGTAGTGAGGCTTTCGCGCTGTAAGGTAGATTGTCTAGCGGGTACTCGATCATAAGAGTTAGATAACCTGTGAGGGTTTATACTCCAACCGGTGGTTTAACAACACAAAAATATTCTAGGGTTTCCCCTTGAGAAGGGTCGAGGGTGTTTAGTTTATTCTTGATGTTTAGTATTTTAAGATCCCGGTTCCAAATCAGTTCCATAACCATAGAAGCTTATCAGGCATAGTTAGGAGTCTGGTATAGGTAGTGTCTTGTCATCATCTGAATTAAGCTCAGCCAAGTTCGTGTCTCTAGTTCAGTTTAGTTAACCTTAGTTAATCTTTATTTTATTGCAATTTATTTTTCAGTAACCCCCCCCCCCTTTAAAATAATAAATTAATTTAAATCAGTATTTAGGATAAGTAATCGACTCTAGTTTTTGTTTTCCATTAGAGTCTCGTGGGTTCGATATCCGGACTTACTTTAGCTATAGAGTCGATAGGTTCACTTGCCTGTCAGTAGTTTAGTTTTAGAGAGTCTAGAGTATTACTTAGTGTCTAGTTTAGGTTTAATTTAGTTGTTTTTATTAAACCACTTTGAGCACATCAAGTTTTTGGCGCCGTTGCCGGGGACTCTTGGCGATTGCGTTAATTAGCTTCGATTGAACTTATCTACTACATCTATGCTACTTGTGTTTTGTTTTGAGTCTGTCTTTATGTATAATGAGTCGTAGGAGTCTAATTTTATGTGTCTTTTATTTCTTTTGAGTCTGTAGATATGTGTGAAATTTGTGGAGGACCCCATTTTACCATTTTGTGATCACAATATGAGGGGTCCTCTGCACAATATTGTGCTAATTCCTTTGTGCAGCCGCAGCCATATTATTCACAGGGTTCTCCTACATATTATTATGATTACTCGTATCAGCAGCCACATTATAATCAGTTTTCTGGAAGCAATTCTCATGAGCATGGTGGTAATGATTGGAGTGAAATAAAAAATCTGTTGACATTATTAATTGCTAAAGATGAAAATACCAAGAAAATGTTAGTAGAGCACCACATCATCCTGAAAAACCGACAGGCTGCTGTTTTAGATCCTCAACGAACAGTAGAAGACATTGCTAGGAGATTAAAGGAAGAAGAAGAAAAAGAAGAGGTTCAGCAAGAGCAGTTGCCGAAAGTTGGTTATACATATGATGAGGAGGAAAACTGTCACACCCTCAAATTCCACATGCGGGGTTTTACCACGAGACGCGTGACACACCAGGATCCCAGTCAACGATCACAATAAACAAACAACAAACATGCATTCATATATATTTTAAAACCAAAACATCATGCTTTGAGCCGTAAACCAGCAGCGGAAGCATTTCTTGTTTACAACCAAAAGACATATTATATTTACAAAACATTGTTTAATATGCTTCAAAATTCTAGACGCTGTGCAAGACTTCGTGCGCCTAGTCCATTAACTGCTACCTTAGCGACCTGAGAAAACATGCCAAAAATGTCAATATATAATGCTGGTGAGTTCACAGGTTTTCTTTAATAAAAGAGTTGTTATAAGTTTGAAAAGATCATTCCCGTTACTAGTAGGTTATAAGAACGTTAGCTAGACGTTAAGTGTTTTTACTACTACGTTGGGAACCCATTACTAAACATGTACCAATGTTGAATCCAGCCCAGATTGACTGGGTTACCGATGCCTCGATAACCCGAGAGTTAGAGACAATATGCACCCGCCCGGCATCCCCGCCGTCGGGTGGGGTTTGTGAGGCCCAATAGATCTATCCACATTTCCCTCGTTGTGCATCCCCGCACATTCATGGATTCCCCTTGGGACTTTCCGAAAAAGCCGTATAGTAACATGAAGTAACCATAGTATAACATGACCTTTAATAAGTAAGCAAGTAGCATGTTTCTCCCCCGAAAGCAAAACGGTAAAAGTGGGGTTGTGACACTCACCTTAGATTGCGTTACTTGACCCAAATAGCGGCGACCTATCATAAGATGTGTTTAAGTATCCGGACTAATAACCCGCAGGTTAACTAGTCCCCGAATGTCCAGACCATAACCATAAACGTTTGAAAACACCTTTGACCGTTAAACCGACCGTACCAGACAAGACTCGACATCCCATTGGTGACCCGACATCTCACGTGTTAGACGAATACAAGACATCATGCAACATATGCAATTAAACACTTAATACGCGCAAGAGTTCACCTAGTCTAGCATAACGCTCAATTAACACATAAATAAGTCCGAACACGTGTTACCAAGTCATTGGACGTACCTCGGGTTCCTATCATGTTCCTAGGTGTCAAATTAGGTTCCGGGATGTCAAAATGCGCTTACCACAGCAGTACACGCGATTAGGAAACTAACATGCAATTAGGAAAAGTCAACTGGTGAGTAGGGGAAAATCAAAAGGCGAATGGGGGCTAATCGCCTGATACATCAGGCGATTAGAGCCCTATTCGCCCCCTGTATTGCTGTCGCGTAATTTCGCGCGTTAAACCCTCCAAATCAGATCCGAAACATGTAAAAACACCCAACATCAAACCTAAACCATTAACCAACCCATTCCAAGCAAAAACCCCCCAATTTACCTCTGCTCTGATGGCCTCGGTGCGATTATTTCCAAAAATGGCAAAGTATTAGGTTTCATTAACTATGAAATCTTTCCTTAAATGGTAAAGACCATATTACACCTCCTACAACTTGCAAATCATCATCTCTATGTTATAATATCATTCTAGTGTGATTCCTAACAACAAACAAGCAATGAATCATATCATAACATCCTAATTCTTCAAGAATCATCCAAATGGGTCAATATGCATACTTTCATCAAAACACTATAACAATAGCTCAAATCCTTAAATAATCATCCTAATAACTCCTACACATCAGAAGTACATCAATTTCATAAAAAACATTAATGTTATACTCACCACAAATCATCATATGCATAAATAATTCACATATAGCAAGTATTATGGTATAGACTTGTTTTAGAACTCATTTCAAAGGTTTTTAAAGACACATACTTAGCAAAACAAGGTCTGGATTTTTGGGGAACCAAAACAATAACATTACAAAGGTTTGGGATGAAGAACACACCTTGGATTTTATCAAAGAAAGGTGTGTTATCTTGGAAATGGTGAGTTTTGAAGCAAAACAAGTTCCTGAAGTGTTTTGAGGTGTGTGGGAGGCTTAGGATCTTTTAGGGTTGCACAAAGGGTGTTTGGGGAGTCAAGGGTTGTATTTATAGGTGTTTCTACTCGTCCAAGACACATCAGGCGATTGGGTTGCAGATCAGGCGATTAGGGAGTCCTAATCGCATGACTATCAGGCGATTAGGGCCCCAATCGCCCCTATCATCCCCCAATCGCTAGTTAAACTGGCGATTAGGCCACTCACCAGTGCCTAATCGCCTGTAGCATCCGGAAGTGGGTTTTTGGCGCGTTAAACACTATTTTAACGTATATAAACACGTATTCACATACCGATAAGTCACATAATGATTACAAACATATAATGCATGATAAATAACACGTTCACGTCCGTTCACCAATTCTCGGGACTCGAGACTTGCGTGTGCGCGTTAAACCCGGTGATTCCACGAATCACCAATCCTTGTACACATGGTTATGGACCGACTCCCGATGATCCCGCGGATCATCGTAATGACTCCCGATGATTCCCCAGAATCATCATAACGACTCGACTGACCCAGTTAAGTACGTAATATGCATGACTCGCTAAGGTAGACTTACTAGTTTAGTCAATGTTACTAACCAGAGTTTGCCGGGGTGTCACAAAAACTACCTCCGTTACATGAATGCTCTGGGGGAGTTGTTCCCAACGTTTCCAGAAGAAGGGAAAGAGCCGATCATGCAATACGCTGATGAGTCAGATGAAGAAATCATACCAGTTACGGAGACGAAAATGGACGTTGAAGTCCCACCTCCGGTGCCACAGGTCACTACATATGATTTTGGGAGTGACTCTGATGATGAAGACGACGAAGAAGAATGGGTGGCGTATCAGAGGTCGTTTGTGAAGAAAGAAAGGATTGAAGAAGAAGTGGAATTGGGAGATTCCATTGATATGATGTTTGGTGTAGTGGACGACAATGCGATGAGTAAGAAGTCATTGTCTGAAGAGGATGAGTTTTTAGATCTAGAGTTAGAGGGTTTGCCTATTTATGAAGAAGTAGGGGAGTCTGATCCCAATGGGGATATAGCATACCTAGATGCCCTACTTGAGGGTGAACATACAGACATGACAGAAACTACACTAGTTGAAAGAAATAAGTGTGAGGGTCATCCCATGGAAATGGTGGTAAAAGAAATGCACCATAGCTGGCCCGTTGTAATAGATGGAATTTCAAAATCAACAACACCACGGGAGAGGGAAAAGAAGAGAACAAGAAAGGACCGGAACCGTAAGAGGATCAACGGCTGGCACGATGTGGAGAAGAAGAAGCTAGTGAAAGTCAAGCACGGTCAGTCTTCTCGCTACATTCCACGTATCCGGTTCATTCCAGGTAAGTTTAAATTTTGGTGGTTTGACCTGTTAGAATTGTTAAATTATTTTTAAATTCCACAAATAATTATTTAATTGTTAATAAGAACCAAGTGGAATTAAACGGGTTAGATCGGGTCCAGATAAAAGAGAAGCCCCCTGATTAAGTTTAAGTGTGCGGAGGCTGTGTAGAGTTTGTATTAGTTGCGATTGATCCGTCCTTCAGGAGTGGTTCATAGGTTTTTATCTTTCTACTTTATCTTTGTTTTTGTGTCTTTGAGTCTGTTTGCAGGGCGTGTTTGCTTGGGTAGAGGAAATTTCACCATGAGCGGATCCCATGTATTATCTTTATATATTTTTTATGTATGGGAGTTTTTGTAAAGGTTTGGGTAATAAAAGATAATTTCTTTCATAAAAAAAAATTAATTAATTAACTTTCTGTGAAACAAGACTTTTCACGTAATGTGAGGAGTCTGGGCTGACCTGTTCACCTCATGCGACCAGCTATTACCCCGGAATGTTATATTTTTTTCACTTCCAACGCGTGTTGTGATCACAGTGTCCTTCACGTTGAGCGAGAACCATAATTTTTTTTACCCATTTGGTTCTACCACCATTCACCGCACCCCCATTTTGCCAAGAGGTACGCCTTCTTGTTTGTTGTTATATTATGAGTCTAAGTTAGTAGTTTGAGTCTTTTTATTTTTGTGTGGTTCGGTATTATGCTCGGGTTTTGTTTGTTTTGTTTTGCGCAGGTTTGGATTGCACCGCCCGTACTCAATCTCCATTCGGGTGATTCCGAAGCTGTTATCATTTATCAAGGCAAACCCGAGAGTTTACCATTGTCTTAGAGCCGATCGCGAATGAAATGCCATACGATCGAGCTGGATTGGACTAGATTCTAGAGCTTACGAAGAAAAATTAACCAGCTAAGTCCTTTCCAATTTGCCCTTGTTTTTTTTATTTATTTTTATAATTTTTGTATTCGGAATTTATTTTGTTTTGAGTCGTTTTCTATTCCTACATTGAGGGCAATGTAGAGTTTAAGTGTGGGGATGGAAACTATCGTTTGGTTTGTATATAGAGTCGTTTTGAGTCTAAAAAATTAAAATTTGTAAAAAAAAATCGAAAAATTGAAAAAAAAAAGTCCCTAATTTTGAAGTTTTCATTATAAAATATGGAAAATAATAGATAAAATCAAGTGTCTGGTTTTCAAATATGATATGTATTAGAAGAATAAATAATCAAAAGCGTGTTAACTTGGGATGTGTGGGTAGGCCCAGCTGGTTAAAAGGTTTCCTTTAAAAAGTAATAAATTAATTATGTTAGGCTATTTTGTGGGTTCTCATCTAGGAGAAACGGGGAGACCGAAACCGCCAAAAATAGTATAAGAAGCACCGTTATAAGTTTAAAACCGTTAGAATTTCTAATCACCTTAAAAAAAGAAAAAAAAAAGAGCTGGATATAAAATAAGGACAAGGCCAATGGTGTCGTTTCTAGGGATAGTGACTCCGGACTCGACTCCCTCTAGGATTGTCTGAAAATAAATATCTAAAAAAGCTTGAATAAATTAGAAATCAAAGCGAAAATGCTGAAGCAAAGGTGCCTGGCCACTGGGATAGCGACTTGGATTGGTCACACCCTTTGAGTTAAGTATGCTGAGATAAAAATGAAAAAAAAAACAACAAATGATTTTAAATTCTCTCGGTTTTCTACATAAAACAGTTATGAATAGCCAATTGGTTGTTCCTTTTGTTTCATAAGCTTGAGGCGGAATTAGGTGAAACTGTGGCTTCTTTAGTGTGAGACCCTAGGTAGACTAAATGAACCTAAAATTAAACTAACATGATAACAGGATTAGAAACCGGCGGTTGGGTTTAAGAGGACAAGTAAACCTGCAATCGCAGTTGGCACGTGATTAGATTTTTAAATTAAAGTAACCTATGTTGTGAGGCCAGATTATTTGATTGTGATTCCATTGCATAATTCTTTTTCAGGGACAAAAAAGATAAGTGTGGGGACGTTTGATGTATTGCAAAATACATCAGTTATTTGTACATATTTTGCGTCGTTATCGAGTCAGTGTGTGTCGTTTATATATATTTTCAGTTTCTATTTAGTATTTTATGTGTCAAAGGAATCCGAATGGCAAAAGAGGCAAATTTATGCAAAAATGGTGCTTCACGAGGTCCCGGATGAGTCAGAAGGGAAAAGAGAAGATAAAAATAAATAAAATTGAAATAATTACCCCGTCGTGTCACACGACCACATACCCAGAATCCTGTCGTGTGACGCGGAGCCTTCCAGATTCAGCAAAAAGTCCATTCTACCCCTGCCAAGTTGAGATAATTACCCTTGCATGCCCCCGTCAGTTTTAGATGCGTCGTGTCACACGACCACTTACCCAGAATCCCGTCGTGTGACACGATGGCCATCAGGAAGCCCAAAATAGTGTTTTTTTTCAAGCCCGAATCTAATTTAAAAACCCTAATCGTGATACTATGCTTCATTCTTCACTTTTGGACGAAAAGATAGCTACTCAAGGTGATTCCAAGGAAAGAAAAGGGCAAGGTTCCAGATTTGAAGCTAGAGTATTGACTTCCTCGGGTGTTCATCATTCGGTTTAGTTGTTTCTTAGTTTTTTCTCATTAAAACTCATGTTGATTGATATTATGAACCTTTTAATCTATATTTTGATGATGTTTAAATCTTATAGCTACCTAGACTAAGATAAAGAACTATGTTTTGATTAGTGTTTTCTATGGTTTTTGGAACTTATTTTGGATTTATGATTCAGTAAAGATTTTGATTTCTTTAGATCTAGTGTATGTGCGTATTTATTATTTTCTTATTGTCACTTATTCACTCCACTTGCACTTTTGTGAATGTCTTTCATGTATGAGTGCTAGTTAGGTTGCAGACTTTGTGTAGCAACTAGTTTATGGCCAATAGTCGCGAATTTACCATAGGAGTGATATTTGGTGGTTAGAAGATTTTAGGTATTCTTTCAAGTTCAATAGCTGTGAGGTGAGGGCTTGTTGGTATGTCTAGGTTGTTAGATTGCTAGGTTAGAGGCTTTGTGAGAAAATCTGCCTAGTTTCCCTTCCAACTCCTGCATATCAAGTTAGATCTAGGCTTCAATAATTACCCCTTACACCTAGTGTAGTGAGGCTTTCGCGCTGTGAGGTAGATTGTCTAGCGGGTACTCGATCATAAGAGTTAGATAACATGTGAGGGTTTGTACTCCAACCGGTGGTTTAACAGGACAAAAATATTCTAGCACATCACATATGATTTATAATTAAAGATATGAAAACAATAACTATAAGTGATTTACCTTCGCATGGATGGACACTCAAGCATGAGATTTCCTAAAAATGAATTATATCAACTTATCATGAAATCATCTTCTAAAAATTCAAATTTCTAATTCAAAATCTAAAGGTGTAAACTTTTGACATGTGAAAGCACACCTTCATCTCTATACTTTTGATGAAGCTCGGCCATTTTCTGTTAAGTAAAGTTCATAAAACCACTAATCCAACCCAAAAACCAACAAACAGCAAATAATCAAACACAAACTAAATCTCAAAAATCAAGAACAAACCCACGTAACCATAAATTCTGAATAATCGAAAACAAAAATAAGACACAGAGACAACAACAAAACAACTACTAAAACAAATTCAACTATTGGTTTGTAAGTGGAATCAAGAGCCAGATCAAATATACACCAACCCAAAACAATATAACCTTCTCATCGGTTGCTCTTTTGATTTTGAGAGCAACAATTCTTTGAGCATCAACAGCTAATCAACGTTTTGAGAGCAACAATGAGGTCGCGCATTGCGCGACTCTTATATTGGTATCGGGCATTCGTTTCAATTATCAACTAAAGGTGTCGTATAATAATCATAGAAACAATGCGCCATAAATGCACTTTAAATATCAAAATCGTACACATTCATATCCATAAACCCTTGCGGCATATTAAAATTAACTAATATGTGTTTATGAAAAGAAAATTCAAACTTTTAACATAAGTGTGCTTTTATTGAGCAATGCTACATATGTCCATGGATGTTGGAATAGCATGAGTGGCGGCCATCACCACCAAGTTTCTTGATCAATGTCGGCAAAACTGGAGGTCAACACCGGCAGTTTAACTTACTTATTCATAAGCACAAATAAATAGCATTTGACCATTTAAAATACAACCTAAATTACCGATATTATGTCCAATTAACTTGGGAAAGAAAGTCATTAAAAAAGGTTCATAAAATGAACAATATACAACAGTTAAGTTTTGAATGGAAACATTGAACAAATGAAATTCTAAATTGTGAATAAAATAAAAAGAACAATTAAACTATTTGATGATTGGTAAATTATAGATGCTTGTCATGGTAAGACTCACCCTTTCAAAATGGTACAACCTAAATAAATATAGGAATAAAAACACATAAATCACACTGCAACAAAAGAAGCATAATGTTGTTCAATGTTAATTATTTGAAGTCTGCAACACATTCAGAAAGACGGAAACAACTATGAACTATAAAATGAATTTAGCGTAAGCAACACACCAAGTGACTTTAGAGAAGGAAAATTTGTTGGAGGGTCACAATATATTTTGATTACGAACGTGTCACTATTTATCGATAATGGTCGCGGAAAAGTTAAAAGGAAAATTTGTTGTTAGATACCTCAACAAAATACTAAAATTACAAAAATTTTATAACTTTCAAAATAAGTTTTTATAAAGTAAATCTTTACAAAACACAAGAACATTTAAAGTAAGTAAAAATTGGCCGTAGTTATTTGTTGACAACTCAATTTATCTAAAACAAAGAATTGATTATTACTTCAAAACCAATAAGATAAAACACGATGGATGAATAAGAATAACTAAATAATTAGTAAAAAAAAAGTTCAACCGACATTGTAAATTAAAATAAGCTATTTCTGTGTCAGCCTTTTGTCTTGTAAATAGCTTATACAATTCAATCGATTTATTACTTATAATAAAATGATACTCTCTAGTACAAAATAGAACTTGAGTTCAGTGCAACTTAAATTATATTAAAACTAAAGACTAGGTACTCTATCGTCTTCCTCATTTCTCGTTTGAACAACAACAGTTCGCCGGGAAAAAAATTACATGTTAAAAAAAACACACGCACACACACACACACACACACATATATATATATGATATTTTTTTAAATGTGCCCAGTTATTTCCGGACCGTAGTCGGTTGGCCTCCCGCCCCACACTAGGGTTGCCCCTGATTAAAGCCATAATTTTCCACAAACCAAAAAAAAAAAAAAATAGACACAGGAGAACAATCGAAGTTGCAGAAACATTTTGATTGTAAACAATTGAAGGAGAAAAAGGAAACTTGAAGGACAGCGTAGACACCGGTTCTTCTCCATTGATTGGTCGGAACCCTAGTTTTTGTCTTCGACGCTTACCGAAGACTCACCGGTTCTTCAAATTCGTTTCGTCGTCGCCTGCAAACACACACAACAGAAGTTGGTAACCGGGATGTGCAAGCCAGACGAAGACCACCAGGGAAGCCACCGCCTCATCTCCGCCTCCTGTTTCTCTCTTCTCTTTCTCTCTCTTCTGCAAATCAAAAGGAGCCATTTTTTCAAAATAAGCCAGCAAAGGTTTGAAAGAAAACATAAGTGGTGGGGATAAGCAGACGTGTACGTGTGTACCGTGATAAGACCAAGACGTGGCTAATGACCAACATGCCCACCGTCATTACACACTAATTAGGTTAGAAAGCTGTCTTCCATCTACAACCGTCCAGATCACCCACTCAGAGACAGCCACATAATATCCACCTCACCACAGGTTTTATGAAGAGGAAAAAACGCCAACAAGACTCGAACCCAAGTACAACAACTAACAACTAAACCACTTAATCAACTAGACTACAACTATTTTCCACACTGAAATCAAACGCATGGTCTTAAATACTGAAACTTCATCAAGCAGTGGAATAAAAAAACAATAGCAGCCTGCCACGTGGCAGCTTGAAAATAAATAATATCAACTTATCATGAAATCATCTTCTGAAAATCCTGATTTCAAATTCAGAATCTAAAGGTGTAAACTTTTCACATGTGAAAACATACCTTCATCTCTATACTTTTGATGAAGCTCGGCCATTTTCTGTTAAGTAAAGTTCATAAAACCACTAATCCAACCCAAAAACCAACAAACAACAAACAATCATACACAAACCAAATCTCAAAAATCAAGAACAGCCCCACATAACCATAAATTCCAAATAATCGAAAACAAAAATAAGACACAGAGACAACAACAACAAAACAACTACTAAAACAAATTAAACTATTGGTTTGTAAGTGGAATCAAGAGTCAGATGAAATATACACCAACCCAAAAAATATCACCTTCTCATTGGTTGCTCTTTTGATTTTGAGAGCAACAATTCTTTGAATATCAACAGCTAATCAACGTTTTGAGAGAAACAATGGGGTCGCGCGTTGCGCGACTCTAATACTGGTATCACGCATTTGTTTCATTTATCAACTAAAGGTGTCGTATAATAATCATAGAAACAACGCGCCATAGATGCACTTTAAATATCAAAATCGTACACATTCATATCCATAAACCCTTTTGGCATATTAAAATTAACTAATACGTGTTTAAATTGAAAAGAAAATTTAAACTTTTAACAGAAGTGTGCTCTTATTGAGCAGATGTGCAATATGGTTTTTGACGGTCATCAATACAACATACATACATGCTTACCTATCAAGAACAATGCTACATATGTCCATGGCTGTTGGAATAGCATGAGTGGTGGGCATCACCTCCAAGTTTCTTGATCAATGTCGGCAAAATCGGAGGTCAACACCTGCAGTTTCACTTACTTATTCATAAGCACAAATAAATAGCATTTGACCATTTAAAATACAACCTAAATTACCAATATTATGTCCAATTAACTTGGGAAAGAAAGTCATTAAAAAAAGGTTAATAAAGTGAACAATATACAACAGTTAAGTTTTGAATGGAAACACTGAACAAATGAAATTCTAAATTGTGAACAAAATAAAAAGAAAAATTAAACTATTTGATGATTGGTAAATTATAGATGCTTGTCATGGTAAGACTCACCCTTTCAAAATGGTACAACTTAAATAAATATAGGAATAAAAATACATAAATCACACTGCAACAAAAGAAGCATAATTTTGTTCAATGTTAATTCTTTGAAGTCTGCAACACATTTAGAAAGACAAAAACAACTATGAACTATAAAATGAATTTAGCGTAAGCAACACACCATGTGACTCTAGGGAAGGAAAATTTGTTTGAGGGTCACAATATATTTTGATTACGAACGTGTCATTATTTATCGATAATGGTCGCGGAAAAGTTAAAAGTATAATTTGTTGTTAGATACCTCAACAAAATACTAACATTACAAAAATTTTATAACTTTCAAAATAAGTTTTTATAAAGTAAATCTTTACAAAACACAAGAACATTTAAAGTAAGTAAAAATTGGCCGTAGTTATTTGTTGACAACTCAATTTATCTAAAACAAAGAATTGGTTATTACTTCAAAACCAATAAGATAAAACATGATGGATGAATTAGAATAACTAAATAAATAGTTAATAAAAAGTTCAACCGACATTGTGAATTAAAATAAGCTATTTCTGTGTCAGCCTTTTGTCCTGTAAATGGCTTATACAATTCAATCGATTTATTACATATAATAAAATAATACTCTCTAGTACAAAATAGAACTTGAGTTCGATACAACTTAAATTATATTAAAACTAAAGACCAGCTACACTATCGTCTTCCTCATTTCTCCTTGGAACAACAAAAGTTCGCCGGGAAAAAAAATTACATGTTTTAAAAAAAACAAACACACACACACACACACACACACACACATATATATATATATGATATTTTTTTATATGTGCCCAGTTATTTCCGGACCCTAATCGGTTGGCCTCCCGCCCCACACTAGGGTTGCCTCTGATTAAAGCCATAATTATCCACTAACCAAAAAAAATAAAAATAGACACAGGAGAACAATCGAAGTTGCAGAAACACTTTGATTGTAAACAATTGAAGGAGAAAAAGGAAACTTGAAGGTTAGCATAGACACCGGTTCTTCTCCATTGATTGGTCGGAACCCTAGTTTTTGTCTTCGACGCTTACCGAAGACTCACCGGTTCTTCAAATTCGTTTCGTCGTCGCCTGCAAACACACACAACAGAAGTGGGTAACCAGGATGTGCAAGCCGGACGAAGACCACCAGGGAAGCCACCGCCTCATCTCCGCCTCCTGTTTCTCTCTTCTCTTTCTCTCTCTTCTGCAAATCAAAAGGAGCCATTTTTTCAAAATAAGCTAGCAAAGGTTTGAAAGAAAACATAAGTGGTGGGGATAAGCAGACGTGTATGTGTGTACCGTGATAAGACCAAGACGTGGCTAATGACCAACATGCCCACCGTCATTACACACTAATTAGGTTAGAAAGCTGTCTTCCATCTACAACCGTCCAGATCACCCACTCAGAGACAGCCACATAATATCCACCTCACCACAGGTTTTATGAAGAGGAAAAAACGCCAACAAGACTCGAACCCAAGTACAACAACTAACAACTAAACCACTTAATCAACTAGACTACAACTATTTTCCACACTGAAATCAAACGCATGGTCTTAAATACTGAAACTTCATCAAGCAGTGGAATAAAAAAAAACAATAGCAGCCTGCCACGTGGCAGCTTGAAAATAAATAATATCAACTTATCAAGAAATCATCTTCTGAAAATTCTGATTTCAAATTCAGAATCTAAAGGTGTAAACTTTTCACATGTGAAAGCATACCTTCATCTCTATACTTTTGATGAAGCTCGGCCATTTTCTGTTAAGTAAAGTTCATAAAACCACTAATCCAACCCAAAAACCAACAAACAGCAAACAATCATACATAAACCAAATCTCGAAAATCAAGAACAGCCCCACATAACCATAAATTCCAAATAATCGAAAACAAAAATAAGACACAGAGACAACAACAAAACAACTACTAAAACAAATTCAACTATTGGTTTGTAAGTGGAATCAAGAGTCAGATGAAACATACACCAACCCAAAAAATATCACCTTCTCATTGGTTGCTCTTTTGATTTTGAGAGCAACAATTCTTTGAATATCAACAGCTAATCAACGTTTTGAGAGAAACAATGGGGTCGCGCGTTGCGCGACTCTAATACTAGAATCACGCATTAGTTTCATTTATCAACTAAAGGTGTCGTATAATAATCATAGAAACAACGTGCCATAGATGCACTTTAAATATCAAAATCGTACACATTCATATCCATAAACCCTTGCGGCATATTAAAATTAACCAATGTTAGGATCTGAGTTTGATTGTTTTGATTTGTTTAAGTAATGATGAGAAGAATGAAGTGAATATAAATGGAAAGTGCAGCGGAATAATAAACTATAATCAAAACAAGAGAGTAAATGTTTTCTAATTGAATGCTTTCATAATATTGAATGATAAGCACTATTCTATTTATAGACAAAACTAAACCACTGATGATCTAAGCTGACATCACCTAAGATAGTGACCTCTAACAGAATAACAACATAAAACATCTGCTATATACAAACTACTGTTACATTGTAAAACATTGTAAGGTAAACTACTGTTGAGGAAAACTCTAATGGTCTTGTATCATCTGTTGGAGCCTAAGTGTTGTTGGCTCTAACAGACCTTTTGTCTTCAGCACTTGATTAGCAGTTGTTCTTCATCAGACCTTTAGTCAGCAGTTGTTCTCTATTAGATGTTATCCAGCAGTCCTTTGTAGCAGCAGTTGTCACAGCAGTTGTTTGGGTAGAACAGTTGTTAGGGTCAACAGTCTTTTGGGAGGAGTATGTTGTAAATGCTGTTTATTAATATGGATCAACTGTTAGTATATTTTGGCTTTTCAATCATCTGTTCTTCTCCAGGTCAGCAGACCCAACAATCTCCCCCTAGAACAGATGATGCCAAAACTAGACTTTATTCTTGATCTTTATTCCTCATCAGACTTTCTCTGATTTGACCTTTGAATTGTAACTCAAAGTTCAAAGAGTAGAGGTCTTCTGCATCTCTTTCAAGCTCAAGGTTCAGCAATGTTTTGAGGTCATCTGCACACAGGCTATATGCATCATCCATGCTTAGCTTTTGAGCCTCTCCATCTGATCTGAGCAAAGTCAATTCATGGGTGTCTTTGTTGACCTTCCATTTTAGAATTTTTGATACAGTGGATTTGCTGAGATGAATTTTTATTCTAGATGAGTTTGGTGATAGAGGTCTCCCAATGAGTTCTCTGAGTTTTTCAGTAGTGGGATCAGAGAAAAAGTGTATTTGATTATAGAGGCCCTCCTTTATAAAAGTATCAGCAAACTTCTTCTGATCTTCTTCAGACATTTCTTTCTTCTTTTTGAATTGTCTTCTTGCAGCAGCAGATAGATCAGAAGTATCAAGTAGGCTGTCTAATGTAAAAGCCTGTTGAGGTCTCTTCATCAAGGGTTCATCAGGGTAGACATGTTTTTTGGGCAAGTTAGGGTCTTTCTTCCTGTTTTCTTCCAGCTTCTTGTAGGTTTCAACCAACCTCAGCTCTGACCATCTTGCAATAGTCTTCATCTCCCCATAGTCTGCAGCCACAATTTCTTGTCTCATTCTTTTGAATTTCAAGGCTCTGGCTGGATCTCTGCCTTTACTGAAATTAGGGGCAGAGACCTTGGCTGGGGGATTCTTGGCCATGTCCTTAATTCTTATGAGTTCTTCTCTGAGAGCATGAGTGGTCCAGCCTGCAAACTGTTTCTTGTTTGCTTTATAAGGCATGGTTGCCAAGATCTGTTCAAGAAGATATTCCCTAACCTCCCTTTCCATGTCACTGCTGAGAGGCATGGTAGACATGGAGTTGCCCAGGGTCATAGCAAAATCTTCAATCCTTCTCAGTTTGCTAAGTTCTGGTGAATGGATGCCCTGAACACTCCTGTCATCTTTCCCTTTGCATTTCTCTTTTATGATGGCATCTGCCTGTTCAGCCTTGAATTTTAGATATTGGTCTATGTTTAGGGGAATAGGAAAATGTGGAAGAGATGGGAAAGATCTTTCAGATGGTTGTTCAGTATTGTAGAAGGATTACATTTCCCCCTTGAGTAGATCAAGTTCAAGGGGATATTGAACAACCAATGGTGTAATGGTTGGTGGTGGTCTATGGGATGTAAATTGTGAGGTGTGTGGTGTGTGGTGAGAATGATGAAAGTGGAATGGCAGATATGGGTGTAGATTGTGTGGTTGAAGTAGTAGGTGGTGATGTGTGAATGTTTTCATCCTGTACCACAAAGGTAGATTTTCTCTTCCTTTTGTACAAGATTTTTGGTGATGGTGGTGTTGTAGCAGTGGTTGTGTTAACATCTGTTGGCACTTTTGTATAACCAGCAGATATTTGGGATTTAGGTGGTGGAGTGTTTGAAGGTGGTGTATTGGTGGTTGTGGTAGTAGGTTCAGTGGTTGGTTTGGTGGTTGTGGAGATAGGTTCAGATGTTGTGGTGGTATCAGTGGTTTTGGTGGCAGCAGTGGTTTTGGTAGTAGTGGTTTTAGCAGCAAGTTTGGATGGTGGTTTTCTGACATGTTTGGCAGGCATTTTCTTCCTTTTAGAGGAACCCACATCTTCAACTTCTTGTTGTTGTTCCTTTTTCAACTGTACCAGAAACTCTGCTTTGACTTCCAAAGTGTCAGCCCTCTTTTGCTTTTCCTCAGCAGCTTTTTCAGCTTCTTCATTAGCAGAGGTATCAACTTCCTTTGCTTTGCTGATTTTGGTAGTTTCAGTAGCAGCAGAGGTTTGAACATTTGGTTGTTGTTGTTGTTGTGGTACTGTGTTGGTAGACCCTGGTTTGTTGGCAGACTTTGATTTTCCCTTTTGCGAGGGTGGACAACCAAAGGGAACTAGCTTTGGCAATCTATCTCTGCCACTCTCCCCCTTTTTGGCATCATCAGCTGTGAAGTCATCATCATCTTCATTTCTGAGAATTGTGGTAGGGGCAGAGCCAGTGGTCTTCAGCAGATGGTCTTTAATGGCTTGAATGTCAGCATGGGTATCTTTGTACCTAGCATCTACCATATTTCTGATTTTAGCCATGTAAGTTACATGAGTCTGATCTGCTAGTTTTTTGTGAGCTATGATGATGGGAGAAACAGATTTCCATAGCTCACTAGCAATATCAGCTGTGAATGGTTGACTCTTGGTGAGAGTAGCCAATGATCCCAATATTGTCTTGATATCTGATTTGATATCAGCAACAGGGGTTTCAATGGACTGTACTCTGGCCGTTAATTCTTGGTATTTTAACCCATCACCTAAGTTAATAGGATCATTTGGATTCCTACTAGTGGTAGTTGTAACTGTTTCAGTCCTAGGAGGTGAGTCCAAAGTATGAGAACCAGATGCCCCTTTTTCTTGGTTCTAGGAACTTCCAACTGATTTTGGGGACACTATAGTGGCCTCATCAGCTGTTTCCTTCAAGGAAGTCCTAGCTATGTAACCACTGTCCTGTTGTGAGACAATGGTCTCTACATCAGTAGTGGCTGCTTCACTTGAAAACTCACCTAGAGTTTCATTGAACTCTAGGGGTGTAACCTCCTCTTCTGTTTGTGGGATGGCTGATTGATTTTCCTTAATCCCATTCACTTGTGGAGGTATACTCTCATTGATGGGTGAAGGAGAGGAACTGGGATTTTCCTGAGTTTTATCAATAGCCTCAAACAGAGGTTGCATGGTTTGAGGAACATGTTTTGGTGAAGGTGGAGGAGTGAAAAGAGAATTTGCCCTGGGAGAGGGGCTTGTGAACATATGGCCAAGTGACTCATATGTATCATGATGTGTTTCCCTTTGGCTTACAACATGATCCTTTTGTGAGGATTCATGAGGAGTTTGGCCAGGTTGAGATATATCCAACTGTTGTGAGGAAGTAACAACAGTGGTTTCTTGTTGCTTTTGTGTTGCAACAGGGTTTTCCTCTGGTATCTCATCTTCTAGAAGTCCCCTTTTGGGTTTAGTGGAGGTTTTTGTGGATGGACGTTTTCTTTTGGAGGTGGCTGGTGTGGGTTTCACAACACTAGATGTAGTGCCATGATCACCAGGAGCAGTGGACTCAAAAACTGAGGTTTGGACAACAGTTGTTGTCTTAGCCCTCTTTGTTTGTGTTTTGGAAACTTTTGACACTTTTAATACTTTTTCTTGGGTAGTTGAACCCAGCATTCTTGTGAAAGTTTCATCAGTTAGACTCTTCATTTGAACAGACTCAACCTTTTTAAAATCTTTTTCTGCTAAAACCTTTTGAACGATTACACTCAAAATTCTTGGGTAAATCAGAAAAGCATTATTAGACCCAGACTTTATGGCTTTCACATTTGATACTAAGTCTATAAACAGTCCCTGGGATAGATTGAAGTCAGAATCTGACAACATAGCATAGCCCAAGTACTGAATCCTCAATGGGATTTCATTAAAGGAAGTGGACTTAGCAAAGACACAGAGAAGGAGGGTATGAAAGAAAAATTACATGACTGGTGGGAAAAACTTTTTGAAAAGGGTTGACCCAGTCATTTGTGCATCATAACCTCTTTCCTGAAACTCTGTGTGAAGCTCTGCCTTAGGGAAAGAGTCTTTACCTGACAGGTCATTGAGTGAGAAGGTTGTGGATATTAGTTCAGGGGTAATGGCGATACTTGTCTCTCCAATTTTTGAGATAATGGTTGTAGGCTTTTTGTCTTGAAGAAGAAACTCAGCATTCAACCAAAATTCTTGGAGGGTATCAAGATAAATAGGAGCATCAGCGGTTAGGATTGTCAGGTATTTGGACTTTAAGATGATGTCGATGGTGGAATGGAATGAAACGTTTTCATCTATTTTTACCAGATATGGGAGATAATTGTGGGTGGCTTTCGCTTGAAGATCCATTGTAATGGATTTCGAGTGTGAGAGTGAGTGGAATTGGAGTAAGGGTTTGAGGATGAAGAAGGCGGTTTCAGTATTTTGAATACAATGAGACAGTGTAACGACTATTGTGGTAAAACAGGGTTTTTATAGGCTCTGGTGAAACCGCTGATGTGGCCAAAACTCTGCTTTTGGGAGCAGACGTGGCAAACATCTGATGGCCAAACATCTGGTGTTATACAGCTGTTACCAAACATCTGATGCGAACAGATGTTGTTTTACCAAAGTGCTGATGCTAACAACACTTGATTTTTTTTAATTATATAGATAGATATATGTATATATGTATGTATATATATATATATATAATGTAATAGTTGTTTTATCTAATCAGAGGTTTGAAACAGATTTTTCAACCAAACAGTGGTTGTTTTATCTGATCAGATGTTTGAAACAGATTTTTCAACTTAACAGCGGATAGAGTGGATGAAACAGTGGTTGTTTTATCCTTAACAGATTGTTCAACCAAAAAGCTATTTTTAAGGATGGATTTTGATTTTCTGAAACATTTTAATGTTTTTATTTAAAACATTTCTGTTGTTTTAGTCCATGTTTAGCATACCAATTCTAGAAATCAGATTTGTGAAGGTAGATGTGTCTAAAGCTTTTGTCAACACATCTTCCAACTGATCCTCTGTTGGAACATGGTGCAGAGAAATCAAACCTTTTTCATAGCTATCTCTGACAAAATGATGTCTAATGTCTATGTGCTTTGTGGTTGAGTGAGAAACTGGATTCTTGATGATATTTTCAGCAGCTTGACTGTCCAACATGAGTGGAGTCTTTAGTGCAGTTATCCCAAAATCCAGCAATTGATTTTGAAGCCACATGAGTTGGGCTGTACAGCTTGTAGCAGCAATGTATTCAGCCTCAGCTGTTGAAGTTGAAACAGCTGCTTGCTTTTTGCTTTGCCAAGAGACTAAGGCATCCCCTAAAAACTGCCACCGTCCTGATGTAGACTTCCTTGTGGTGTGGCAGCCAGCAAAATCACTATCTGAATAACCTGAAAGCTTAATGTTTCCATTAGCAGGATACCAGATACCAAGTGTGGGAGCACCTTTTAGGTATTTGAATATCCTTTTCACAGCAATAAGGTTCGACTTTCTGGGTGAAGCCTAGGATCTTGCACAAACACAAGTGGCAAACATAATGTCTGGCCTAGATGCAGTTAAGTACAATAAAGACCCAATCATGCATCTGTAATGTGTTTGGTCAACCAGTTCATCCTTGTCATAAATAGTGAGTAGCTTGACTGTACTCATGGGTGTACTACATGGCTTACAGTCATTCATCTCAAATCTAGTTAATAAGTTTTTCACATATTTGTTTTGATGAATGAATGCGCCATTTTGTAGCTGCTTCATTTGGAGACCAAGGAAACACTGAAGTTCACCCATAGCACTCATTTCAAACTCTGCTGTCATGAGTTCCCTAAACTCTTCACACATTTTGTTACATGTGGATAGTTTGAAGGTTGGTATGACCCAGTCTCCTATGCCACAATTTTGTCTCCTTTGTGGAGGCAGCAGAAAACAGACAGACATTTGCCATAGGATTGTCCTTCAACATATCAACTACATACACATTGCCACTCCTATGAGCAACAAGTTGTGCTTTGCTCTCAGCAATGATGGTGTCAATATTTTTCACCATTTCTGGCCCAATAATCTTACAAGTTTTCTTAGTGAAGAATGAGCCATATCCTTTGTCACTCATTTGTGAAACAATAAGAAGATTAAATTTAAGATTATCAATAAGATTGACATTTTCAAACTTGAGTTTCCCAGCCTGAACAGTCCCTGAACCCAACACCTTACCTTTTGAATCATTACCAAAGGATATATCACCCCCTCCATGAGCTAAGAAGTCTAGAAGAAGGGCTCTACATCCTGTCATGTGCCTGGAGCCTCCACTATCTACATACCAAAGACTATCTAAACAAGCAGAAGCTCCCTTCACAGCAGTAATGAATTAGTTTTGGTGAGTGTCCAAAGCCAAGTTGGCTTTGGATGGGTCCACCGACTTTTCAGCCTCAAGCTCGGGAAGGTGATCAGTGGTTTAAACTAGTTTTTGAATCAAGTTCAACAACTGTTGCTGACCATTTGCCAATGCTTGAATGTCAACACTTGGGGCAACAGTTGTTTGATCACTTCCAGACAGATGATAATACCCATAGGGATTTCTATTCACTCTTGGCTTAGAAGGCCTTTTGGTTCTCATAAACATGTGACAGACTATGACATGGTGGTTGTCCATATCCTCTTGGGTACTTGCTTGTGGGTGGAGCATCTGTTACTTGGACATCCTTGGGAGCAGATGTTTCAAGACTTTTGGTAACAAATGTTTGGACTGGTGCAAAAGTCTGTTTGTGCTTTCCTTTTGAAGTACTCACCACTTGACTTGCAAGAGTTTTAGCCTTGTACTTTTGTATTTTGACATCAAAATTTTTGAGATACAGACACTCTTTGGTTTTGTAATTCTTTTTACCACATATTGAGCATGTGGCCTTGGAATCACATACACTTGTTCCTTTGTTGATATCATATACTTTTAGAAGAAAACAGTTTTTAGTAACATGATTCTTCTTTTCACAAAAATCACAGAACAAGTGGACAGACTTTTCTTTCTTTTTCCCTTTTTCAACCTTCTTCTCAACAGATGTTTGAGCATCTGCTGGAAGGTTTTTCAAGGGAATGACCTTTGCCTGTGGTGCTGTCTTCCCATCAGGAGTTTTGAAATCAACTGGTTTGAAGTTCTCAAGAGTATCACACTCATCAGACCAGGTAGGTTTAAATTCATATTTTTCAAGTTCAGTGAATGATGAGGAACCTTCTGTTTTTTCAAGAACAATTTTCTTGCCATTAGGTTCAGTGATTTTAATCTCTTGACCCTTCAAATTAGTTGGTACTACCTGAACTAACTTTTGATCCCTTTTGTCAGTGTTTTAAAAAGCTGGAGCAGTGGTTTCAAAACTAAACCCAAACTTCACATGACTTTTGGTTTGTTTGTTGAGTAGCATCTCAAAACCTTTACATGATTCCACCCATTTCTGACATTCAACTTGGGTGGACTCAAGCTCACTTTTGCAACTATGATATTTAGTTATCATAGTTTGGAGCTGGTCTTTGGTTATAGTTGCTTCATGTTTTAAGCTGTTTATTTCAGATTCTTTTTCAGTCAAATTTGTTTTTAACTCTTTTGAAAGTTTCTCAAATTTAACTTCATCCATCTAAAATTTTCTTCCTAAGGTTTTCATTTACCTCTTTAATGTTGGCAAATGCTATTACACATTTGTCAGAACATAAATCTTTAAGGATTTGAGGCGATACCTTAGCAGCAGCCATCAATGCACAATCACACTTGCACTCACATTCATCAGATGCACCCCAGGGATCTGAGAGATTCACAACCTCTTCTTCAGATTTTTCACCTGCAACTACCTTATCAACAACATCATCAGTCACAACTACAGATTTAGTCACCACCTCCTCAGATTCAACATCTTCTACCATAGCCATGAAACAAAAATTTTCTGGTTCATTTTCAGCTTTGGCAACTAGTGCAAAATTTTCATCTGTAAACTCATCTGGTAGAGTGCTCCAATCAACAAAGCCTTGTGTGAAGAAACTCTGTTGACTGGTCTCTGCAGGAGCAGAGGGTGAAGCAGCAGTCATTGGCACAGGTGCCTGAGCAACAGGGTTTGCACATAGTGAATCTGAGGAACAGTGGTTTGGACAAACTGGACAGGAACAGTGTTTGATGTCACACCCCGATTTTCCCATCGGTTGTGAACGTTTGGCACCTATACTACGCAGCGGAATATTTTGACTAAGACTTCTACATGTTCCGAACGCCTTTTTCTAAGCCTTCTAGGGTCTCCAATCCCAAGGCATCGCTTATTTCCAACCGTGTCGTTGCCAATATCTAGACCTAAAAGACATGCTTAAAAAGGTCAGCATAAAGCTGGTGAGTTCATGGTTTTATGTTTATCGTTCATAACCCATTTTTCTTTCAAAACACTTGAGAAAATATTTGCAAACATTAATGAGAAAGTATATTTTCTTTATGCAAAATATTATTTGGGAAAATACATATAAAAATCCCATTTCAAACCTTACCGGTTATTCCTTTCTTAGCTTTCGACTCGACTCGCTTTGCCATATATTTACCTCCCCATAAAGATAAATATATCCAAGTTTTGCCGATCGAACATACATATAAAAAGTCTCTTTTAATTTATTACCGGGCGTTCCTTTCTTAGCCTTCGACTCGACTCCCTTTGCCATATATTTACCTCCCCATAAAGATAAATATACCCAAGCTTTGTCGATCGAACTTTTAGCCCAAAAAGGAGACTTCCGCAATAACTTTTGAAAAACTTTCTCATTTAAATCATTTTCCCACATCGGATTCCTTATCGGACATCCGTACACATTACTATGAAAACCATTTTTTTTATCCGGAATTACCCACCGGGCAAACACGTACCCCGAAAGCGGAAATGATCAAATAAGCAACCATTATTTGAAAAGTTAGTGCGCGTAACAAACATAAGAAATGTGCTACATAAACTTAGGGTTGCAAATCCTAATACCGATGACGTCCCCATGAGCCCGTAACCAACACCAGACTATTTACTTTTGCCCCGCACGTTGTTATAGTGGTAACAACAAGTTTAGAATATCGTAACACCCCTTGGTCCATCCGAGTTGACGCTAATCAAGCGGGGGTGGGTCCCTGTCAAGGACCGATAGTACTATCCCCATATTCTACGGCTACATCACTTTGTATTAATGGTTACAGTTAACTGCGGAGACTGCACGTCCCACTAGACTTTTCCGTTACCCATGTGCCCATCTTATGTACCATTTCAAGTTTCCACAGTTACTGCACATATTAATACTCATAACTTTCATTTCCCTTTTTACCTGCGTACGATTTTATAAAAGCATTGAAACTTCACAAGTTTTTCATGAACTTTGTTATGCTTTAAAATAAACAGGTTTTCATAAAACAAGCATGTCTTCCCCCCGAAAACATTTACAAAAACAGTAAAAAGTGGGGTCATGAACTCACCTTAATTTCCTTGCTTAGCTAGCAACCAAAGCCTGAAGCTTTGACCGACTTCCTTGTGCCCGAGAGTACACACGCGTGTGTCTCGTACAACGCGTCTCGTTCTATGTGTTGACCGCACCAAAGTCTGACCGAAGTTGACTCGTGTTTAACCGAACCCGAAATCTGATCCGTGAGCAAAGTTGACCAGATATGACCGAATTGATTGTCACCGTGCTCCGTGCCCTGAGACCCAAACCGACCAGATCTGAACCGAACCACTAAACCTGCCATGCTTGTAAGAAATGAATATAACATATGGCAAAAGCGAATGGCACATACCTTGTCACAGACCAACACAGGTTGTTGGAGATCTATGATATATGGTCCTCATAAACCAGTAAACATAAATCTTGAAACTAAGGAAGAGATTCCAAAACAACCAAAAGACTATACTGATGATGATTTCCTAAAGCTTGAGCTTGATGCAAAAGCTTTCTCTATGTTGGCAATGGCTCTCCCAAATGAGATATACTCTGGCCTTTTACATTGTGAAAGTGCCAAAGAACTCTGGGATTGTCTTAAAGAACAGTTTGGAGGAACTGAAGAGGTGATTGCCAACACCAGAGAAATCTTGGCTCAACAGTATGAAACTTTTGCTCACATTAATGGAGAAACTTTAACTCAGCAATTTGAAAGATTTTCCTCATTAATATCTGAGCTAAAACTAAATGGTCAGACCTATACAACTATATCTATGCTTCATAGATTTTTAAGGTCTTTACCTGACAAATGGGAAACATACTCAATAGTCTTAAGATCTTCACCAGATTTTAGCTCCCTCACTCTTACAAAACTTCATGGGAGATTACTTACTTTTGAGAGAGAAATTGATCAAAAGAAAAAATTACAATCATCTGGTAAAACTGCTGATGACTACCTACCAGGTAGTACAGCACTTTTGGGACAAGACTCACCAACTTGTTCCTATGGATCTTATGACAACATTGACATAACAACTGGGATTTTATCAGAAAGATCTTTCCCAGGTTATGACAATGATGACCAAAGTCAAACTGCTGATAATCTATGTTTTATCATGGATGATTTGAAAAACTTTAGCAGTGATGACTTAGAAGAAATGGACATTTTACACCAACTGGCCATGCTAAGCATTAAAACTAACAAGTTTTATAAAAGGTCAGGAAGGAAATTTCCAGGATTGACCAGTAATACAAAAATTGGTTTTGACAAATCTAAACTGAGATGTCACAAGTGTCAGAAGTTGGGACACTTTGCTAGAGAGTGTAGAAACTCTAGCTTTAACCAATCACAATCTGGAAATAACTTTAACCCTAATTATAATAGGAATAATGGAACTCAAGGGAGTGCTCATTTTGTACAGGCACAAGCTCCTCAACAGCAATACATGCCACAAGTACAATATGTTCAAATGCCTGCTCAACAGATGCAGAGCCAACAATCAATCCCTCCCTTTCCAGCTGCTCAACAACCTCCACAGCCTCAACAACCCTCTCAACAAAGTCTTTTCACCTCAGGGTATGTTGACTGGAGCAGTCTTCCTTTTGACACCACAGAGTGCAATCCTGATGCAGACAACAAGTTGTTTGACATCAACTGGGGAGAACCAGACAATGGCAGAAAGAACTTTGCCTTAATGGCATTTGAAGGCTGCACTTCAAAATCTGCATTGTCACAGGTATCAAAAGAGTCTTTGACAAAACTTTGCTCAAATTCTTGCAAAGAAACTTTTGCTCTCATAAGAGAGACAAATGTGCACTTACAAGGAAAAGCCAATGATTTCGAAAGAAAATACACTCAGATGAAATGTGATTTAGAGAGAAAACTTACTGCTAAACAAAAGAAGTCTCTAAATTAACTAACTCAGCTATTGAAACCCAAGCACAAATTAAAATGATGATAGAAGATCTTGGAAATATCAGAAAAGGGCTTGCTGACACCAAGGTCAGTTGTGAAAAATGGGTGGATTCATGTAAAGGGTACCAGCTATTGCTAAACAAACAGAGTGCTTCAAATGTTAAGTTTGGCATAGGGTACCATCATGTTGAAACACTAACAGATTTCTCTCCTAAAACTACTGAAGATGGGAGAAAAATTGTTTCAAATGAAACTTCTGAAGGGAAAGACTGCACATCTTTCCATGAAAACTTTCTAAACAGAAATCCTGGTATTTTCAGAGAAAGTACTTCAGAAGTATTAACAAAATCTGACAACAAGCCATCAGTAGTTTCATCTACATCAGGAGTTGAGACCCTGAAAACTACCGATGAGCAAAATCTTTACACTAATGTCAGAAATTTGCCTTTAGATCAAAAACAAAAGGCAAAAGAGTGTGAAATTTGTGGTCTGTTCAACCACAAAACTGAGTTTTGTAGATACAGAAAAGGAATTCAGTTCAATCAAAAAATTAAACAACAGGTTGTGGGAAATCAAATCAGAAATGATTATGAAAGAATCTTTAATCCCAAGAAACAACAACCTGAAAACACCTTTTCTCAGAAAAAGATAAAATCTCAACTAAAATCTTTTTCTCAAAATTCTTTGTCAGTAGTTAGACCTGAATCATCAGCAGTTTCACAAACTGCTGAGATTCAAAATCTAATGAACTTGGTACAACTACTGATGACCAAGGTTGATGGTGGTCCTAAAAAGGTTACCACCATGGCTCTTAATGAAAAATCCATTGCCAAAAAGACATGGATTTCTCAACCTGGTCAAGAACAAACTGTAACTGTTCTCAAGAGCAAACCCAAAGCCAAACAGGCTTGGGTTCCTAAATCTAACTAATTTGCTATTGTGTGCAGAGAGTTTCCAGGGGGTTAAACAACATTTGGTACGTTGATAGTGGAGGCTCTATGCACATGACTGGATGCAGATACCTGATAAACAATTTTATCAGCCAAAGAGAAGGATCTGTATCCTTTGGGAACAATGCTAAGGGATATGTGCTAGGACATGGCAATGTCTCCTCTGGCAAAATACAGTTTGACAAGGTCAATCTGGTTGAAAACCTTGAATACAACTTGCTAAGTGTGTCACAAATGTGTGATAAAGGATATTCTTCCTTTTTCACAAAGACAGCATGCAAGATCATCTCACCAGAAGGCCAGAAGTTGATAGAGAAGATCATTGAAGATCATACCTTGCTGATTGCCAAAAGATGTGGCAATGTCTATGCAGTGGACATTGAGAAAGACAAGGTATTGAACAACACTGCCTGTTTCTTCTCAAGGGCATCAACTTCAGAAACTGATCTCTGGCACAGGAGACTTGGCCATGTGAACTTTAAAACCATAAATAAAGTCACAAAAATGGGCTTGGTCAGAGGTCTACCTTTGAAAGTATACCAGTGTCAAGAACACTGTGTATCCTGTTTAAAGGGAAAACAGCATAAGTCCTCCTATAAGTCTATTGAAGAATCAAAAACAACTGCATGTCTTCAACTACTCCATATGGACTTATTCATCATTGATGACTACTCAAGATTTACATGGGTATTCTTCTTATTCTCCAAGGATGAGGCTGCTAAAATCATCAAGTTCTTCATTCTACAAGTGGAGAAACAATATTCTCTACCTGTCAAAACCATTAGAAGTGATAATGGGACAGAGTTCAGGAACAAAACTCTGGATGAATTCTGTTTGTCTAAAGGGATTATTAGACAATACAGTGTTCCCAGAACTCCTGAACAAAATGGTGTAGTAGAAAGGAAGAACAGAACCTTAATAGAGGGAGCAAGAACAATGTTAGCTGATTCTGGACTACCCTTGTACTTTTGGGCAGAAGCAGTTAACACATCATGTTATGTTCAGAATAGAGTTCTTGTGGTCAAGAGACATTCCAAGACTGCCTATGAAGTTCTTCATGGCATAAAGCCCCTTATCTCATTTTTCAGGGCTTTTGGGTGTCAATGTTTCATCTTGAACATCAAGGATTCTATTTCAAAGTTTGCTGCCAAAGTTGACTCAGGTTACTTTCTTGGTTACTCTTCAACTAGAAAAGCCTACAAGGTTTTTAATTCTCACACCAGGATAGTAGAAGAAACATTGAATGTCAAGTTCAATGAGTCAAAAGACACTCTTATTCCAGCACATCCTGCTGAACTTTTTGACCTTGACAACTTTCATTTTGGACCTGAGAAGGCTGTTACTTCATCAAAACCTACTTATTATGGTGACAAAAGGTTTGATGATGAGGATGCCACACCATGGACTCCTCAAACAGTTATCAAGTCAACTTCAAAATCATCAGAAGTTCCACAAACTTCTGATAAAACAAGTACTGAGGAACAAACTCAAACTTCTGGTTCAGTAGATCCAACTACTGAAGATCAAGGAACATCTGAACCAGATATTATAGACCTCAGTAGTTTGTTTGAAGAACATGAGCCACCTACACCTGTCAGTGGTTTACAACAACTGATTGAACACAGAGATCATCCACTTGATCAAATCATGGGTGATATAGCTTCAGGTGTTCTTACCAGAAACCAGCTCTCCAACTTTTGCCTATTTTCAGCCTTTATCTCACAGTTGGAACCAAAGAAGTACCAGGAAGCCCTCAAAGACAATAATTGGGTGCAAGCTATGCAAGATGAACTGCTTCAGTTCAACAAGCAACAGGTCTGGGAAATCTGTCCCTTACCTCCAAACAAGCAACCAATTGGCACAAGATGGGTTTTCAGGAACAAACAAGATGAAGCTGGCATGATAATCAAGAACAAGGCACGACTGGTAGTTCAAGGGTACTCTCAAGAAGAGGGAATTGACTATGATGAAACCTTTGCTCCAGTTGCAAGGCTTGAGGCCATCAGGTTATTTCTGGCCTATGCCATTTCCAACAAAATTAAAGTTTATCAAATGGATGTAAAGAGTGCATTTTTGTATGGAAAGATAAAAGAGGAGGTGTATGTCTGTCAGCCACCTGGGTTTGAGGATCCTTCTCATCCTGAGTGGGTGTACAGACTGGACAAAGCTCTTTATGGGCTCAAACAGGCTCCAAGAGCCTGGTATGATACACTCTCCACCTTTTTACTCAAAAATAACTTTACAAGAGGTGCCATTGATAAAACTCTTTTCATTAAACATGTTGGAAATCATGTCCTACTTGTTCAAATTTATGTTGATGATATCATTTTTGGTTCAACAAACACAAAACTGTGTGATGATTTTAAGAAACTCATGCAATCAAAATTTGAGATGAGTACCATGGGAGAACTGCAGTACTTTCTGGGACTGCAGATCAAGCAACAAACAAATGGAACTTTTATACATCAATCAAAATATGTTAAAGAATTATTAAACAAATTTTCTTTACAAGACTGTAAATCATGTTCCACTCCCATGACACCAATCACACAAGTTGAACCTGATGAACAAGGAAAACAGGTTGATCAAACCATGTACAGATGCATGATAGGTTCCCTTTTATATCTAACTGCTTCTAGACCAGATATTATGTTTTCAACATGTGTCTGTGCTAGATATCAATCAGCACCAAAGGAATCACACCTTATAGCAGTCAAAAGAATTTTCAGATATCTGAAAGGAACTCCAACACTTGGAATTTGGTATCCTGCTTCAAGCAATACCAAGTTATCAGCTTTTTCAGATAGTAACTATGCAGGGTGTAAGATGACAAGAAAGTCAACATCTGGTGGTTGTCAATTCTTGGGTAACTGTCTAGTGTCATGGCAATCAAAGAAGCAAACATCTGTTGCAACTTCAACTGCTGAAGCTGAATACATTGCAGCTGCAAGTTGTACATCACAGATACAATGGCTCCAATATCAACTTCTTGATTATGGAATCAAAGAGACCAAGACACCTTTGTTTGTAGACAGCAAATCTGCCATTAGCATCATTCAAAATCCGGTACAGTTCTCAAAAACTAAACATATTGAGATCAGGTACCATTTCATAAGAGATTGCTATGAAAAAGGCAAGATTGAGGTGAAGCATGTAGCAACAGCTAATCAAATAGCTGACATCTTCACAAAACCCCTTGACACATCAACATTTCAGAAGTTAGTATCCATGCTTGGGATGCTAAATTTGTAAGTGTTTATTTTTTGTTCTGCACATATTTTTCATTTTCCACTTACAAAAAGACAAAAAGTGTTGATGCATTTGCGACTAAGGATTGGATATGGGCGAATGAAGGTAGATATGGGCGAAGGTGTAGATAACGGGCGAAGGTGGAACCTGAATGGACGAAGGAAGATAGACATGGTCAGAAGACCACATTCGACCACTGTAAGTGGGCGAATGTGGAAATCTCTCACATTCGACCTACAGAAAGGGGCGAATGTGCAGTCAGTATATATAGGTTTTGAGTTTTTGATTATGTAAGAGGGTTATCATTTTGTGTCCAGGTTCTGTGCAGGTTCAGTAGTGTTTTGAGAAAGTGTCATTGTGTTTCTAGATTAACATAACCTTTGTAATTGCTTGTTATTTGAAAGTTAATCTATGAAAATGAAGTTGAAAATGATCTTGATTGTGTCGTGATTAGCATCTTATCAATTTGTTCAGATCTAGGGATTCCGCACCTAGATTTGTGACTTGTATGATCATAATATCCTGTTTTAGATAAAATCCAACGCTCACAAAGTGGTATCAGAGCATAGAGGATCATACAACAACAAATTCGATAAGATCAGAGTTGATTTGGACATGTTTTAGACCAATTATCATCTGTTTTTACAAAAACTTTCATAAAACATAGTTTTTGATCGATTTAAAGGTGATTTTGTGGTTAAATTCAAGTTTTCCAAGACTTAAAGTTGTTCCAAATCAAATCCGAAACATAACCTGATCAAGATCATTGAATTCCATGAACTTTTGAAAATCTCAGATCAAAATAACCGTTTTTCAAACAATAACCGTTTTTCAAAAGTGAAATCTGCTGATATGGGGCGAACCTGGAACCTGGACTGAGAGAAGTGGGCGAACCTGACAAAAAGTGGGCGAACCTGAGTGTTTTAGTGGTCGAATCTGAAAACCTGTTTGAAACTTTTCACATTCGGGTAGTATATTTCACATTCGTCCGTTTTGGTCCGGGCGAAAGTGGAAATTGTAATAGGCTTTGTTTACATTCTGGTCAGACTCACCTTCGGGTATCACTGTTTGGACGAATCTGAGGAAAAAGGGACGAGAGTGTAACTATTTGGACGAACGTAGAAAAGTTTTGGACGAAAGTAGTATTTTAGGGCGAATCTAAAAATTTTTTGCTGAAAAATTTTTCTAAGTGTTGTGTTTTACAGATTTTGATCATGTGGCGTTATCAGACTACTCAGGGATCAGCACCTACACAACCACAACAGCAGACAATGGACCCATGGACTGTTGCAGCTCAAAAGACAAACACGCAGTCCTCACAACCACTGAACTACATGACAACATCGAGCACGATGCCTCAGAATGTAGCACATCCGGCTTTACAATCAGATTATTGGGGAGTAGCTGCAGCGGCGGTAAATACTCAAACCACTAACGCTATCTCTACCTTGATTAAGGATTTGTCTACAGGTAGTGGAACTCGGCCACCTAAGCTCATGGATATGCAAGAGTACAACCAGTGGCACACCATGTTCAAGATCCATCTGGAGGGCATGGGAGTTGAAGGAGCTGAGGCGTGGAGCATGATAGTCAAAGGATATACAGCACCGATTCTGGAGAATACCGGTGAGTTGATTCCTCTTGAGAGCTTGGCAGAGGATGAAAAGAAGAAATACGTGGTGGAGAAGAAGGCGTTCTCTCAACTGACACAGGCGATCACTAGTGACCTGTTGCATCAGTTCGGGACATGTACAACGTCGAAGCAGCTTTGGGATAAGCTGAAGAGGAAGCATGATGGAAATGAAAAGACTAGGAGTTTGAGAATGGAGGAGTTGGTTAAGGAGTTTGATAATTTTTCGTTTATTAATAATGAAACTTTGAAAGAACTAACACCAAGATATATGCATTTATTGTCTGAATTGTCTAGCTATGGTGTACAGATTCCCATGACCAAGCAGGTTGATAAGTTTGCAGATGCTTTGCCACCACAGTGGGATCAGCATGTGGAGGTACTTAGAGAGAAGGATGCTTATCAATTCTGGACCATTTCAGAGTTCATTGAGAAGTTGGAGAACAAAGAGCTGGAGGATAGGAGGAAAGCTAGGAGGTCGCAGATTCCTCAGAATCCGAGTTTGTATTTCGGAGGTACTTCAGTTTCAACTGGAAACTCGAGCTCTGGAAGTGTTGCACCACATGTTGCATGCATTTCTAATGTCATGGATTCATCAAAACCAACCACCAACTATACACCACCACAATACAACTCCTACACACAACAACCATCATACACACCACCACAATATACTTCCTACATTTCACCAGTCTCTCCTATGCAACAAGCTAGTTTTTACACCGCTAACCAAACACAACAACCATCAAACCAAATTACTCAACATAAACAACCGGTGGTTTTGGACACATCCAACTTAGGAAACGTGACTGTGGAGGTTGCTCAGCAACACATTGCATTAGTCTCTGCTATGGTTTCTTCCTACAATGGTTTGGTTGCTAGTCAGATTGGGAACAACAATTTGACCAACGAGGACTACGCACAGATCGATAAAGAAGAGATGGAACTCATAGACATTCAATGGGCTTTTGCGAGTATAATGAGGAGAGCAACAGAGTTTATAGAGAAAACTGGAAGGACTGACTTGGCAACTTCTCCCAACACGACCTATGGTTTCAATAAGGAGAAGGTCACATGTTTTAATTGTGGAGAGAAAGGACACTTCAAACGGGAATGCACCCAGCCACCTAAACAAGGTAACCGAAACCCTTTCAATGCAAACTACCAGAACCGTCAACAAAACCAAGTTTCTTATCAAACCAACAACAACTACCAAAACAGAAACTTTAACAACCAAAACAGACAACCAAACACACAAAACCAGATTCAAAACCAATCTCCTAATCACCCAAACCGAACAGTTGTACCAATCACTACACCTACTGAGACTCAACAGAATGCGGGTCAAAACCAAGCGTTGGTTACTCAGCAGGATGAGAGGTTTGACTGGTCGGGTATGCAGATAGGAGTTGAAGAAATAACTACTGGTGGGAATGTAGCTTGTGTTGCTTATCAGGTTGATCTGGAAGAGTCGGTGGTAGTTGATGAGCAGAAAGAAACTGAGGAGAGTGAGAGTGATGATTCTGAGACTGAGATGGAAGTGGAGAGTGAACCTGTTGAGGTTAAGGCTGAGGAGAAGAGATCTGGGATGGTGATTGATTCAGTTGCTGATGTTCCCGAGGAGTGTAAATCAGTCTATTCAGACTCTGAGAGCGAATCAGACACAGAGGGAAGTGTTGATTCTTTGGATGATGATATTGACCAGTTGCTGGCAGAAGCTGATTTCTTGATGACGAGGAAGTCGTGCATAGCTGATGATGCTTTCACCAAGATCGACTACTCAAAGTTTTTCTCTGGAAAGGAAGCTCATTTTGCTTTGATGGCCATGACCGAACCGCCAAAACCTGTAAGTTCTTCTGAATCTAGCACTGATGTCATGAGTGATAAATATTGTGGGACTTGTGATAGGTTGACAGAGGAGAATAAACAACTCCGAATTTCACGTGATAGTGCTATTCAAAACTGTCAAGCTACTCGCAAAGAGTTAAATGCTTTTAACAAAGTATTAGATGGCTATAAAAAGGACATTTCTGACTTGAAAACTACTTTGTCATTGAAACAATTGGCCATAAATAATTACATCAATGAAATTGAAAATACCAAGTTAGAAATGGCTGCCATTAAATGCTTTGCTGAAAAGGTTAACAAGAAGTTAGAAAGCTATAAAAATGTTGCTTATGTCGTTGATCATATCATTGATGATAACACCACCAACTACAAGTCTGTACCATCTCCGGTTCTCTTTGAGAATCATAACTATCATCAAGTGATACCGGAGAGTTCGGTGAAATCGGACTCATCATCAGATATGGAATCTAATACCTCGAGTATTGGTGAACCATATCCTGAAGATGTGAGACCGATTTTGGGCTTGAACAATGAGGGTGTTTATGCTGAGAGTGATAGTTCAGATTCGGATAATGATGATAATGATGATACTGGTAGTGATAAATCTGATAATGAGTGTGAGATTCCAAAAGAAAATCACATCATTACTACCGAACCAGTATCACCATCTGATCATATTCATCCGATGGCAAAAGCTATTCATGACAAGAAGTCTAAAAAGCTTGATGTTAAGAAAAAGAATGATGTTAAGAATGATGTTAAGAATGAGGTCAAAAAGAATGTGATTGAAAAGAATGAGCTGAATGAAACCAGTGACAAACCTGTAAAGGTATTTTATCGGATGGAAGGATCCGATAAAATCATTGCTGATGAGGAATTTCCGATTAAAAATGTGAACTATTCTAAACTTGATAAAATCTGGCAAGAAAGCACAATTTGGTTTCCAAAACATGAAAGAACCAATGAAATTCCACCAGAAATCTTAAAGAAACTGTTTTCAGAAACTCCTCAAGAGCCAAAAATTCATGTCACTGAGTTCATTCGACCTGATGATAAAGCAAATGGTTTTCATGAACCTTCTTACTCGAAAGGACCACTTCCTGAGAGTTTAAGAAATCAACAATATAATGATCAATTTCCTGTAAAAACATTTGCTTCACCGAATGCTCATTATGTGTTTGAGGAATATAGAAAGTGCTTTAAATGTGGAGAACGCGGGCATTTACTTGCTCAGTGTCCATATGTAAGGCACAAGAGACATGAAGTTGAGGTTAAGAATTCCATCAAAAAGCCGATTGATCATTACATTCCACCGCATAGACGGACTGTTCCTCAACAACAACATTTTCATAATCAAAACAATTTTCAAATGAGGAACAACCGTCCATTTCATTATGATCGGAGGAATCGGATTGCAATGGAACAATCTTGGAGAAAACCAGTGGTGAACACAACAGCTGATAGACAAAAGGTTCCACAAAAACCAATTGTCAAGTCAAATGTTGGACCTAAGTCTGTTCATTCAGATAAGGTTGCTAAGAAAGTTACTTTCAGTAACAATGTTCAGAAACCTATTGAGAAACCAAAATCTCAAATCCGTATTCTCAAAAGGTCTGAACAATCTTGGACACCTAATGGTTCTCCAGGAGCCTCTACATCAAAGGTGAGTGATAAGAATGAATCTGTTTTGAAAAATCAGAAAACGGTTGATTCAAAACAGAAAGTTGTTGAGAAAGTCATTGAGAATGATTCTTTGAAAGCCAAAGTTCAAAGGCCCAAGACTCAGGCTTGGGTCCCCCGAAAGAACTAATTGTCTACTTTTTGTGTGCAGGGAGCTTCAGTTGGCCCTATTAGCAGTCTTTGGATTGTTGATAGTGGAGCTTCAGGCCACATGACGGGGGATTTGGCGTTGCTGTTCGATGTGAAGAATATAAATGGTGGATATGTTGCGTTCGCGGGAAATAAAGGAGGATATATAACGATGGAAGGAAGCGTGAGTAATGGAGTTGTGACTTTCGAGAGGATATCTTATGTCAAGCAGATAGACTATAATCTGTTGAGTGTCAGTCAAATATGCGACAAACAATTTTCTGTGCATTTTGATGACAAATCCTGCTACATCCTCAAACCGGGCTTCAAGATTCCAAAGGAGTGGGTTATGTTGATGGCACCTCGAGTCAACAATCTTTACATTCTTGATATGTCTAAGGCAATGACACCACAGGGACAGATAACATGCTTTCTTTCCAAGGCGACCGAAAAAGAATCAATAATGTGGCACCGCAGGATGGGGCACATTCATTTGAGAAAGATGAATCAGTTAGTGAGAAATGGACTTGTCGATGGAGTTAACGTGAAACATTTCCATCTGAACGACAAGTGTGTGAGCTGCATGAAAGGAAAACAACACAGACAATCCCATAAAGTGAAGAAGGTTAACTCTGTTGAGATGCCGCTTGAGCGATTGCACATGGACCTTTTTGGACCAGTCAAGCGCAAAAGTCATCTTGGAGAGCTTTATTGTTTAGTCGTCACAGATGACTATTCACGATTCTCATGGGTGATGTGTTTGAAGAACAAAAGCGACACCTTTACCAATTTACAAGTTCTGTTCACTCGGCTGGAGAATATCTACAACTTGAAGATCAAAAGGATCAGGAGTGACAACGGGACGGAGTTTAAAAATGCAAAGATGGATGAACTTTGTGAAAACAAAGGGATACATCATGAATATTCAGCTCCGTATACCCCGCAACAGAACGGTGTTGCTGAAAGAAAGAATAGGACTCTGATTGAGGCTGCAAGAACAATGCTCGCTGACTCACATCTTCCGGTAATGTTCTGGAATGAGGCGATTTATGCAGCTAACTACACATTAAATCGGGTTTTGACAGTGAAGAAGTTTGGAAAAACATCTTATGAGCTGTTACACCGACGAAAGCCCAATTTAGAGTATCTAGAACCATTTGGGGCGCCATGTACGATGTTGAATCCAAGCGAGAAGTTTAGTCCTAAAGCTGAAGAGGGATATTTTGTTGGATATGCAACCCCGCTCAAACGGGTATTCAACAAGCGAACTCGTCAAGTGGAGGATTGGGCAAACGTGGAAGTTCAACGTTACACACAGAATTTGCAAGGCACGGGCCCTGATTGGATGTTTGATTACAAAGATTTCTTTGAGTCATTCAATCTAGATAGCCTGGTTGAAGAAGCTGTGATCAGATTACTTTACGAATGTGAAAACGCGGCAACTTCACCGTTGATGCGTCCAATTACCGTAAACCCCCCACCAGCTTCTAGTGATACCAGTGTTCCTACACAAGAAGAAGAATTGTTTCAAGAAGCTTCAACTTCGTTAGACACTTCAGAATCTGAAGACGAACAATTTGAAGAAGCTGTTCTTGAAAATGCTGAAGATTTAGAAGAGCAAACTGTGAACCCAACCCCAAATCCAGATGTTGCTTCATCGTCTAACACGGGTAATGATCAGGATGCTACAGAGAATTTGACTGCTCAGACGGGAGTGATTGTACCTGTTAATCCGGAATCTCGGATTCATCGTATTCACCCGCTGGAGCAAGTGATTGGAGATCCTGGTAGTGGAGTGATGACCAGAGGGCAGCTTAAAAGCGTGAATACGCCAGAGAGTTTTGGTGCTTTAGCATTGTATGCCAAAATTCAGAAATCTGGTGACCAAAATGATTGGTCGTTTGCATGTTACGTGTCCCAAGTAGAGCCAAGGACATACAAAGACGCTTTGCAAGAAGATGCCTGGGTTGAGGCAATGCAGGAAGAGTTATTGCAATTCCAGAAATTGGGAGTCTGGACGCTCACAGATTTGCCGCCGGGACGAAAGAAAATTGGCACTAAGTGGGTGTTTAAGTGCAAGAAAGATGACCGTGGGGTTATTGTAAGGAACAAAGCCAGATTGGTTGTGCAGGGTTTCCATCAGATTGAAGGAATTGACTACAACGAAATCTATGCACCAGTAGCACGAATGGAAGCTATTCGGATGTTCCTTGCGTTTGCTTCGTACAAGAAATTTAAAGTCTATCAAATGGACGTCAAGAGCGCATTTCTGTATGGTAAAGTCAAAGAGGAGGTTTATGTCGGGCAACCACCGGGCTTTGAGGACCCAATCCACCGGGACAAGGTCTACGTGCTGAACAAAGCTTTATATGGTTTGCACCAGGCTCCGAGACAGTGGTACGAGGAGCTTAGCACATACCTCATCTCCAAAGGATTCAAGCGCGGCCTCGTCGATTGTACCCTCTTTACGAAGAAGACGGGAGATGACTTGCTTCTAGTACAGATTTACGTTGATGATATTATATTTGGTTCAACTAACGAACTCTTGTGCAGGGAATTTGAAACTGTTATGCAGGAGAAGTTCGAAATGAGCGCTATGGGAGAAATGCAGTTTTTCCTCGGCTTACAGGTGGATCAAAGACCCGACGGGATCTTCATTCACCAGACGAAATATGTTGCCGACATCTTGAGCCGATTCCAGATGGAGGACTCTAAGCCGATGGATACCCCGATACAACCCAATCACGGGATTGGAGTTGACGCTAAGGGGGAGCTGACAGATCCATTTACATACAGAGCAATCATCGGATCTCTGATGTATTTGACAGCGTCTCGACCAGATATTATGTATGCAACGTGTCTCTGTGCGCGATATCAATCGAAGCCGAAACAAAGTCATCTGACGGCGGTCAAGCGTATCCTTCGATATCTGAAGGGTTGTCCATCAAAAGGACTTTGGTACCCTAATGACGATGATTTTGATTTTATTGCTTTTAGTGATGCAGATTGGGGCGGCTGTGACAAAGACAGCAAATCAACAACAGCCGGTTGCCAGTTTTTAGGGAGCAGGTTAATCACCTGGCAATGCAAGAAACAGACTTCCGTCGCACTGTCTACATGTGAAGCCGAGTACATTTCAGCCTCGAGTTGCTGTTCTCAAGTGCTCTGGATCCAACAACAGATGGTCGATTACGGTTTGCAGTTTCTTAAAACCCCTATTCACTGTGACAACGAAGCCGCAATTGCTTTAACTAAAAATACTGAAAATCATTCTAAAGCTAAACATATCCGGATTAAATATCATTTTATCCGTGATTGTTATGCTAAAGAATTGATTGACATGGTCAAAATCCATACTGACTACCAACGTGCAGATTTGTTTACAAAAGCTTTTGACAGATCCCGCTTTGAATATCTTTTGAAAGTAAACAATATAAAGGAAAAACAGGACTAATCGGCTCCTCGGTTTATCATTTTTTGTTTTTAGTTTTAGTTTTAAATTTTTGCTAATTGGGATTTTCTCTTTGCTAATTGGGAATTTCTCTTTACTATCATAATCCTCAAAGAAGTTGATGCTTTCGAGGGGGTTGTTTAATCCTCAAAGAAGTTGATGCTTTCAAGTGGATTGTTTCTTTCAAATTTTATTTTGTTTTATTTTTCAGAAAAATTAAAAACCCAAAAATATGTTCTTTATTTTAGGGGGAGTCATTTTATCAGAAAAACCAAAAACATTAAAAAAAAAAAAAAAATTTCAAAAATACCTAAAAATTAGAAAAACCCAAAATGATTTCCTGGATAAAAAGAGGAAATGATAGTACATCAGTGGGGATCTGACACAGGCTAAAGAATTGTATAGTTTTAATGCGACGTATGTTGATTACGTGTGATATGCTGATAGGCTTCGTAGACTTTTTATTGCGTGCATTAGTGATACAAACATAACACACTACGCGTTTGTGGATGAACACCTCATGGGCATATGGTCTTAGTACCGTAATTTCGTCTGATAGGGTGTTTGTACAAAACTCGGAGGTTTAGGGTCGTTATGTTATTAGTTGTCTGGGGATAGCCTATCTGATCTTCTGCTGTAAGTCATTACGGACCTAGATCAGACAGGATGTCTTTATAAAAGAGCTTTATGCCAAAACCTAAAGTTACCGAATTGAGGAACTTTCCATGTTATATGATGATCAAAGATTATCTATAATATCGTATTGATCATTGATGCAAATCATGATTAATATCAGTCCTCAACCTGGTATGGTGCATATGTTACTTTGCTGCATTAATTTGCTGACCTGTATACCTCTATGCATTATATCTTGTACAATTACAGACGACGAAAGCATAATCACGCTTTACAATGAGTCTTTGTGCAGATTACTTCTTGATACGGGAGTATGTCGTGTGTGTGGGAACCACAATGTGTTAGTATAATACATCTAAATTCGTATCATTTTAAAGCATTGCGTAATTGTCTGCATGTGAGCTTATGTGGATAACAATATCAGCAATTGCTGTATCACATATTGTTTTCTAATGATAATATTGAACCAGATCAACGCTGTGTTCAGATTTCTCAGAAAACTGATATGATCCTCTTACCGGAAATCACAAAATGTTTACTGCTTTCATTTACTTTAAATGCATTTTTATTTTGTTGCATTTTATTTTTATTGTTATTGTCAAAAAGTTACAAAATCCAAAAAGATTTTAGGTGTGTTTTGATATAAATTTCAGAAAATCCAAAAGATTTTGCATTTCTGCTTTATTTTTGATATCCGGGGATGCTTGATGGTCAATTTCTAAGATTTGATAACACCATCTGGACTTTGTGACATTCAAAATGTGAAAATTTGAGTTTTGGAAGCTTAACGGATTGAAAAATGTTGAACGGGAATCGAATTCGTGATTTGGCGAAATTTTTAGTTTTTCCAAATTCACATTCGCCCCTTAATTGGGTCGAAGGTGGAAAAACTATCACGTTCGACCGTTCTAGATTTGGGCGAAGGTGGCATTTTCACTTCCGGGTGAGATTTTTCACTTCCGGGTTTGATTTCCACTTCCGGGTACCTAGTTTCACCTTCGTGTCTTTCATTAGGGGCGAAGGTGGACCAAATTTTACATTCGTGTCATTACAACGGACGAATGTGAATAATTCCCACGTTCGTCCATCAGAAACGGTCGAAGGTGGCATCTTATATAAAGACCTGTCACATTCGTTTCTTCATTCTGAAATTTTTTCAAAATTTATCTCATAACCGGACCTTGTTGATCTTATTCTCTGTGCCTGTGCTTCTGATTCCTTATCTATTCCTGATCATTTTAAGACTAATTGTGCAGGTATTGGACAGGTTTTCAACCCTTAATCGCTGGGTTTTATACACGGCCTAGGGTTTTCAATCTAGAGATTTTTGATGTTATTGAATGTCTGATTTTGATTGCCGAACAATTTACATAGGTTTTAGGGGGAGATGATGGAAGGAATTAGTATATAAACATGTTTAGTTGATCATTTTGAACGATTGAACACAAATAACCCTAATTCCAATTGAAAACCAATGTAAATTGAAGTTTTGATAAAATTGGTTGTAAACGAGTGTTATTCGGCAGTGTTAGAACACATAGGAATCAAAATCACGGATTAAAAACAACAATGGCAATTTTTTTAAATTTTGGGGGTAAAACAATTCCACCTTCGGGTCATAAACCGGGCGAAGGTGATCATTTTTGGGCGAATGTATTCAAAAACGGGCGAATGTGATTTTTATCAAAATCTTTTTCACTTTCGTCCAGATAATTTTACATTCGACCAACAAAAACTCACATTCGACCACTTTGATATGGGCGAATGTGCAGATGTGTTTTTGACCAAAATTTTTATTTTTGTCGTTTTTGTGTTTTGACGCGTTTTATTGATTCTTATATGCAGATGGCTGAACAAACAGAGAATATTGACGCTCCAGCAGTGAATGTTGAGACTCCTGCAGAGATAACTGTTCAAGATCCAGTCCCCGCAGCTGAAACTTCTACACCGAGCATTTGGTCTTTCGAAAGATCGCACAATTGCTGCGCGTATCTAGGAGATGTGGAGAAGAACACAGAATTCACTAGTATTATTGAGTTTCTGAAGAGGAGCAGGATTGTACACGCTCTAGCCACACCTACTATCATTTACAAGGACATTATTGAAGATTTTTACCAGAACGCTAAGTACGACTACTGGGATAATCAAACCATTATCAAGAGCAAGATTCAGGAGATTGACATGTTCTTGACTGAAGCCGATATCCGGGAAGCTTTACAGATTAAGTTCGAGGATAGAGAAGATCCCAGGGAGTTGTCGTGGACTGAACAGAAGGCGTGCTTCTTAAGGATGAAATACAAAGGTCCTATCACTGACGGATCGATGTATAAAGGGAAGCTGGGAGTGCAGTACAAGTACTTTGCACACGTTCTGATCCATGTCTTTGGATGTGTTAGTGGTGGCTATGACGTGATGAGGAAGAGTTTGAGCTCATTAATGGTTGCGTTGACACTCAACAAACCATTTAATGTGTCTGGGATGATACTTGACCACATGTTGGAGATGTTGAAGGGTATTAAGTTCAAGAAGTTTATGTTGTATCCAAGGTTTCTAATGATGATCTTTGACCACAAGTATCCAATGCTGAAGAAGGATCCGACAATGATTCTAGGTCAGGATCACATGAATATTAGAACCTTGATGAGGATGAAAGGATATAAGGGTGTAGCTGATAATGAGAAACCACCCAACAGGAGATTGTTTGGAGCTTTGGCTCGTCCGGATTACACTGATCCAGGCAAGAACAAAGCTAGACATGATGATAGTGACTCAGATAACGACGATCCCTTAGTGTATGCTGATTCAAGCACTAAGCGGAAGCGTCAAGTAGTCAATCCTGGAGCCAAAGGGAAGGGCAAAGGAAAGGCTATTGATCAAGGAAGCACAAAGCAACAGGCTGCGAGAAAGAAATCGACTGCTAAGAAAGGTTCAGGTTTGGTGGATGAAGAGTCTGTTGATTCGGAGGAAACTGAGGTTGATGAACAGTGGGATTCGGATGACGAGAACGTGAGGACCACCAAGCGTAAGGCCACTATGGTTGGTGAGTCTGAATTATTAGAACAGTCGATAGAAGAGTCTGAGAGGAGAAGGAAATCGGTTGAAGATGAAGGATTGGGAGTTGATTTAGCTGAACTGAGTGTTGGTGACACAGTTGTTGTGAATTTGCCTAAGAAGTCAAAGAAACAAAAGACGATGGCAAAGAAATCAAGTGTGAAAGAACTGAGAGAGAAGGAGTTAGCTCAGTTGTTGAAAGGTAAGAGATTGCCTGATGCTGGAACACCTTCCAAGTTATCTTCGCCAGTTGCTAAGAAACAGAAGAAAGGAAAGGAGGCAGAGACTTTACCAATCGATCAGTTTAATATCGATATGGATAAAGTGCTTGAGATGTTTAAGAATACTCAAAAGGAGAAAGCTGTTGAAGTTGAGCCCTCCAGATCAAAGTCAAAGAAAATGACTGTTGATGATGATGTGATGAAACAGGTCAATAAGAAGATGGAGGATATGATGAAAATGTTGCTTGCTCAACAAGCTGAAATCACTAAGTTCAAGCAAAATGAGGAGAAGATGCTCCAGATTGTAGTTGCTTCGAAAGCGAATCAGGATGATATTAATGAAAAGATTCAGTTGTTAGAAGCTAAGAATGAGAAGCTTGAGAGGAGATGTGATAGAAACAAGAACAAGATCAAACTGATCAAGGCCGATAACAAAGAATTGAAGAAGGAAAACAAACGGCTTTGTGGTTTGATTGAAGAGTTATATAGCAGAGCACCTCAATTGAAAGAGGGTGAGGAAGATGAAGAAGATGATGAACAGAAAATTGATTATGAGTATTCCGAATCAGAGAAGGAAGATGATGATGATGAAGAGGATGATGAGGGTTCGGATAAAAGTGATGATGACAACAATGATGATGATGATGACAATGATGATGATGATGATGGTGCTGAGGGTACAGGAAAGAAGGGTGATGAGCTTAGTAGTGGAAGTGATCATGAAGGAGGAGATGATACTTCTAAGTTCAGTTATGAGAAGAGAAAATCACAGAAGAAGAAGGATACTGGTGAATCTAGTTCCAAGAAGAAAGGTGAGAATGTAGATGAAAGTATCTTTTGGAACGAAAAGGTGAGATCTCTTTCTGACGATGCTAAGCTGATATACAAGAACATGTTGGAGAAGAGAGAGTGGACCATTGAGTTCACTGGATGCTTCACTGAAATATTCCAGACTGATGATCTGAGATACGAGCTGGAATATGAAGATCCAGATCTAGAAGAAGGGGAACTACCGGCATCTGTGGCGAAAGAAATATTGGATGGTCTTGCACAGAGGGTAGGTAAGACGTTTGAGGAGTTCATGATGGATGAATCGATTCCTGATATTCCTGAAAAGGATATGGGAAATCATTCTGATGATGTGCAAACTCCAGAAAACAATGAGGTTGAGATAGAAGATATCACTCATGAGGAGTTTCCCCAGTATTTTAGAAAGGAAGATGAGAACGAAGTATTTCCTGACTTCACCGAGATACCAAACAAGTCAGCGAAACAAAAAGCGAAGAGAAGAAGCGAGGAGTTTGTTGAAAAAGTGTTTGGTGATGAAAAGAAAGATTCTTCCAACCAGTCTGATGAGTTGAAGAATTATCTGAAAAAGTTGAAGGAGATGGAGGAGAACCGACCTAAACCTGAAGCTCAAGGTAACTTCTATCGTTTTCATAATGCCAAGTTCAAAGGCAGAGCTCTCGGGTGGACGTATCTTGGCAGACTGAAGTGTATAGCAGCGAAATGGGAAACCGGAATTCTGTACTTTAACAGATTCTGTGATTTGCTTACTCTACCGTACTGGGCGGTGAGAGATTTATGCAGGTTTCCTATGTCAGGTGCCGAGGTAAATGGTTCGCATGTCGGTTGGTGCGCGGACAAGTTGGTTTGGGAAAGTCGTACACGATGGAAGAGATTTCAGCCTCAATATCCCAGAAGAAAACAGCATAGGGATATTGATCCTCAGACCAACATGAAGCGTGTGACGTTGATATACAAAGCACCAAATGTGATGAGAAAGATACCATTGATGCCTATGCCGCAGCATTTCAGTGCTGATTTCATATTCTGGTATTATGATTGGAGGAAGGCAGAAGCAGTGATTGTATTGAGGGATGGAAAGGACAAATACAAGCATGTTCATGTATTTGATCCTATGTGGCTGATAAACTGCACTTTTGAAGACATCATCATGTTGTTTTATAATCCGATCTATTATGAACCGAACGACTTTGCTCAGGCGAGGAAGTACACTCAAGTTGTAGGAGTTTGTTTTGCGTATGATATAAACGCTGGAAGCAACTTGGAGGGGAAACTTGGCAAGAATGTGAAGATCGCCAATGTTTCAAAGCCTGTGAAGAAAACATTCGAGCCGCCAATGACTGATGAACAAAAGAAGCAGCTTCGAATTAAACTGATGAACAGGACGATGGATTATCAGAGAAAACTATCCAATCAATAGTCGAGGGGGAGTTTGTTGATGCATTTGCGACTAAGGATTGGATATGATATTACTAACATATGTTAATGGGTAGCCGAAGGTGATTGGATATGGGCGAATGAAGGTAGATATGGGCGAAGGTGTAGATAACGGGCGAAGGTGGAACCTGAATGGACGAAGGAAGATAGACATGGTCAGAAGACCACATTCGACCACTGTAAGTGGGCGAATGTGGAAATCTCTCACATTCGACCTACAGAAAGGGGCGAATGTGCAGTCAGTATATATAGGTTTTGATTTTTTGATTATGTAAGAGTGTTATCATTTTGTGTCCAGGTTCTGTGCAGGTTCAGTAGTGTTTTGAGAAAGTGTCATTGTGTTTCTAGATTAACATAACCTTTGTAATTGCTTGTTATTTGAAAGTTAATCTATGAAAATGAAGTTGAAAATGATCTTGATTGTGTCGTGATTAGCATCTTATCAATTTGTTCAGATCTAGGGATTCCGCACCTAGATTTGTGACTTGTATGATCATAATATCCTGTTTTAGATAAAATCCAACGCTCACAAAAAGTCTGAAACAAAACTTCTGAAAAGAGAGAAACTACTGATAAACAAAACATCAGTATGGGGTTTATTTCTGAAAAGTGAATAACTTCTGATAAAATAACCTTCAGAAGTTATGAATAAAAGTATTTATAAAACATTTCTCATCAGCTGTTAAAACTACTGAAGAGGAAATGGGAACTACTGATGAAGATAATCCTTCATCAGCAGTTTAGTCAAAAAGGGCAAATATGACTTTTCCCATCATCAGAAGTTTTGACCTAGTCGGTTTAAAACTTCTGATAAAGAGATTTTTAACTTAGGCGGTTTAAAAACTTCTAATAAAGAAGATCCAAGCGGTTAAAAACTTCTGATAAATATCTTTTTTCAACACTTATCCTTTCAAACTCAAAAAATTCCCTCCTTCTCTCTCAAAAACTCTCTCAAAAACCTAAACCTGCAAATCAACTGTTCGATCAACAAAAACCCAAACCACATGGCTCTCGTTCTAAAACAGGGACACAATCAAAGGGCCTTTCTTGAAAAACAAGAAGGCTGGTCCCAATACGATGAGATCATTGATCTTGTCGTAAAATCCCAATATTTTACTGCTCTCACAATCGACCCACCAATTCATACTGAAACTCTAAATGAATTCTGGGCTAATGCTGAGACGGTGACGGCTGATGGTGAAATTATCTCCCTCAACTCAAGAATAAAAGGGAAACCACTGACCATCACACCGGCCACACTGGCAACAAGACTGGGCCTGAATGATGTAGCTGCCCCTGATCATGTTGCTAACTCTGATATTCACTTAACCATGACAGAGTGTGGTTATCAAGGTACTCTCTCCCATGCTACTATCTTCAAAAAATATTTTGAACCAAAATACAAGCTTTTGTTTCATTATATTATTATGTGTTTGAGTCCAAAGACAGGGTCTTATGACCAGATGCCCTCTACTTTTCAACCAATATTTCATTCCATAGTGAATGAAACCAAATTCAGGGCATCAAAATTATTTTTCAATGAGTTGGTGTTACATCATAATAATACCAAGAAAAAGTTTTTGTTATACCCAAGGTTCATTATGCAATGCATAATAGGGGAACTGGGTAATGAGGTGCTTGTGGGAAAAGTTTCAACTTTAAATCCATTAACCTCACAAGCATACTCTAGGCATAACAAACCGGCTACCTGGCCAGAAGATGATCAGGGAGAACAACAACAAGTCCCCCTGAAACCCACATCTTCCAAACTCACACCATCAAAAGCCAAAAAGCCCAAGCCAACAAAGACAGAAACCCACCAACCCAAAAGAAAAGCTGTTCAGGAGGTTGAGATGCCTGAACATGCTCATGAGCAATCTGCTCTTCAAATAGGTGAGACTGAAACACCCTCTCAGTCTCATCCATCTCAAACCCCACCAAGAGCACCCATAACAATCTTATTCAAAAGAAAAAGACTTAGAAAAACTGTTGTAACTCACACTTCTTTTGAAACTGCTGACCAACCTATTTCACCTATTGCCCAAACTTCTGAACCAACCCCTCAAATTTCTGAACCAGAGGCAATAGAGATTGCCAAACTTCTCTCTGGGCTAAAAGAGATAGTCCCACCTGATAATGTCAGTCCCCTACAACCACAACAAACAGGGGACATAACCACAGAATCAGACATGGATGTGGACATCACTAGCCCTAACCCAAGAGATGAGGGTGGACCAGAGTCTTTAAGCCCAATCTTAGAGACTCTTGGGGCATCTGAGGCTGCTACTACTCAGTTACCACCCAGTGGTGGATCTGAGGATAGAAGTAAAACAGCTAAGACCTCAGATGTGGCAACTACTGATGAAGGCTTAATGCCTGAGGTAGGAAATCCTCAGAACCAAGAACAAGAGGTTCATGAGAGAACTGAGTTGGGCTCAGCTCATGATTTAACTGAGACAGTCCTCATTGAGGACAACATCAGGGATTCAGATGATTCCATTAATTTAGATGATGATTCAACAACCAAAACTACTGAATTGACGGCACTTTATGAAGGTCCTACTTCAGGGGTATCCAAGCTCAAGAAGCTAGTCACCCCTGAACAGGTTAAAGTCCACTCAATCCCTAAAACCCCTAGAGTGGCATCCTCTGTACAACATGAGGATCTCCTAAAAACACACCCTTCACATCAAATGCCTACTTAATTCCCTGGGCCTTCAAGCATAGACATGAACCAACTATGCAGCCCAGGTGGTGACCTTTATCATATGATGAATGCCCTCATCAAGAATCACCTCCAAACCTATACAGCTAACTTGGAGCTGTCCATCAAGAACTAGTTTGGGGTGATTCAGACGAAAATGAATGATCTGCAGACCAAGATTGACTTCAACAGCAAACAAATTGCCAATCTGACAGATCAGATCAAACCTCTGAAGACTATTGATGAATCCAAAAAGAGGGAGAAGATGAAGGAACCAATGGATACAGTTGAAGCCAGAAGAAAGGCAAGACTTGCTATCCTAGAGAGAGATCAGAAAAACCAGGCCAGAAAAGAAGCAATGGCCAAACAGTTTGGTGTCTCAGTGGAAGATATTGAAGCCACAGAAAAGGAAGATGAGACACAAACCTCTGAAGAATCCCTAAGGCATAATAAAGAAACCTCTGATGGTCAAAGTCCTGATGACTCAGAAGATACTGAAGACAATCCTTCAGTAGTTGACAAACCATCAGCAGTTATCAACCCAGCAGAGGTTAACACTTCCAAATCTCAACAAACTAAACCTTCCAGATCCACTGAACAAATCAAACCAACTTCTGCTCCTCCAAGGCCTACAACAACCACTACCATGACTGTCCTAACCCCTGCTCCAATCTCTCAATCTACTGAACTTCTTGAGCAGAGGTTAAAGGCAGTTCAACAAAAATCCAAGGAAGACCAGATTTGGAAAAATCTGGAACAAAGGGATGACTTAGAGTTTGAAGAGAAGCTCCAGGCTTATCAAGCTGAACTGGAAAGACAGGCTGAAATTGATCATGTTGCTGAAGAAGACAAAAGACAACAACTGATGTCTTACATCACAAAGAACAGCAAGACTAAAGCCTACACACTCAATGGACTCTCTATGCAAGAGCTGACAAGAAGGGCACAACTAATTGCAGACAAACTGGCCACAAGTAAAGAAGGAAAGGCCAAGAGAGCCCAGATGATAAATGAATTAGTAGCAGATGGTTATGGTTCAAAAGCCTCAGTATCCAGATGGAAAGAAGAAAGACTGGTGGATACTTATCGAAAATATAAGGCTGCCAAGGCTGCAAATCCAGAGAAGTTTCAAACTGTTGATCCTTCAAGATCAGTAGTTAGAACTTCTGGTATTTCAACAAGAAGGCCTGCTACTCAAAGGAAGAAATCAGAGGACAATGTCAAAACTGATTTCAAAATGGTACTACTTGAAGGAAGTTCAGTAGTTCACTCAGATTTTGACATTGAGGAGAAACCTCTGATAACACAATTCAGGGTTCCTTCCACCTTTGCCTACCAAATCCAAAAGACTATCAAAGAAAAGATGCATACCAAGGTAGTGACTGAACACCATCTCCCAACTATCCAGATGCCTGATATGCAACAACAACAACAACAACAACAAGGAAGAGACTCCCACCTGAGGCTTACTGAAGTAGAAAGCATCCAACACTCAGGATCATCAACCCAAGGGACAAGTCTGGTTCCCTATACCTCTGACTTTGACAAGTCAAAGGTGCCTATCATCAGATGGTCACTTACTGCTAACAACTCAGTATTATTGACAAGAAGAGACCTTTCAAGCAGGGCTTACAAGAAGATCAGTGATCTAAAGAAACTGTCAACACAAGACCTGCTCACAATTCAACATCTGGAACCACAGAAAGGATCTCTATCTGATGGACAGTTAAACCAGCTCAAGAACACCATGTATAAAGAAATATGGAAGATTGTTCAAGACAGAAGAAGATCGTAAGGAATTAGTAAGGTTTTGGGTTCATCAATCCAGGGGGAGATTGTTAGGACAAAGAGGATTGGTGAAACCACTTTTGGAAACCTTAGTCTAATTCACTTCTGTCAATTTTGGCTAAGTATAGAAGTACTGAAGAGAAGACAAGAAACTGCTGAAGAGAAGATATGACAAGTGCTGAAGAAGAAACTTCATCAGAAGTTCTGAAGTCCAAACCAGACAAGTTCACTTCAGAAGTACTGAAGACAAACTACTCATCAGTAGTTTGTCATTCATCAGCACTTAGCATCAGATATTTTCCACCGCCTTTTGTATCAGTAGTTTATTGTTTATTATTACTTTTAGCTGTAATTGTTTGTTTCAATGTTGCAACTTGTGCAACTTGTTTCTGATATTTGTATACTTGCTTTATTGGCAAGATACATGTATGTAAACGTCTATAAATAGGAGGCTTCAACCTTCTATTTTAGACATTGATTTTAATAGAAAAATCCTTCAAACACTTTCACTGTTCTATTCCATTTCAGTATTTATTGTGAATCTGCCTAAGTATCTAATTCTCATTTACTGCTTAGATTCATAATAAATACTTGTCATTATTAGTTTCAATCATCAAGAGGGAGTAATAACTCCTCTTAAGTATAAAAAGTGTTGCTTTAACTTATACATTCCGCTGTGCTTACAATCTGATATACAAGAGCTTGCTAAACACTTAAGTGTCAAAGATAGCAAGTTCTTACTTAAACAAAGAGCATACTGATCCAACACTAATCAACCGGGGGTGGGTCCCTGTCAAGGAACGATAGTACTATCCCCATATTCTACGGCTACATCACTTTGTATTAATGGTTACAGTTAACTGCGGAGACTGCACGTCCCACTAGACTTTTCCGTTACCCATGTGCCCATCTTATGTACCATTTCAAGTTTCCACAGTTACTGCACATCTTAATACTCATAACTTTCATTTCCCTTTTTACCTGCGTACGATTTTATAAAAGCATTGAAACTTCACAAGTTTTTCATGAACTTTGTTATGCTTTAAAATAAACAGGTTTTCATAAAACAAGCATGTCTTCCCCCCGAAAACATTTACAAAAACGGTAAAAAGTGGGGTCATGAACTCACCTTAATTTCCTTGCTTAGCTAGCAACCAAAGCCCGAAGCTTTGACCGACTTCCTCGTGCCCGAGAGTACACACGTGTGTGTCTCGTACAACGCGTCTCGTTCTATGTGTTGACCGCACCAAAGTCTGACCGAAGTTGACTCGTGTTTAACCGAACCCGAAATCTGATTCGTGAGCAAAGTTGACCAGATCTGACCGAATTGATTGTCACCGTGCTCCGTGCCCTGAGACCCAAACCGACCAGATCTGAACCGAACCACACGGATCTGACCCGGACCACATAGATCTGACCCGAACCACTCGGATCTGACCCGGACCACATAGATCTGGTCTACGCAATTCAAACCCGACCCAAAACAACCATCACAACCGGAACCAAACCGAAGCTAACAACAACCAAAACTGAACCCAGCCACCACCGTTCCGGACCAACACACCCGATATCGGCCGGCCACAGCACCTAACCCGTCACCACCGTCACCTGGCAACCACGACCAACTGGAAAACCATAACCCTCGTCAGCCACCAACACCATCGCCCGACAACCACCGCCTAACCCAAAAATAAACAACCGGAAAATAATCCAGCCAGACCCGTGACTAAATCCCACCACTAAACCCATTGAACCGGCCCTTAAAGACCCGAAAACAACCTGGAAATGGCTCACCGGAATGTGGCCGGAGAACGAAATCCCGCGAAAACTTGTGAGGAGTCCCCCAAGGACCCGATCTAATAGTTTGTAAAGAGAAAACTCAAAAACGAGCTCACCGGAAAAGTCACCGGAATGGTATCAACGTTCAAACCGCTTCATTTCATGGAAGACGACCTTCGCCATCGCGTTCGGGGCATCGATATTAGTGGGGGTGGGGGTGTCACGCGCCGGAAAATGGTCGTCGGAAAAGTCGTCGGACGACGCCGGTGACGGCGCCGCCGCCGCTTGCTCCGCCGGACCGGCCGGCCTCCGGTCACCGGTGCAAATTCTAGAGAGAGGGAGTAGAGAGAGTTTGGGAGGTTAGAGAGAGAAAGTGAAGTGGGAAAATGAGGGTTTTGGGGGTGTTATAGGCTTTTATATGTGGGATTTTGAGTTGGGCTTCAAGCCCGACACTGCGTACCAACTGCTCCGTTTTAGTCCGTTATCGCTTCTGGACTCGGTTTTGTACACGAAACTTTTAGGAATTATTTTAATAACTTAAAATAATTATATTTTATTATCCAAAAGTAATATTTCTCGCGCGGATTTCGCATCTGATTGCTTCAATAGTAAATTTAACATCAAACGTTGATCGAAATTTGTCAGTTGTCACATTCTCCCCCTGTTACAGAAATTTCGTCCTCGAAATTTGAGCTAAGATATCTCCGAAGACTCAATAAAAGTTTCTGAACAATAAACAAGTCAATGTACTTGCCGGTACAAATGAGACAAGGTAGATTATTAGAATCAATCGGATACAAGGACGTTAGGTAACAAATCTCAAATGTTCCACTTGAACGAGTCTCAAGGAAAGCAAATACATTCTCAATCTTCCACACGATTTGCAAATGTGTGGACAGTAACTTGATGATTAGAATCAACCGCTTAATTTTTCTGAAAGATATCGGCGAATTGTTTGTGGCAAATTAGGGACTACCAATAGTCCTATACAATATACACATATACAATGACCGCTTTACAAAAGTAATGGCAAGACTCCTAAAGGATTCATGCTATGAGATCGAACGACTTGGTATTCCAACACTTGAAACAAAAAGTGTTCATATATTCAATTGGTTTCAAATGGGCGATACGGGTGAACAATATTCTTTGGCAAACGGTGGATAGGCAAGCTACGATAGTTTGCCTAGTTCACAAAACATCAACGTGGTTATGACAAATGACATCCAAAACGAATTAGCACGCGAAAGTGGCATCCGAACGCCCAAACATGTTGTCAGTAACTTTGTCAACAAATATTATTTGGCTTGGTGCACCTCAAACGAAACAACTGGTGCACCAACTTTTCCATTACACGCCGCAAGGTGTGTTTAAATTCGAGATAATGACGAACAAGTTGTTGAAAAAAAAGAAATACGCCAATAAAGATCACCCATTATTACAAGTCGAATGAATATTCACCGCAAGGTGCTGTACCAATTTTCAACAAATCAATTCAATTGAAGCGTCGATTTCAAGAAACTCATCGACGAAATATCAAAAGATTCATTGCCCACAATGGCCTAACGCATCAGGACTAGAATGCTAGCATTACGAGCAACGTAATAGTAACCAAATCATCAATGAAACCATCGTTCGATGTGAAGCCCTACAATGGACCTTCACAAATTTAAGGAATTCAAACATACGACAGGTGACATGTGTACAAAGATACGTGTCAAATTCTAGGGAAGGTCAATGAATCGACAAAAATGGGATTCCTTTAAAATGATTTGTCGAAGGCCACAAACAAGGAACGAGAAACGTAAACCATACTCAAAAGATATAACCAGGTTCTACAACATGAACCTCAGAAGCTCAAGAAACAAGATCATCAAGATCTTAGAATGGTTTAAGAAAACCGAAGTCACAATGACAAGAATAGGGGAGAATCGGCAATCACTCCCGCAACAACAAAAATAAATAGCCTTCATGTCTTATATATATACACTCACGATAGATTTTTCTTAGAACTTTCATGTGCCTGTAAATTCGTAATAACGCGACGTCTGCGTTATCTAAAATTTACCTCACAAGATCATCCCATAAATCCTCCATCGTGACTTATATCATAAGCACCAATTAAAATCAAATAGTCACACGTATATAATACATATAGAATGTTAGTCATGCGTGCCACCTTTCCTAGTGCCGTCCCCGACCACATTCCAACTTACGCAGTACCATTTGCTAGACGAAGTGCCTCATCAAGACGGTTCATCGTAAGTTATAATATCAATATATATAGATATTTATAATTTACGAATAAGGTACGTACACAATATTAGTCGTGCGTGCCACCTTTCCTGGTGCCATCCCCGACAACTTTTCAGCTTGCACAGAATCGTCTTCAAGGCGAGATGCATCCGCACGATGTTTCGAATCGAAGTAAACACTGACGGCGTAAGCATACCCTGATTACTGGGAATGCGAGACCGCTGATGCTTCAAACAATCCATTCTGCATGTCGTGCTACCAACATGTCCAGCTGCTTGACATGAGTGTGCGTACTTGCCACATCCAAGCTAGGGTCGACATCCGTTGGCGACTCGTACTATTTTTTTTTACGCATACTTTTATACTTAACATATACTTAACACAGTATATAATCAAATAAAATGTTCCCCATATCCGAGAAACAATGACCCAACTACACTCTATGTGAATAACACTTTGCTATCCATAGCGATAACTCGTTGGTCACTAGTGAGTTGTACTTAGCCACTTCGTGCATTCTTACCTTTCCATATATACATATAGAAAATACTCACTTACTATTCACATGACTAAACGTTTCTTTCGTTGAAGAAACCTAGGCTGAGATAGTGTAATTCCAAACACTAATATTCTTTCAACTTATTTGGCAACGGTTGGAATTTTTACTTCCTAGGCATTCGTACTAATTTGTCAATCTTAGCACTTTCGGTCCCTAACTAAAACTCAGGTTAAAGCCTAGGTATCCCTACTGATACCTAATTCGATAAAACCTATAGCTCTGATACCAAACTGTCACACCCCGATTTTCCCGTCGGTTGTGAACGTTTGGCACCTATACTACGCAGCGGAATATTTTGACTAAGACTTCTACATGTTCCGAACGCCTTTTTCTAAGCCTTCTAGGGTCTCCAATCCCAAGGCATCGCTTATTTCCAACCGTGTCGTTGCCAATATCTAGACCTGAAAGACATGCTTAAAAAGGTCAGCATAAAGCTGGTGAGTTCATGGTTTTATGTTTATCATTCATAACCCATTTTTCTTTCAAAACACTTGAGAAAATATTTGCAAACATTAATGAGAAAGTATATTTTCTTTATGCAAAATATTATTTGGGAAAATACATATAAAAATCCCATTTCAAACCTTACCGGTTATTCCTTTCTTAGCTTTCGACTCGACTCGCTTTGCCATATATTTACCTCCCCATAAAGATAAATATATCCAAGTTTTGCCGATCGAACATACATATAAAAAGTCTCTTTTAATTTATTACCGGGCGTTCCTTTCTTAGCCTTCGACTCGACTCCCTTTGCCATATATTTACCTCCCCATAAAGATAAATATACCCAAGCTTTGTCGATCGAACTTTTAGCCCAAAAAGGAGACTTCCGCAATAACTTTTGAAAAACTTTCTCATTTAAATCATTTTCCCACATCGGATTCCTTATCGGACATCCGTACACATTACTATGAAAACCATTTTTTTATCCGGAATTACCCACCGGGCAAACACGTACCCCGAAAGCGGAAATGATCAAATAAGCAACCATTATTTGAAAAGTTAGTGCGCGTAACAAACATAAGAAATGTGCTACATAAACTTAGGGTTGCAAATTCTAATACCGATGACGTCCCCATGAGCCCGTAACCAACACCAGACTACTTACTTTTGCCCCGCACGTTGTTATAGTGGTAACAACAAGTTTAGAATATCGTAACACCCCTTGGTCCATCCGAGTTGACGCTAATCAAGCGGGGGTGGGTCCCTGTCAAGGACCGATAGTACTATCCCCATATTCTACGGCTACATCACTTTGTATTAATGGTTACAGTTAACTGCGGAGACTGCACGTCCCACTAGACTTTTCCGTTACCCATGTGCCCATCTTATGTACCATTTCAAGTTTCCACAGTTACTGCACATCTTAATACTCATAACTTTCATTTCCCTTTTTACCTGCGTACGATTTTATAAAAGCATTGAAACTTCACAAGTTTTTCATGAACTTTGTTATGCTTTAAAATAAACAGGTTTTCATAAAACAAGCATGTCTTCCCCCCGAAAACATTTACAAAAACAGTAAAAAGTGGGGTCATGAACTCACCTTAATTTCCTTGCTTAGCTAGCAACCAAAGCCCGAAGCTTTGACCGACTTCCTCGTGCCCGAGAGTACACACGCGTGTGTCTCGTACAATGCGTCTCGTTCTATGTGTTGACCGCACCAAAGTCTGACCGAAGTTGACTCGTGTTTAACCGAACCCGAAATCTGATCCGTGAGCAAAGTTGACCAGATCTGACCGAATTGATTGTCACCGTGCTCCGTGCCCTGAGACCCAAACCGACCAGATCTGAACCGAACCACACAGATCTGACCCGGACCACATAGATCTGACCCGAACCACTCGGATCTGACCCGGACCACATAGATCTGGTCTACGCAATTCAAACCCGACCCAAAACAACCATCACAACCGGAACCAAACCGAAGCTAACAACAACCAAAACTGAACCCAGCCACCACCGTTCCGAACCAACACACCCGATATCGGCCGGCCACAGCACCTAACCCGTCACCACCGTCACCTGGCAACCACGACCAACCGGAAAACCATAACCCTCGTCAGCCACCAACACCATCGCCCGACAACCACCGCCTAACCCAAAAACAAACAACCGGAAAACAATCCAGCCAGACCCGTGACTAAATCCCACCACTAAACCCATCGAACCGGCCCTTAAAGACCCGAAAACAACCTGGAAATGGCTCACCGGAATGTGGCCGGAGAACGAAATCCCGCGAAAACTTGTGAGGAGTCCCCCAAGGACCCGATCTAATAGTTTGTAAAGAGAAAACTCAAAAACGAGCTCACCGGAAAAGTCACCGGAATGGTATCAACGTTCAAACCGCTTCGTTTCATGGAAGACGACCTTCGCCATCGCGTTCGGGGCGTCGATATTAGTGGGGGTGGGGGTGTCACGCGCCGGAAAATGGTCGTCGGAAAAGTCGTCGGACGACGCCGGTGACGGCGGCGCCGCCGCTGCTCCGCCGGACCGGCCGGCCTCCGGTCACCGGTGCAAATTCTAGAGAGAGGGAGTAGAGAGAGTTTGGGAGGTTAGAGAGAGAAAGTGAAGTGGGAAAATGAGGGTTTTGGGGGTGTTATAGGCTTTTATATGTGGGATTTTGAGTTGGGCTTCAAGCCCGACACTGCGTACCAACTGCTCCGTTTTAGTCCGTTATCGCTTCTGGACTCGGTTTTGTACACGAAACTTTTAGGAATTATTTTAATAACTTAAAATAATTATATTTTATTATCCAAAAGTAATATTTCTTGCGCGGATTTCGCATCTGATTGCTTCAATAGTAAATTTAACATCAAACGTTGATCGAAATTTGTCAGTTGTCACATTTGAGGACTGTGCAAAATGAGCAGTGTTTTGCACATTTGGTCCAGGGGTATTATAGGAACTTTGATAAGTGTTGGTATGTGGCCTTTGATTTGGATAGGTAATCATAGGTGTACCATGTTGACTCCTACATTCCCTAGCAAAATGACCAAGTCTATGACATTTATAACACTTTATCTTTGATTTATCCAACCCCACTTTTGACCTGCCAGTTAACCCTGGAAACCTTCTCCCAATTTTCTTGTAAAAATTGTTAGTTCTTACACTAAGAAGGGCCAATTGGTGCATAATGTCCATTTCTTCCAAATCATCAGGGTCAAAGTATTTTAGGTCATCATACTCAAAGGATATGTTATCAGATGCCTGGATATCACCACCACTTGCTGTAAAAGCATAGTTTGGTGAATAAGAATCAGAGTTAAAACCTGAGTTAAAACCTGAAGTTATGTCAAAGAAATGATCATAACTCTGATCCTTACTCTTACCAGGCACCTTATCATGACCCAGAAGTGTTGTATTACCAAATACATAGTCATCAGACACTTTTCCAGAGTCTTGGAGCTTCTTTTTCTGGTTAAGCTCTCTCTCATAGGTCAAGAGCTTACCATGAAGCTGGGTCAGTGATAGGTCCTTGAATCCAATTGAGTTTCTCATAACTATAGCAATATTGTCCCATTTATCTGGTAATGATCTTAAAAACCTATGGTTCAAAGTTGAATGAGGGTAAGTTAGACCAACCAGTTTTAGTTCACCAATGAGACAGTTAAACCTCTCAAATTGTTGAGTTAATGACTCTCCCTTAACGTGACTTAATGTTTCATATTGTTGGTTAAGTATTTCACGGTTGTTTTCAATAACCTCTTCAGTCCCACCAAATTGTTCTTTCAGTGCATCCCATAACTCCATTGCACTGTTACAGTGTAACAGCCCATCATATATATCATTGGGTAGAGCCATGGCCACAATACTGAAGGCCTTCGCATCTAACTCAATTTTCTGAAAATCCTGGTCGGAGTAGTTTTCAAGTTTCTTAAGCTCCTGAACCTTGGGATCTTCGGCACTCGGCACCATCGGAACATGTGGTATGAAGATAACCGACTTCCAACACCCAGTGTTTTGTTGAGCTAGAACATGGCTCATCCGACGTTGCCAGATATTGTATTCAGATCTGACAAGCATCGGTGGCTTGTTGTTCGTGCCAGTGTTGTGTGGATCGTGATTGATTAAAGCCATTCTCTGATTTTTTCGAAAACAAAGTCTATTTAAAAAACGGTTGAATCGAAGATAAACTATTACTCTGTTTTCAATCCGACAAACAAACGATATCAATAATTGTGAGCTGATCTGTTTATATTAAATTGATTGGTTGGATCGAATTTAATTGACCAAGCTCTGATACCAATTGTTAGGATCTGAGTTTGATTGTTTTGATTTGTTTAAGTAAAGATGAGAAGAATGAAGTGAATACAAATGGAAAGTGCAGCGGAATAATAAACTATAATCAAAACAAGAGAGTAAATGTTTTCTAATCGAATGCTTTCATAATATTGAATGATTACAGTCAATTGTACAAGTACTCCCCCTCAGCCTGATCACTCTGTGATTGTTTGTCTGAGAGAATGTTGTGAATGATGAATAGAACAGTACATGCACTGTTCTATTTATAGACAAAACTAAACCACTGATGATCTAAGCTGACGTCACCTAAGATAGTGACCTCTAACAGAATAACAGCATAAAACATCTGCTATATACAAACTACTGTTACATTGTAAAACACTGTAAGGTAAACTACTGTTGAGGAAAACTATAATGGTCTTGTATCATCTGTTGGAGCCTAAGTGTTGTTGGCTCCAACAGACCTTTAGTCTTCAGCACTTGATCCACAGTTGTTCTTCATCAGACCTTTAGTCAGCAGTTGTTATCCAGCAGTCCTTTGTAGCAGCAGTTGTCACAGCAGTTGTTTAGTTAGAACAGTTGTTAGGGTCAACAGTCTTTTGGGAGGAGTATGTTGTAAATGCTGTTTATTAATATGGATCAACTGTTAGTATATTTTGGCTTTTCAATCATCTGTTCTTCTCCAGGTCAGCAGACCCAACAACTAATATGTGTTTAAATTGAAAAGAAAAATTAAACTTTTAACAGAAGTGTGCTCTTATTGAGCACGTGTGCAACATGGTTTTTGAGTGTCATCAATACAACATACATACATGCTTACCTATCAAGAACAATGCTACATATGTCCATGGATGTTGGAATAGCATGAGTGGTGGCCATCACCTCCAAGTTTCTTGATTAATGTCAGCAAAACCGGAGGTCAACACATGCAGTTTAACTTACTTATTCATAAGCACAAATAAATAGCATTTGACCATTTAAAATACAACCTAAATTACCAATATTATGTCCAATTAACTTGGGAAAGAAAGTCATTAAAAAAAGGTTCATAAGTGAACAATATACAACAGTTAAGTTTTGAATGGAAACATTGAACAAATGAAATTCTAAATTGTGAACAAAATAAAAAGAACAATTAAACTATTTGATGATTGGTAAATTATAGATGCTTGTCATGGTAAGACTCACCCTTTCAAAATGGTACAACCTAAATAAATATAGGAATAAAAACACATAAATCACACTGCAACAAAAGAAGCATAATTTTGTTCAATGTTAATTCTTTAAAGTCTGCAACACATTCAGAAAGACGAAAACAACTATGAACTATAAAAATGAATTTAGCGTAAGCAACACACCATGTGACTCTAGGGAAGGAAAATTTGTTGGAGGGTCACAATATATTTTGATTACGAACGTGTCATTATTTATCGATAATGGTCGCGGAAAAGTTAAAAGAAAAATTTGTTGTTAGATACCTCAACAAAATACTACAATTACAAAAATTTTATAACTTTCAAAATAAATTTTTATAAAGTAAGAACATTTAAAGTAAGTAAAAATTGGCCGTAGTTATTTGTTGACAACTCAATTTATCTAAAACAAAGAATTGGTTATTACGTCAAAACCAATAAGATAAAACACGATGTATGAATTAGAATAACTAAATAATTAGTTAAAAAAAAAGTTCAACCGACATTGTGAATTAAAATATGCTATTTCTGTGTCAGCCTTTTGTCCTGTAAATGGCTTATACAATTCAATCGATTCATTACATATAATAAAATAATACTCTCTAGTACAAAATAGAACTTGAGTTCGATGCAACTTAAATTATATTAAAACTAAAGACCAGCTACTTTATCGTCTTCCTCATTTCTCCTTTGAACAACAAAAGTTCGTCGGAAAAAAAAATTATATGCTTAAAAAACACACACACGTATATTATATATATTTTTTAAATGTGCCCAGTTCTTTCTAGACCCTAGTCGGTTGGCCTCCCTGCCCACCCTAGGGCCGCCCCTGTTAAAGCCATAATTTTCCACAAACCAAAAAATAAAAATAGACACCAGAGTACAATCGAAGCTGCAGAAGCAATTTGATTGTAAACAATTGAAGGAGAAAAAGGAAACCTGAAGGTCAGCGTAGACACCGGTTCCTTTTCGTTGATTGGTCGGAACCCTAGTTTTTGTCTCCAACGCTTAGCGAAGACTCACCGGTTTTTCAAATTCGTTCCGTCGTCGCTTGCAGACACACACATAACAGAAGTGGGTAACCCGGATGAGCAAGCCGGACGAAGATGACCGGGGAAGCCGCTGCCTCATCTCCGCCTCCGGTTTCTCTATTCTCTTTCTCTCTCTTCTACAAATCAAAAGGAGCCATTTTCTCAAAATAAGCCGACAAAGGCTTTGAAAGAATCATAGGTGGTGGAGGTAAGAAAACGTGTACGCGTGTACCGTGAAAAGACCAAGACGTGGCCAATGACCAACATGCTCACTGTCCTTACACACCAATTAGGTCAGAAAGTTGTCTTCCATTTACAACCGTCCATATCACCCATTTAGGGACAACCACATAACCTCCACCTCACAACATGCTTTATGAAAAGGAAAAAAAGCCTACATGACTCGAACCCAAGTACAACAACTAACATCTAAACCACTTAACCAGCTAGACTACAACTATTTTCTACACTAAAATCAAACGCCTGGTCTTAAATACTGAAACTTCATCAAGCAGTGGAATAAAAAAACAATAGCAGCCTACCACGTGGCAGCTACTATTCATGGAACTTGTAAATCCTTAACTCTCCTCCTCTTACTAAGACTACAGATTGTTCTTGTGAATTATGGCCAATACGAGCTAGACTACAACTTATTTCCACACTAAAATCAAGCGCATGGTCTTAAATAATGAAACTTCATCAAGCAGTGGAATAATAAATACAATAGCAGCCTATCACGTGGCAGCTACTGTTCATGAAACTTCCTTTATAAATATATAGGATACTTCAATCATATTCAAGACCTACTTTAGTGACTGTATTATAAACAAGTCCACCCTTGGATCCAATAAAAACTAATTCAACCAACCCTATAATAACATCCATACACCAATAACACACACAACAATGCACCAAACCACTGCTTAATAAACATATTTAAAGCTTACACAAAGCTCTTGAACTACCAACAACAGAACTGGTCGAAACTAACCGGTTCAAGATTCCAAGGTCACAAAGTCAGTGAGATTGCTTCACGAATCCAGCTGTACTTTGTGCAATATATGAGGACAAGTGAAGTTAGGTTTTAATCCAATCGTATATATTGTATGAAGCTATGTTGAACAAAGGTTATTTTAGTGGATTTGATTGTAAGATGAATAATCGGTTTAAGGAGACGTCACAAAGACGCACCCGAGACCGGAGACGTCACCACTGAAGCCTCACGGAGACGCCTCGGATCCCGTGAGCCGTCTCACAAGAGACAGGAGATGGCTATTTTGGTGAATCCTCCTGGTCAATGGCTCATTTTGTAATTTTCCCATAAATAAAACTAATTGGGTGGCACGTGTCACATAATGAGGGTGTCTCAATCTTTTCTCTTTATTTTTTCCCTCTTATTTGATTTTTTATATGGATTTAAACTTCGATCGTAAAAAAAAATTAAGCCTCAAGTAAATGTTTAGGATTATAATTTCAAATATTTATTTTCATGCTTAAATTTGTTTAATTTAATTTATAACCATTATATATACATTTAGGAAATTTAAAATTCAATATACAACAACAACAACCGAACCCAGAAAATCCCACAAATAATGACGCTATTAGTAGGGTCTGGGGAGGGTGGGATGTAGGCACACATTACCCCTATCGTTAGAGATAGAGAGACTGCTTTCAGAGAGACCCCCAGCTTGATGACAAACACACACTATAAGTAGACAAACACCAAGCATTAAAAAATAGTGAATGAATGACATAGAAGACTAAGTACATAAATAACCTCATGAAATAGAAACTATACATAAACGCACAAAGACCATCCCTAAAAGGAGGTACTCTTCTCCTAAAAAATGCATACTTCTCCTAAAAATCCTTAACTTTGATCCTACGCCTCCACGAATTCCTATCTTGGACCATATCCTCAGAGAGGTGCAATTATAACAAATCTTTTCTAATCCGTTCAACCCAAGTCACTTTGGGTCTGCCTCTACCCCTCCTCCCTTCCACAATGAGGTGTTCCACTGTTCTAACAGGAGCTGTCATTTGTCTCCGCTTCACATGCCCAAACCATCTCAATCTTCCCTCGTTAATCTTATATGATAAATTAGCCACTTCTAACCTTTCCCTAAAAACCTCATTTCCTATCCAGTCTAACCTTGTGTGCCCACACATCCACCTCAACATCCTCATCTCTGCTACCTCCATCTTTTGTGACTTCGTCTTTTTAATGGCTCAACAGTCAGTCCCATGTAACATAGTCGGTCGAACTGCAACTCGATAAAATTTTCCTTTTAATTTAATCGGGAACCTCGTATCGCACAATACCCCAGCTACTGCTCTCCACTTACACCATCCAACTACTGCTCTCCCTTTAATTTGAAAATTCAATATATGTAATTTAAATTGATTGATTTCAAATAAAAACGATCAATATCGAATTTAACTAGGAAACTTAATTTATAATTTGAATCTTTAAAATCAAATAGATATTGTAACACTTAATTGTATGCTACGACATTTTTAAAGAAATTCAATTTTTTCCTAATTTATGCACTTAACATTCTTATTTATAAACAACCACATTTTGATTTTTAACAAACGCTTGAACATATACCTTTCAAATTTGTCATCGTCTTCTTCATTCACATAAGGACAACATATGATTGCTTTATATCAAATTCAATCATTTTAGTAGTTTATTTTGCTTTTGTTATATCAAGATAAATATTTAACTGTTTATTCGTTTTTACGAGTTATATTTATGTTAATAGCTATGTTAGAATAGTTTGTTCCTTATACCACTATTTATTTATTATTATTGGATTTTACAAATTGCTTCACATCATTTGTTTTTTTGTTTTAGAATAAAAATATAACTTTATAACATTTTTTATTCAAACCTCCATATTTTTGCATAAATATTTTTGATATTTTATATGTTGACATAACAACAACAACAACCAAGCCTAGTAAATCCCACAAATAGCAAAGTTATTAGTAGAGTCTGGGAAGGGTGGGATGTAGGCTACCTCTACCCCTAGGGATAGAGAGACCGCTTCCAGGGAGACCCTCTGCTCAAATACACAACGAAACACACACACACACACAAAACGAGGAAGATATACACACACAACTACTGATAACATCATAGACATTGAAAACGATGCATGGAAAGAATAGACACTATACTACCATAAACAACCTATGCACAAACATACAGGAAGACAAACATATAAAATCTGCATAACGTGAAAAAAAAAAAGTAAGACCCTACAAAACACCTAAAATGCCTTTTCCCATAACCTAATAGTCCTTAGCCTTTATCCTTCGCCTCCATAAACCCCTATCATGGACCATGTCCTCAGAGAGGTGCAACCCCAGTAAATCTTGTCTAACCCGCTCATCTCACGTCAATTTTTGTCTGCCACTACTCCTCTTCCCTTCCACAGTGAGACCTTCTACCACTCTAACTGGCTCAGTCGCCTGTCTCCTCTTCACATGGCCAAACCATCTCAATCTCCCCTCTTTTATCTTATCCGAGATACTATCTACCCCCAATCTATCCCCTAAAACCTCATTTCTTATCCTATCTAACCGTGTGTGTCCGCACATCCACCTCAACATCCTCATCTCAGCTACCTCCATCTTCTGTGCTTGCATTTTCTTGATTGCCCAACAGTCAGAGCCATATAACATAGCCGGTCTAATAGCTACCCTATAAAACTTCCTCTTTAAGTTAGTTGTAAACCTTCTTCCGCACAAAACCCCAGTTGTTGCTCTCCACTTACACCATCCAACTTGGATGTGGTGGGCTACGTCACTATCTATCTCTCCATCCCTTTGTACAAATGATCCTAAATACTTAAACTTAGTTACCTGCGGCACCACCTGTCCCTCAATGGTAATCTGAGTGTCCTAATCATTGCCCACGCCACTAAAGTCACAGTACAAGTACTTCGTCTCGGATCAATTAATCCTTAAACCTTTACTTTCTAGCGCTACACGCCACTCCTCTAGCCTCGCATTCAAACCTTGTTTACTCTCAGAGACTAACACAATATCATCTGCAAAAAGCAAGCACCACGGGACCGTCTCTTAGGTCAACTTTGATAACTCGTCTAGGACAACCGCAAACAAGAAAGGGCTCAAGGCAGACCTTTGATGGAGTCCTACTTCTACATGGAAATATTCAGTATCTCCTACAGGCGACCGAACGCTAGTCTCAGTCCTAACATACATATCCCTAATTAGGTCTATATACTTCCCAGAAACCTCTCTATTCTCTAAACTGTCCCAAACCAGTGTACGAGGCACGCTGTTATATGCCTTTTCAAGATCAATGAACACTATATGCAGATCTCTCTTCTATACCCTATATTTTTCCCCAATCTCCTAAGGATATGTATTGCTTCTGTGGTAGACCGCCCTGGCATGAAACCAAATTGGTTAACCGTAACTTGAGTTTCTCTTCTAAGTCTAGACTCAATTACCCTCTCCCATAATTTCATGGTATGTCCTAGCAGTTTCATCCCTCTATAATTCCCACAACCTTGGGCGTCTCCTTTTTTCTTATACAAAGGTACTACTACACTAGCCCTCCATTGATCTGGCATCCTTCCATATTTGAAAATAAGATTGAATAACGTTGTTAGCAATTGAACTCATACTTCTCCCATACACTTCCACGCCTCAATCGGTATGTTATCCGGCCCAACCGCCTTAGCCCTTCCCATCTTACTAAGTGTTGCTCTTACCTCTCCCTATGTGATACGTCGACAATAGCAATTATTCCTTTGGAGCCTTTGAGTAGATGAGTTTTCATTTTCTTGTTGGAAATCCCTCCCGTTGTTGAAGAGATTTTGGAAGTACATTTGCCACCGCAACTTAATGTCATGTTCCTTGACTAAAACGCGTTCATTCTCCCCCTTTATAAACTTCACCACCCCTAAGTCCTGCCTCATACGCTCCTTAGCTTTTGCGATCTTGAACATATCATGCTCCCCCTCTTTTGTTTCCAGGCGTTCATACATCCTTTTGTAAGCTGCATTCCTCGCTTCCGTCACTGCCTTCTTCGCCTCCCTCTTGGACTGTTTGTATCTCTCCCTCAAAATTACTCGCTCCTCCTCATCTGTGCACCCTAAAAGATCTCTAAAACACCCTTGTTTATCCCTTATTTTAGCGTGAACCTCTCACTCGACCACCATGACTCCTTATACCCACCCACGTTTCCTGTTGTCAACCCTAAAGTCTCCTTCGCGACATTTGTAATGGCATTCGCCAACTCCTTCCACATTTATTTTACATCCCCCTCCGCTCAAGTTGATGTCATCGATATGACCTTATCTCTAAATAGATTAATATTGTCGCCCTTCAAATTACCCCATTTAATTCTAGGTCAAAAAACGTTTTCCCCCTTGGTCCGCCTATCTCTCAAGACTAAATCTGCCACTAATAAACGGTGTTGGGCCACTGTTGCCTCCCCTGGTATAGCCTTGCAGTCCCTCCACCATCTTTGGTCACCAAGCCTCATCAAAAGATAGTCAATCTGTGTGTTATGACCACCACTGCTAAAAGTAATCAAATGAGACTCATGTTTCTTAAAAAAAGGAGTTTAAAATACCTAGGTTATGGGCCACCGCAAACTCTAGCAGATCCCTACCCTGGTCGTTCCGATCACCAAAAGCAAAGCCCCCATGTACCGCCGGAAAACCATCGCTATCCTTTCCAATGTGGCAATTAAAATCGCCTCCTATGAAAATTCTTTCCTCCTTGGGTATGGCCCTAACGACTACATCTAGGCAATCCCTGGAAATCCCGCTTTTCCTGATCCCCTAGTCCAACTTGTGGGGCATAAGCGCAAATGACTAAAAATACTTCCTATCCTAGTACTAGCCTTAACACCATAGTCCGATCATTGTGTCGTATCACCTCTACTACATTATTGTACAATTCTCTAGCCACTAGAAATCATACCCCATTCTTCGACCCATCGGACCCCGAATATAACAACTTATAACCATTGCGCTCATCCCCTTTTTGTCCCTTCCACCTAGTCTCTTGAAGGCACGCAATCTCTACCATACGTTTTTTATGTGTATCTATCACCTCCAACAATCTACTACTTAGTGTACCTACATTCCATGAGGCCACACGTAACCGAAATCTTACCCTTTCCTACACCCCTCATCCTTGGACACGATCTCACGGAAAAATCATGGTTTATACTACCTATTATTTGCTACAAATCACCCAATGCCTATTATTGCTACAGATCACCCCTCGCTTGAATATTTTGAAAAATACTGGGTTTGTACAATATATGTTTATGTTAAGGAAGGAAAGCACCTGGGGCCGGAGAAGATGTTTGAAAAACCTGAGTTGCTGAAAACCTCGCCTGTCATACTGGAGCGCCGGGAAAAAGTGCTACCGTTGTTACTTGTTGCAGGGGTCTGAGATACGCTCCGTAGGCGCCTCCTAATTTCTTGTTCTTCGTAGACTTTCCCGGTCTAACCACAAGGTCGCCTATCTTGGGACTGCAAATGAGGAGAAATCTGGATGACGAGAGGACGCACAGAGACCAGCAAAAGGAATGAAGATTTTTTTTCTTGTCTGGTTAACCAAATCACTGGATCTGTTCTGGTTCCCGTTGGAGTAACTCGCCGGAGTTACACCCACACCAAAATAGACAATCAAAAGTAATAAATAATAATAATAATCCGATCAGATCAGAGCAGAGCAGTTCAGAATTTAGAGAATAAAGGTATAATAATCGAAGCGAGAGACAACTTAGGAGAAAACCCTAAATAATAAAGTGGAAAAACCTTTAGCAGTTTGATAGATCAAAAGATTATGCAGTATTGTTAAAAATCAAAACTTGAGAGCAGTTTATCAGACAGATCTATGGGAGAATTAAACTAAAACTCAACTGAGAGACCACTGAAATAGTCGATTAAACCGATTGAAAATTAACAAACGCCGCAATGATTAATATATAAAATAATAATAATAATAAACCAGATAAATGAAAGATTATGAACAGAAAATACGAAAAAAATTGAAGACTCACTGCACAGTTTAATTACTACAAAAAGACAAAGAAAACATGGATTGCAAATTCCTCAAATCACTACCCTAGAAAGAATTCACCCTTAAAAACAACAATTTCTTGAAGGTTTGAAAAAGACTGAAATTAAAATTTCAATTTCCAAAGTATAGAAATAATAATAATAATAATAATAATAATAATAATAATAATAATAATAAATACGTAGAGATTATGAAAAAGGAGTGCATGAAAACAAACAGATCGGAGATGACATATGATTCTTATAAAAAAAGTTAATTTATGTGTTCAATACATTTATGTTTCTTTTCTCTTTTCGGGTATTTCTTACAAAATTGTTGCTTCTTCTTATTATGAACATGATAAGCACATAGTAAAAGTACAATAGATTTTTCTTTAATTCTCTCTCTATCTCTCTCACATATAACTTTTTCAACATATCGCTTTGTTTCAATATGTTTCAGTGTTTTCAACAGATGATGATTTATCATTGTCTGTTTCTTTCCAATGTCTGTTTTGTGCAAGAGAGCTTTCCATAGATCTATTTACCTGATCTGTAAAGTGCATCTGTTGATTTATCCGACTATGGTTTCAACATCCTTCAGTGTTTTCAACATCTGATCAGTATTTATCATCCGTCTCTCTTCAATAAAATAGACCTTAGTAAACAGACTTTGCTTACAACAGATGATTAACTCCTTAATTTAGTGTTTAGTAAACAGACCTTAGTAAAACATGTTTATATTCTCTATAATTACATACTATTTATCTTAAAACATGATATATGCTTTTAGTGTTTTTATTCGAAATTTCACCTAGTCTATTAATAATAAACAAAAAAGTTGTTGGGATGTCAAGAAGTGGGGGTGGCCCCTGGTATCAACAAAGCCAAGCTTTAATTAGCCAACACACCATTTCCTTTCCAAATTAGCTATAACTATTTCTGCTCTCACTGATCAGGTGATCCTACAATACCCACCAAAACCTTTTCCCCATTATATTATATCTTTCCTTGATCATCCATCAACTGAAACGATGTCGTTTTCTTTCTTCAAGGCCTTAAGGCCTAAATCCCCTCAAGAACTTTCCAAAACAATCAAAGACAGCCTCATGTCTCTTGACACCAAAACTGTTGTTGAGGTTAAGTTGCTTGAAAAGGTTTGTGACAATAATTATTTGATTTTGTGATGTTATTGTGAAATGGGTATGTTAAAGTTCAGAAGTTTTTTTTGTTTTATTTGATTTTGTGATGTTATTGTGAAGTGGGTATATTAAAGTTTGGAACTTTTTTTGTTTTGTTTGAGTTTGTGGTGTGATTGTGAAATGGTTATGTTAAAGTTTTGAACTTTTAGTTGAATTTAGAGATATTTTAAGGTATTTGTTTTGAATTATGATTTGGGTGTAAGGGTCTTGTTAAGTTTGATGTGAATCTTGAATCTTGATGTATCTGTGTTTAGGAAAAGAAGCAATTGATGCATACAGATTTTTATATGTATACATACATTTTTTTTTTTTTTTATAAATGTTGATGTGTAATGTGTCTTGATATGTTACTCTGCTAGTTGTAAAACAAGGATTTACACTTGTATAAGCAAAGGTCACACATGTGTTAATGATCATATAAGTGAATAAGTGATTATATGATATTTCATATTTGGTTGAAGTTGTAATAATTAGGTGATGAGATGTTTGAATCTTTAGTATGTTTTGATTATTTAATGAGTTAATAGACAAACTAACCTAAGGAACATTTCTGCAAATAAAGAGATATGTTTAGTTGTTTAATGAAATGAGAGCGTGTGTCTCTTTATTAGGTTGTAAGACCGGGTAAAGAAGTAATTTTTATGTGTGTTCTTAGATAACCAGTCTTGTTGTGGTTGGTAATTTATGTGTGTGTCTTGAAAAGGTTTGTAGCAATCCTTCGTAAGTTTTGTTGTATTCAATTTTGTGATGTCATTGCGCAATGCGATTCTTCACTTTTGGAATTTTGTTAAGATGTTGGGATTTTTAGCTTGTATTTCTATTCTAAAAGGTGTAGGTTTCCATGGATTTACCCTTGAGTAAGCAAAGGTAACACATATGTTTATTAACATAGTGAGCGTTTTGGATGCGTCGTTTCTAAGTTATTATGTGATGGATGCTACTATACGTACACCACCCCCCAAAACCGTCATACGGGCTGTATAAACGGCTGAAAAGGCTTGTCGGTGGTGTGTGTTGTGACATCAGTTGCTTTTGTGTCGGTCTAAGCGTCTTAAAACATCATATGACCCGTATGATACGTTAGTGGTGTGTATCACCCTGTATAACCCATCATATGTCACCGTATGGTATGTTAGTGGTGTGTTGTTAGTATGTCAGTGGTATTCGTGTAGTCTGATCAAATGTGATATGTTGCCTGAAGTTGTTATATTCAGGTGATGAGATGTTTTGGTCTTTAGCAGATTGATGCTTTAATGATCAAATAGATAAACTTGCCAAAAAACATATATGTTTGCATATAAGGAGATACGTTTTGTGAAATGAAAGTGCGCATCTGTTAATTAGATTGAAACTTGAAAGAACGGGTAGAAAAGTAATACATGCGTGTTCTTAGATAATCAGTTTTGTTGCGATTGGTAAGAAACTGATTTATGAAAAAAATGATTTTCGGCCCCTAAATCTTTGTAACTTGTGTAGAAAACTCACATAGTTGAAGACATGTCATGGGGTATGACACTTTTTTAAATTTGGAGACTAATATATATATATATATATATATATATATATATATAAATACATCTGTGAATACAGGCATTAGAAGAAGTTGAGAAGAATTTTGGTGCAATGAAAGTTATGCTTTTAGGAGATGGGGAGGTTGAACCAAATGTGGATCAAATTACACAATTGGCTTTAGAAATATGTAAAGAGGATGTAATTCCTCTTTTCTTTCACAAATTATCTATACTTGGGTGGGAGGTAAGCACTTATCACATCATTATTATCTTATATGTATTCATCTATTACATTGTTAACATATAATCACATTATTTTTTTTGACCTAGGCAAGAAAAGATTTAGTCCAATGTTGGTCCATACTATTAAAGCAAAAGGTTGGATCAACTCATTGTTGCGTACAATATCTGGAGAATCATTTAGACTTATTAGATTTCCTCGTTGCAGGGTATGATGAGTTGATTTTCATTTCCATTTTGTCGATTTATTTCTCATGCATATTAAAATCAGTATCATTTCCACTCGAAGATTATGTAATTATTTACCGAATTACTTTTGAGGGGGTGCAAGAATCTAACAATTTGAATATTGAACAGTTATGATAACAAGGAAATCGCCTTAAATTGCGGAAATATGCTGAGGGAATGCATCAAGTTTCCGACTCTTGCAAAGTAAGAAATTTATGTTTTTATTATCTTTTAGATACATTATTTGCAAAAAATATTTTGAGCAAAAACCATTAACTTTGGTTTTAATAATGTGATTTCAGATATATGTTGGAGTCTCCAAGCTTTGAACTTTTTTTCAAATATGTGGAGCTTGCTAACTTTGATGTTGCTTCTGATGCGTTTTCCACCTTTAAGGTCAGATCTTTGAGTTAAAATTGTTAAATATTTGGTGAACAATCGGGTACAACCGTACAAATTACATTTAAGTTTTTTTGCATGCTGATTTTAACAAATTATTTTGCAACTGTTGAGCAGGATGTGCTTACCAAGCATCCGACCGAAGTATCCGAGTTCTTAACTTCTCATTATGATGAGGTTTCCTTCTTTCTTTTGAACTTCAACACTAATTAGTATTTATGCTATGCATAGATTATCACATATTTGTTGGAATATGGTAATATGGTTGGTTTTTTAAAGTATTTTCTGTTTACAAATATATAAATATTTATGATATTACTATATTTTGTATACCGTATTTTATGTAAATAAATGATTCCGTTCTTTTAACATTATTGCAGTTCTTTGAACAGTATGAAAAGCTCTTAACCTCTACCAACTATGTAACAAGAAGACAATCGTTGAAGGTCAGTTGCTCAACAGTTTAATATATTTTTCTTTTCGGTTCATGTGTTTGGTGATAAGGTAAATAACTAAGAAAACTAATGAATGGATCTTTTCGAATGGTAGCTTTTGTCTGAGTTCCTTTTGGAGCCTCCAAGCTCTCATATAATGAAAAAATACATTGCGGAAGTTCGGCACTTCAAAGTTATGATGACATTGCTAACGGTAATCCATACATACATATTACATTTATACGTACACATACACATACATGCATTTATTTTCATTGTCAATTTCTTCCATCGACAGGATACAAGTAAAAACATCCAGATCTCTGCATTCCACATTTTCAAGGTACGGAAACTTTTATAATGCATTTCATCACTTACATCGGGATTAGACGAGTATGAGTCATATGTGTTCATATTCTGTTGGTTTATAATCTTCTATGATCTTTCTGCAGATTTTTGTGGCTAACCCAAATAAGCCTCGAGAAATAAAAGTTATATTAGCCAAGAACCATGCAAGATTGCTGGAGTTGCTAAACAATCTATCTGCTGGAAAAGGTAGATTTGCTTAATGTATAGCTACTATGTATTAGAGGTGATGAAATGGGCTGGGCCGACAGCTTTGATAGTGCGTCGAAATGGGTTCGGGTAAAAAAGGGTGTAGGGTGAGATCCAACACACTTCCTTTTTAAACTAGTAATTCTTTTATTAATGTTTTGTGTGTCAAATATGCTAACATAAGATGTATTATTTCACTAGTAATATGTTTTTTTTTTTTTTTTTAACTGAAGTTATTTAAGAGAATTTCTGTATAAGTAATACACTTTGAGATGACGTTTGCTTAATTTACGTATTAGAGGTGACAAAATGGGTTAGCCAGGCGGCTTGGATAGTGGTTCGGGTAGTAAAGGGTATTTTGTGAGGTCGGGTGCCCCAAAACACTATATTTCTAAGAATAATAATCATTTTAGTAAACTATATTTAGTGTGTCTGATATAATAACTGAGGTATGTTAGTTCAATCATAATCTAATTTTCTAAATAAAATGATTCAAGAGAATTCATGCATAAGTAATGCACTTTGGGTGACTTTAGCCATCAGAGACAAAACGCTAGTACATAACCCGAATCAACCCAACTTTGCATAGAGCCTTTTAAATCGTTTCGTAGTTTAGTTCAATTGGGTTAGTTTTTTGTGCATATTCTTGTTGTTTTCTAACATATATGTTTTAGGTGGTGACGATGATCAATTTGAAGAGGAAAAGGAACTTATTATTAAAGAAATAGAAAGAGTATCTCAACTCTCAAATCTTGATTCTTAGGTAATGTTTCTCATTTTTTTTTTCATTTACATGTATGAAGATCACAACTATAGGTTCTAGTTTGACACTGTCATCTGCGTGTCAGGCGGGTCGGCTTACGGGTTGAGCCGAGCCGGGTTGGATTGGGTTGACAGGCCAACACTTTTGTCCAATTTAAACCATTTTTTATTAGTACGTTTGACCATTATTAAACCATCTTTTTACAAATAAAAAAAAAAAAAATTCGGCCGCTTTCAACTTATTTAACTCGTTATCCTTTCAGCTAAATTTTTTTATTTGACCCGTAATGGGTCAAAATTGCCGCTTCTACTAAATATAAACCATGCATCTTGGTTTCCAATTTACAGTTAAGGCATATCAAAAGATATTAAAACATGTTAATTTTACAACCTTTTTTTCTAGTTGCGTTGTAGAATTTGTTTATAACCAACGTTGGTTTAGTTACTGTGTTCAAAATCTCGTTGACCTGAGTCAAATGAACGACCGACTCAACCTCTCTAATTGTAATTTGACTGAAACTCGGTTGCAAATTCAAACTGTCACATGAATGTGAAGACGGCAGTCAACTGTAATCGAGTTTGACCAGCACGATTAACCTCTTTGTAGCTTGTGTTTTCAGATACAGAACCAGCAGTTGACTATCTTTGGTCAAGCTAATAGCCACCGCCTGCTTTTGGATTTATAATCTGATTTTGTGCATCAGTTATTGAATATAAATCAAGTGATCTTTTGACTAGTGGAACATTATTTATTTGACTTGCAGCCTGATAAAGTTTACTGTTTTGGAGGATTGATTCTGTAAGATTAAGCTCACATGTATGCAACTATGGTGCAGTATAAGTAACATTGCTTTGACGTTTGTGGTAAAAAATGCAGTATTTCAATGTTTTTAACGTTCCCGTTGCATTAAGATATTGGTGAATCCAACCCTGCTCGTCTCCACTGCTTAACGTCACTAGCCGCAATAAAGACGAATGTGGCAGGTGAACTAACCATAGTAGGTAAAAATGACCACTATAGCATTTTGGGTAGTGAAGCTATCAATTGGCGCCATATGATTTTTGCGGACTAAAAGCGTGAAAATAGTGGATATTTAGGGTTTTTTGTTTTCCTTTTTAAGTGTGAAAATGACTTATTATTGAATTATTAGTTTAAAAAAAAGGCCAATAAGTTAATAAACTGTTTGGCATTGAAAAAGTGCTTATTTTAGGGGATCTTTTAAGTGGTTAGAGCAAGTGCTTGTTCTTAGGCTATATGGTGTGCCATCGGGGAGTTCAATCGGGGAGGTGAGTTGGCAAGTCCCCCGATCGGGAACACCGCCCCCCCCCCCCCCCCCCCGTAAATTTTTCGGGGAAAACGGGGGATTTTGCCCGTTTGAACCGAGCCTCATGATTGGCTGAAAGAATTTGAACGTTGGGTGTGGGCCTTCACCATATAGCCGTTTGAAAAATTAAAAAAAAAAAAAAAAAATTAAACCTTTTACCTATATATAATAAACCTTCCATCTAAACACATTTTAACAAAAAAATAAAACCTTCCATCAACACAACCATACCCACAACTTTTCCATCTCCACAAAATTTATAAAAATTCAATTTGTTACCATGAGTTCGTCGGAGGAGGAGGAACAAAATGTGATAAACTTTTACGTTGGCGCAATGATGGAAACGGCAAAACTTATAGCCGAGTTGGAAGACGAAAGCGATAGTGAAGCGTCTTCGGTACCATTGACACGGAGCGCGGCGCTTGATAGAGATCGTGAGGGTATGTTTTTATTTTTTTTGTTAAAATGTTTTATTTTTTTTGTTAAAATTGTTTATTTTTTTTTTGTTAAAATGTTTTATTTTTTTTGTTGATATGTTTTATATTTTTTGTTAATATGTTTTATTTTTTTTAAAGGTGCACACGAACGTTTGGTGGCCGATTATTTTGACGAAAACTGTGTTTACACGGACGAACAGTTTAAACGTCGTTTCCGAATGAGTAGAAGATTGTTCGAACGAATTGCCGATGATTTAGCTAATTATGATGAATTTTTTACACTACGATACGATGGTAGAGGGAAACGGGGTTTTACGACCCTACAGAAATGCACGTCTGCAATTCGTCAATTAGCATACGGCACTGCGAGTGATTCATGGGATGAGTATTTAAGGATGTCTGATAGAATGAGTCGGGAATGTTTGTACCAGTTTTGCGAAGATGTTGTGAAGTTATATAGCAAGGTTTATATGCGTACGCCAAGAAAAAGCGACATCGAAAAGCTCTACGCGCACCATGCAGAGAAACACGGCTTTCCTGGCATGCTAGGAAGTCTTGATTGTACGCATTGGCCATGGCGTAATTGCCCCACCGCATGGAAAGGTCAATTTACTCGGGGTGACGTAGGAGAACCATCACTTATTCTTGAAACCGCTTGCTCACAAGATCTTTGGATTTGGCATGCTTTTTTTGGCGTTGCAGGTTCGTGTAACGACTTAAATGTTCTTGCAAGATCTCATATTTTTGACCCCATGATTAGAGGCACCGGCCCTGATGATTCTTTTTGGCTCAATGGCGTAAAATATAAGCATGGGTATTATTTATGTGACGGCATATACCCAAGCTGGGCGTCTGTTGTGAAGACAATATTGAATTCTTCAGATGACAAAAGGAAAAAGTTTGCGAAGTGTCAAGAAGCAGCAAGGAAAGACGTCGAACGATTATATGGTGTGATCAAGGCGAAGTGGCATATAATAGAACGACCAGCACGTGCATTCCATCCACAAAGATTGAGATACATTATGTACGCGTGTTTGATACTTCATAACATGATAATTGAAGACGAAGGTCGTGCGATATGCGTTTACGATCCGAATGAGATTGAAGAAGTGCTCGAGCCAGTTGACGAGGGACAACAAGAATCAAACACGTGGGCGTTACACGATACCACTATGAATGGAAACCTTGTTTCGGATCTCGTTGATCACATTTGGAATAATTTTCGTGTCGACGACAATGACGAGTAGTTTTTTCTAGTTTTTTTTAATGAACTTTAGTTTGTAATTTTTATTATTTTGTGACTTTAGTTTGTATGTTTTTTAATTTTATGAAATTTCGGTTTTTTTTATTAGTTACGTTTTTTTTTTACGTTTTTTTTTATTATTTACGGTTTTTTTTTATTTTATTTTAATAAAAAAATAATTATGAAATATAAAATATATAATTAAAAAAAAGGAAAAAGAATAAAAAAAGGAAGGGGGAATGGGGGAGTTGGGGGAAACCATTTCCAAAGTTTGGGGGAGAAAATGGGGGAAATGACATGGCGCTGATGTGGCAGTTGGGGGAGTTGGGGGAATGGGGGGCACACCATATAGTCTTAGAGGGTATTTGGGATTGAGTTTCAAAATAACTTATTGGCTTTTTCAAAAATCCAATAAATAATAAGCTGCTTGTGTAACCTAAAAACATTTTTTTGTTTTGATTTTTGGTTTTTGGCTTTTAAGGGTGGAAAAACTGTTTTTGAAAAGTTAGAAATTCTGGCTTTTGACTTTTGGAAAAAAATTACAAATTTACCACTCATACAACCAATATTCAAAATAAGTTAAGCGAAACACTTAAAAAAAAGACAATCTATTGACTTTTTGATGTTTCTCATCCCAAAAGCTAATCCAAACACTTTTTTTAAAACTCATTTTAAAAAAGTCATAAGTCAATAAACACTTTTGACCAAAAGCACTTTTACATTTCTAAACTCAATCCCAAACATCCTCTTAATAATCGAACGGATATAATCCAAATTCCCATCGCATAGCATGAGAGATCGATTACCACTAGTTAAAGAATAAATTTTCTAAAATTTTATCACCTTTTATCCTCAGGGGGAAACAGATTGAGGTATCGCCTATAGCTGTATATTGGAGAGAATGTATACAATATTTTCTAGTAGTGTGAGCCGATGGCTAGTATATTTTATAGTTTTTTTTTGAACGGTCCCCACACCCTTCAGGTCCGATCCCCGGGCCCCCCTAAGATTCAGTCCCTCATTTCAGAATAACCCTACTCTGAGTGGGATTCGAACCTGTGACCTCCTAGGGCAGGAACCCCACAAAGTGGGTAAACCTTCCCACCTCCATTGCAACCACTAGGCTACAACATCATTGGCTAGTATATTTTCTAGTAGAATGTATACATATTCAATATATATAGGGGTGGGTTCAATGAGGAACCTAAAAAAGTGGGGAACTAGGAAACCATGTATTTAATATGTTAATTATATCATAAAAAATAAATTTAACATGTAAAAAATCATTTTTATCAAAAAGTTTAATTGGAGATTTTGTATATAAATATATGTAAAAGCTTTTTTGACTAAAATAAACGAAAAATAAAATAATTAAAAAAATGCTTAAAATTAGTTAAAAAAGGTAAAACAAAATTTGATTGGAATAACTTCTACACATGTTTATATGCAAAAGCTCTGTAGAAATTTAAAAAAAAAAAATATTTTTTTGAATGTTAAATTGAATGTTTAAAATATATTTAACATCTTAAATGCATGGTTCCTTAGTTCCTCATTTTTTTGAGGTTCCCATTGAACCTTACACTATATATATATATATATATATATATATATATATAGGGTTAGGATACTTTGAAAACCCATTTGAGTTGTGAGAACCATAGGAACTCTTTTGAGCCATTGATCTTGATGATCCAATGGTTGAGATCGAATGATTAGACTTTTTGTCTTGACATGTTGTTTAAGTATTTTTTTAATGTAATAAAATGAATGAAAGGGTATTTAAGTAAAATGGCATGTGAGAGAAAAAATATTAATATAATATCATATTAATTTTTTTTTTCATTATTAAAGTAATCATATTTTTTTAACTTTAATTTATTTTTTTAGTTCATTTATTTTTCTAAAAAAAATAATACATTCAGTAAACCTATGTATGAAAAGTTTTTACACCAGTGTAAAATTTCAAAATTCAACAATTTTACACCTGCTAATCTGTCATCTCTCCCCCTCAAGTTTTACACTTTGGAAAAAATTTACGTTGGTGTAAAACATCACAAAAACGTCTTAAAAACACTTGAACACGCGAACTTGCTCTCAAAAATGTTGATCATCATCATTCGCATCTCTTCGTTGTCCAACCTAACAAATTTAATAAAACCACGAAATCACAAACCTGTTTTTACGTTGGTGTAAACTAGTAAAAATAAGCACTAAATCACACATATGTAACAACTTACATCGGTGTAAAAAAAGAAAACAAATAGTTGTGTAATGTGGTAATTTTATAATAATAAAAATAATAATAATAAGTGTGTAATGTGGTGGTTTTATAGAAAAGAAAACAAGTCGCCTCAGACGTTCGGAAGGGATGCCTCTCTTGCTTACGGCAAACTCAGGCGCGCTTTTTTTAAAACAAAGAACCAGGCCCCCGACCCTTTTTCAACTTGTATCAAAGTTTACAATTCCTAGTGTTCCAAATTCACTTGTTTACATAGTGTGAGAAATTACCTGCAAATCATCGAGTTTCCTAAAAATGAGAATTCTGCTAAATCCAAATTGCCATTGAACTTCTTTTCTCCGCCAATAACATGCTCGCAAAATGCTCACAAAATGCTCTGTCTGCATTGAAACATGAAGAAAATCAAAACACTTATGAGGAAAAAAAAACAAATACGCTAGTGTAAAAACCAAACAAACATAATTTTTACATGGTGTAAAAACACCACAAAAATACGTCGTGTAAAAATTCTTTACACTAGCGTAAAATCTACCATACACAAACTATTACAAACAAATACGCTAGTGTAAAAACCAAACAAACATCTATACATTCATATTACGCTGGTGTAAAATTTATACATTCGTATTACGCTAGTGTAAAAAATACATAGTACCATCTATAACATTGTATTACACCACGGTAAATGCCCCACAAAAACATCAACAAAAACGTATTACATCAATGTAAAACAACCAAACATTCTACAAATTCATACTACACATTTTTGAGTATCACACCATTGTTTTATTTACCTTATAAAAATAAAAATAAAAAAAAAACCCTCATCTTCAACAACATCTTCTTTCACACACCAAAAACCCCCAAGAAAAAACTTAATAATAATAACAATAAACAGTAATACAACAAACAATAATAATAATATTAAACCCAATAATACATAACAGGTAACATAACAACAACTAATAACAACAACAACAACAACAACAACAATAATAATAATAATAATAATAATAATTAAAAAAATAATAACATACCCTTTAGATCCACCACCGACGATAGATCCACCACGACGAGCCCCAACCACCGTCTGAACCCCACCACCGTCGTTATCATAACCATCGCCCCACCACCTAAAACCCCAAACCCATCTGATCCCCTAAAAAAACCTGTTTGTGTTTTTGATTTTTTGTGTTTGAAGGTGTGTGTGTGTGTGTGTGAGAGAGAGAGAGAGAGAGAGAGGAGGATATGGAATATATAAAATATGATACAAATCATCTTCATCGTTATTGTGTTCACTTCACCACCACAGACCACCGTTCGTCTTCTTCGTCACAGGGTTCGTCTTCTTCATCGTACCACCATGGATCTGCAGCCATGGCCTTCTTCATCGTACAACCATAGGGCTGTCTTCTTCTTCTTTGAACATGTGTGAGAGAGAGGGTGAGAGGTGGAACAAGAGAGAGAGTGCAGATGAAAATCAAAGAGAGAGAAATGGCTATTTAAAAGTCATCAAAGATGTGTCAGGAAAGAAATCCAATTACTAAAATACCCTTTGCAGTGAAAGTAAAATATCTTTACTACCCTCTTATTAAACAATTACAAAATATTATAAAATGGATATGTGTCACCTTGTTATTGGCCTATAGGAGTTCTCAAGTTCTCGCAACTCACACGAGTTTTCAAAATATCCGGATCCTATATATATATATATATATATATATATATATATATATATATATATATACTAGGTGTAACACCCCAACCGATGGCGGAAACATCGAGGTGCCACGTAGTGACGATTGTTCAATAGCACATGGATTAAAGTGTAAATTTGAATACATTGATTAAATAATTTATTACATTGAAATGAAATACAACGATTCTAACTGCCAACTAAATTGTAATACAATAAATCAAAATCTAAGTATAAATCCGAAAGTTTAAAGGATGCATCTCAAAACAACCTGAAACATGTACGAAAACGTTTTGGTCAATACAAAATGTATTGGTGAGCATACCCTGTTTGAATAAATGTAGTAGGAAAAGAGTTTAGCAATTCATGTGTGGTACCATTTGCAATTATGTAATAAGATATATATAGTATGCGCTAGTAGTAATGTAATACATAGCAATGACGAGGACTCTCAACAGAGTCACAAGGGTATATACCATAGTATTATTCATTGAAATGCCAGGCCCTCAAAGGTTAATGATTTTGACAAGTCATAGACACACAAATTAACATAAAGCAAACACACATGAGAATTGCATTTAGTAAAAGAAATAGAAACTTGATTGTAAGTACATGAGTCACCCCAGAATAGTAAACAGTAAAAAAAAGGGGAAAGATATACTCACTGTTTGCGAAAGCGATCAAAATCCACTTAAGCGGTCGTGAGCTAAGTAATGGGAATTCCGAAGAATCCAACCTATAATGTATGAGAGTACTAATAAGGAAATGTCTAAAAAGTCTAAGGTATCTAGGGTCTAAGGCATTAGGGTTTGCTAAGTCGATTTGGGGAATTAGAGTTTTTAGGATAAATTGCGTTAATGTAAAAGTTGTATAATAATATACCAGGTTTGTAAATATGATTTAGGTAATATAAATATTACCAATTAAATATTTAGATACAAATTATGTTTGAATAATTAAAACAATATAATGCAGTTAATTACTTTAACTATTTATTGTAATTAAATACAATAATTATAAATGTATAAATAAATAATTTTGGGTTACACAATGACCCAACAAAAGATATTAAAGAAATTAAACCCTAAGAGTTTTTCTATTTTATAAGAAAAATATTTATAAAATAGATGTTTAAATTTTATAAATAAATAAATGTTTTATTATGTCTAATTAAACATAATAAGACTAATAACACAAGACACAATCCAAACATATTATTTTCATGGAAAATGGGTACTTTCTGATGTAAAGTAATGAAAATAATTTTCTCATAATTTTTATAAACTTATTTTTATTTAAAATTGATTTAACGAGATTAAATCATGTTTAAATGATTAAAATAGGAAAATTAATAAAATTAAGTGTTTTCTTGGCCAATAATTTTTATTTCAGTTCATAATGATTAGAAATAATTTCACAAAAAATTTGAGATTAAAATCATTAAAAATGAATTTTTAATCAATTAAATATAGTTAAAACAAATTAAATCAATAAAAATATAAAAATAAGACAATTTCCAGAAAATAAAAGTAGGATAATTTTCTATGAGATGTCAAGAAGCTACTCCTAAATTTTCATAATTTTTGGAGCAAAAATGAATTTATTATAAATTATTTGGTTTATATGTATTATATATGTATATAATAATAATCAAATAAAAGAAAAAAGGAAAAGACAAAAAAAAATGCTGAAAGAAATGGTGTTACTTGGGTTTGAACTCGTGACCTTGGGTTTAAGAAACATGGACTCCACCACTAGGCCAAGCCATGCTTTTGTTGTTTGAAATAAAAAAAATAAAACATATAATAATTTCAATAATCTTCATCTTCTTCCCCAAATCCTATTATAAACCCTAACCCTAACCTAAATATTAATCAACCCGATTCGGTATGTTTTTACCCAGAATTCATTGGGTTAATAACAAGGAACGTATAAGGATTAAAACGACAATATTTTTAACGACTTACAACACGTATCAAGATCGCGAATGAAGGTTTAAAACCCGAACAGAAGCGTGGCCATTATGGAGCTTTCTGGCATGATTCTCTACGATTTTTTAGTGGGTTAGGTATGTTTAGAGGTGCAGAAGTGAGATGGCACGAGCGTTTTATATTGTTGTTCGATTAAAGTCGAGTTAATCCTCAAAAAAAACTTCCGGCCGTTTTTTTTATAAAAACCCGATTAAGACTCAAGATTAATGTATTAAAACTCGATTTTAATGATGGAATTTCGAAGATGTACGATGAAGAAACGTATACACGCATTAAAGACGAGTTATTATCGATAATTAAGAAGTTTGAGGTGGCCGGAAATTGGCCGGATCCGGCTACAAAGTCACCGGAAAAAAAAAAGAAACAGAAAGGGGGGCGGGGTTTTGACTGAGTTCAAAATCCAAGTTTTGCAAATTGGAAAAAGTGGCCCCTTAAGTTAGTGATGTTAGTGAGTTGATACTATTTGGTTAAGTTTCCTTTATAGAAGTTAACAAAACTTAACTTAAAAGCTTTTAAAACTTTTAAAACTTGGATTCTTTTATAAAATATTTTTACGAATATGTTTCCACATCGCATTTGATTAAAACTTATGCCTGATCTGTAATAATTATAAATGATAAAATTTTAGTTCGTTCAGAATTAAATTTAAAAACGATGAACTTACAGGGGCTATTATGGAAATATTTGGAGGGTTACTATTGTCAATTAGATCAAAGACGAAGGTGACGGTTGTCACAGTCTCCCCTACTTTAGAAATTTCGTCTCGAAATTTCTGTCAAGTGGAGGTTACTATGAAACAAAAGGCATTATAAAAGTTAGTTAGATTTTTTTTTTTAAAGAAATGTCATCATTTATGATTCGACACAATTTAAAATGGTTGTCTAAAACCCAAAGTAAAAGTTTCAAATCCTTTTAACAGTTACCCAAAGTTAGAAAGTTGAGAGTTTAAATGAGAAAATTTTTGGGAATGTGTAACTGGTGAGGAAAAAAGACACTGATGGAGGTAGTCTCCCATACTTTAGAAAGCTTATGATTAAAACTTTATTAGGGTACGTAACAAGTCGAAAATGTAAGGGTACACAAGGTTTGCGTGTTCCGTAGAGGTGGTCAAAAGAGAGACTCCAAGAAGACGAATTGAAGCTCGTGTAAGAACGTTTTTATCGACAATGCTAGCTACTAGTCAACGACCTAATGAAGAGGTAGTAATAAGGTAATGGGTAGGTTCTTGTTAAACTCCTAGTCCGTTCCCGCAGTATCGTTTATGCTTATATATAGGGTGTACCGCAGCTGACCCACCACACTCCCGATACTTTGGACTCGTACTGATTGTCTACCAATAGCCTAAATAGAATTACACACCACCCTCATGTACCTGTAAACCCATGATTGCGTTCCGGACCGTAATCATCGATTTACCTTACACTAAGGTGTTATGCTTTTCCATAACCCTATCCGAAGTAATACCAGAAACAAATGCGTGCAATCAATATGTAATATCCACTGTAATGAAATAATGTTCAACCGTGACATGGTTAGAGGTCCTTCCCTTTCGGGTTTACCCTTTAGCCGTAATAAGAGTAACGTGTAAGTAATAGACATAGTTAGAGGTTCTTCCCTTTCGGGTTCACCCTTAACCGGTAACTTTTGTTCACATCGTTGACCCTAAACACTCATATTGATAGACCCTGAGGTTTACACCGTTCCCCTCGGATTGGAGAAATACTCTAATCTGAGTCGTACGTGGGCACCGGCTTAGATCTCATACGAGTTATCAACTAGTATGCTCGTTGGCCATGATGATGAACAAAATAATGTAAAGTATAACAGGGTTTTGCTCAAAACAGGAAAGAAAATATGCATACCAATTATGCGTTCAAGTAAGTATATAAGTATAGCATAAAATTTCGATTGAAAGAATAGTATAACATAAATCGAGTAAATCGCACAATTGCACAAAATGAAAGTAAACGAGTTGGATTAATGCAAATAGTCAATGTGAAATTAATCACAAATGACGTGTTAGAAATAACTATGAATAAAAATGGTGCAAGGGTAAAATAACGAAATATCGTGTATAGCCTACTGGCATGCAAATTAAAATTTAGAAATTTTACATATATGGGTTATACTATAAAAGACATTTAGCAACATCTGAATAAGAGGGTATGTCCATTGTTTAAACCAAAAGTTTTGCGACTGAAAGTGTGCGAGTGTGATAGGATAAATTTTCGTTTATCAAAAACGTAGTTTGCACATCTTTGTGATATAGTTGAAAGGATATTAGTAATGCATGAGGATAACTTTTTAGAAATCAAAGTGTGTTTTAGATTCAAAAACAGGTTCATTTGAAAAATCTTTGTATTTTCATGTGTTTACGAGAAGTCGAGTTCGAAAAGTGTTATAAGGCCTGTTATTAGTTGCAAATTTCTCCTGAAAGTATATATTGGATACGTCATATGAAAACAAAAGGTTTACATTTGATTTGTAAAATATGCACTACAAGTTTATAAAATGCAAAATGAAACCATTTTATGAAGTATGTGTAAATCTAATGTGTTTTGAAAGACCAAGATTTAAAATGACGTGAATGATAAAATTAAAGTATGTAATAGATTACCAACATTTAAGAAAATTCATAATCAACGAGATGTAGAAATAGATCCTTGAGATGTGGATTTCACTCCTAACTCAAAGATGTATTTCAAAATTGAAAACGATTGTGGAGTGAAACCAATCACTAAGTTAAGGATATCACTCCCAGCTTAGTGGTTAAGTTTCTTTTTGAAGGAAATACTCTTTGAGGTGTGGATGTCATTCCTATCTCAAAGATATATTCCTAAGATAAATAACCTATAGAGGAGTGAAACTAATCATCAAGGTATGGATACCACTCCTAACTTAATGATATCGTTTCGTTTGTGAAATACGAGTGTCTTCTTCGCCAAGCAAAATACCGTAAGAATATCGAGAAAGAATCATAGCGAAAATATCTTGAAAGAAAATAATAGGAAATAAGAGAAATATAAACGAGAGGACTCGTGAAAGTAAGCTTAGTTATAGTCTAGGCTAAAAGGCATTCTAATAACCTAATTCCCTATAACCATGGCTCTGATACCAATCTGTAACACCCCAACCGATGGCGGAAACATCGAGGTGCCACGTAGTGACGATTGTTCAATAGCACATGGACTAAAGTGTAAATTTGAATACATTGATTAAATAATTTATTACATTGAAATGAAATACAATGATTCTAACTGCCAACTAAATTGTAATACAATAAATCAAAATCTAAGTATAAATCCGAAAACTTAAAGGATGCATCTCAAAACAACCTGAAACATGTACGAAAACGTTTTGGTCAATACAAAATGTATTGGTGAGCATACCCTGTTTGAATAAATGTAGTAGGAAAAGAGTTTAGCAATTCATGTGCGGTACCATTTGCAATTATGTAATAAGTAATATCCGTTCAAAATCAACCCTATGTAAAGAAAAGCATATATATATAGTATGCGCTAGTAGTAATGTAATACATAGCAATGACGAGGACTCTCAACAGAGTCACAAGGGTATATACCATAGTATTATTCATTGAAATGCCAGGCCCTCAAAGGTTAATGATTTTGACAAGTCATAGACACACAAATTAACATAAAGCAAACACACATGAGAATTGCATTTAGTAAAAGAAATAGAAACTTGATTGTAAGTACATGAGTCACCCCAGAATAGTAAAACAGTAAAAAAAAGGGAAAGATATACTCACTGTTTGCGAAAGCGATCAAAATCCACTTAAGCGGTCGTGAGCTAAGTAATGGGAATTCCGAAGAATCCAACCTATAATGTATGAGAGTACTAATAAGGAAATGTCTAAAAAGTCTAAGGTATCTAGGGTCTAAGGCATTAGGGTTTGCTAAGTCGATTTGGGGAATTAGAGTTTTTAGAATAAATTGCCTTAATGTAAAAGTTGTATAATAATATACCAGGTTTGTAAATATGATTTAGGTAATATAAATATTACCAATTAAATATTTAGATACAAATTATGTTTGAATAATTAAAACAATATAATGCAGTTAATTACTTTAACTATTTATTGTAATTAAATACAATAATTATAAATGTATAAATAAATAATTTTGGGTTACACAATGACCCAACAAAAGATATTAAAGAAATTAAACCCTAAGAGTTTTTCTATTTTATAAGAAAAATATTTATAAAATAGATGTTTAAATTTTATAAATAAATAAATGTTTTATTATGTCTAATTAAACATAATAAGACTAATAACACAAGACACAATCCAAACATATTATTTTCATGGAAAATGGGTACTTTCTGATGTAAAGTAATGAAAATAATTTTCTCATAATTTTTATAAACTTATTTTTATTTAAAATTGATTTAACGAGATTAAATCATGTTTAAATGATTAAAATAGGAAAATTAATAAAATTAAGTGTTTTCTAGGCCAATAATTTTTATTTCAGTTCATAATGATTAGAAATAATTTCACAAAAAAATTGAGATTAAAATCATTAAAAATGAATTTTTAATCAATTAAATATAGTTAAAACAAATTAAATCAATAAAAATATAAAAATAAGACAATTTCCAGAAAATAAAAGTAGGATAATTTTCTATGAGATGTCAAGAAGCTACTCCTAAATTTTCATAATTTTTGGAGCAAAAATGAATTTATTATAAATTATTTGGTTTATATGTATTATATATGTATATAATAATAATCAAATAAAAGAAAAAAAGGAAAAGACAAAAAAAATGCTGAAAGAAATGGTGTTACTTGGGTTTGAACTCGTGACCGGTTTAAGAAACATGGACTCCACCACTAGGCCAAGCCATGCTTTTGTTGATTGAAATAAAAAAAATAAAACATATTATAATTTCAATAATCTTCATCTTCTTCCCCAAATCCTATTATAAACCGTAACCCTAACCTAAATATTAATCAACCGGATTCGGTATGTTTTTACCCAGAATTCATGGGGTTAATAACAAGGAACGTATAAGGATTAAAACGACAATATTTTTAACGACTTACAACACGTATCAAGATCGCGAATGAAGGTTTAAAACCCGAACAGAAGCGTGGCCATTATGGAGCTTTCTGGCATGATTCTCTACGATTTTTTAGTGGGTTAGGTATGTTTAGAGGTGCAGAAGTGAGATGGCACGAGCGTTTTATATTGTTGTTCGATTAAAGTCGAGTTAATCCTCAAAAAAAACTTCCGGCCGTTTTTTTTATAAAAACCCGATTAAGACTCAAGATTAATGTATTAAAACTCGATTTTAATGATGGAATTTCGAAGATGTACGATGAAGAAACGTATACACGCATTAAAGACGAGTTATTATCGATAATTAAGAAGTTTGAGGTGGCCGGAAATTGGCCGGATCCGGCTACAAAGTCACCGGAAAAAAAAAAGAAACAGAAAGGGGGCGGGGTTTTGACTGAGTTCAAAATCCAAGTTTTGCAAATTGGCAAAAGTGGCCCCTTAAGTTAGTGATGTTAGTGAGTTGATACTATTTGGTTAAGTTTCCTTTATAGAAGTTAACAAAACTTAACTTAAAAGCTTTTAAAACTTTTAAAACTTGGATTCTTTTATAAAATATTTTTACGAATATGTTTCCACATCGCATTTGATTAAAACTTGTGCCCGATCTGTAATAATTATAAATGATAAAATTTTAGTTCGTTCAGAATTAAATTTAAAAACGATGAACTTACAGGGGCTATTATGGAAATATTTGGAGGGTTACTATTGTCAATTAGATCAAAGACGAAGGTGACGGATGTCACACTAGGTTAGCTTCCCGTGTGTTACACGGGATTTCCAATATTATAATTGATAACAAATATAATTATGAAATGAAATGAATAATATTATAGACTGTTAGTTGAAAATTAACATATTCGTTTTTATTATCAAATATTTTAAATAAGTTAAAATGATTTCCATATCGTTTTATATCAATTATTAGTTACATATATGTTTAAAGAAGTTAGAATGATTTTTAATATAGTTTTTTATGAAATGTTACTTACATATATGGTTTAAAGAAGTTAAAATGATTTTTATAATACTTTAATTCACAATCAAGGTCTTTTGTCACTACATAAAATTTAAATACATCTACTTTGCGATTTTAATGTAACTGAATTCGGCATAGACATTAATCAATTAGACTAAAAGGACAACTGATAAAGTGATCTACAATCTCAAATACTTACCTAGATAATTGAGAACAAAAAAGCATAGGAGCAAAAATGACTTTTGCTTGTGTAAATCTATAGGTGAAACAACCAGCAATGGTAAAAAGTGTTGATGGTAAACCTTACAAAGCTGGTTGACCTAATATAAAAACCTATCACGAAATCATAAATCATAAATCAGAAAAAAGTAAAGGAAAAGAAACCACCGTAATTATTTAAAAAGATTCAACCGATTTGGTAAGAAACAAAAGGCAATTGAAAACGATGCGCGAATCAGTGGGTTTAAAGGTGTTTATGATGAACTTACTGATTGAAAAGGATATTGCGATGAATGGAGAGAGAAGAGAAAACATTGAGTATGAGGAGCAATGAAGCAATATTTATGTATACTCATCCCTGCTTTTGTATTACACTTGATTTTATGGTTAGGGTTTGTGAGAATTTTATGGTTAGGTTTTGTGAGGATAATTTGGAAGGTAGCTTATGAAGGAAGTGTTGTGAAAATGAGCGGGAAAACAAAATGAAAAGCCCTCATATTGTGCCAAGTGTCCCAAAATTGCTTTTATTTATATATTATAGTATATATATATATATAGGGGAATGATAAATTGAAAACCCCATCGAGTTAAGAAAACTTAGAAAACCTATGTAAAAACCATCTAAAAAAGCTAGTGGGGAACTGGGGAACCAGGGGTATTTTTGTCCAAATGTTAAAAATATCAATTGCTCACATTCTCCCCCTCTCTCTAGATACAATCCCCATCCCCTCTCTTTCTCTATCTCCCTCTCTCTCATTTTCTCCTTCTCTCTCTAGATACATTCTCTGGCTCTCTCTCTCTCTCTAGATACGTCAAACCTTAGTTACAGATCTGGAACAAACCCTAGTTACAGATCTAGAATAGAAGGCATATCTAGTACGTCTCTCTCTATTGATACAATCGCAGAGATAACAGATACAACAAGAATTACGTCTCTCTCTCTCTCTCTCTCTCTATAGATACATTTATAGCAGAAAACTCTTTGATTTGTTGAATTTCTCAGATTTGTGTTAAATTGATTTGTGATTTGTTGTTTAGTTGAATTTCTCAGATTTATGTGATTTGTTATTTAGTTGAATTTCTTAGATTTGTGTGATTTGTTATTTAGTTGGATTATATTGTTTATGTGATTTGTTATTTAGTTGAATTTCTCATATTTGTGTTAAATTGATTTATTGTATTGTTGAATAAGTAGTTAAGGTTTGATTTGTAAGAACTTGTATAGTTAGATTTTTACTATTTAGGGTTTCATGACAAAAAATTGGATTTAACATGTTAAATTGTTTTGTATTAGCTTTAGTTTAAACAGATCTAAACACATAACATGTTAGTTAAAAACGTTAACATGTTAAATTATTTTATCAATAATATTTAGCTTGTTAGAATATGTGGTGTTTGGGAAAGTTTACCATAGACTTAAGCATTTAAATTGAAGAGTTTCTTGTTAGTCTTAAGTTTGTTAATTGCTATTAAATGATGAAGTGAAACCGCTTAATGTTTACTGTTAAAGCATTGCCTTCTATTAAAGTTAAGTTCAAATTACTTGGCAATAATGATAACACTGGTATATATTACTTTTATACTTTGAACTATAAATTGATATGGCATTTCTAAGTTGCCGTTGGGCCTGTTTCTGCGTCTCTGCTAAATGCGCCTCTGGTTTCTGAGTTGACACGGAGGAAACTATTGTAGTTAATGTGGTTGTGAATACTAATCCGCAGAAACTGAAAGTGCTTGCATTGGCATGTATATGTGTAACCTCACAAATTTTCCCATTTATTTTGCATTAAAGTATTTCCCGATCCATGATATAAAGTCTAATTTATTTCTAAGTATTCTTATCTTTATCCGTGCACTCTTTTTTTCTAAGTTCCTTTTATCATTGTACTTAAAAAAAAAATCTTCAATCATGACATATGTCCTATCCTAATTCTATTTATAAAATCGTCATTTTATAAGAGGGTGTTTTTTTTATTTTCTAATTCAAACTAATGATTTTTTTTTAAATAAAGCCTTGAGTCAAATAGTCAAAGTCATGGTCAAAGTCCTAGTCAAAGTCTTAGTCAAACAGTCAAAGTCCTAGTCAAATAGTCAATTCATCATAAAACCATACTTTATGGTGTTGACCAATTTTAATGGCTAATTGAATCCAAAACTAGTATAAAAACCCACCTATGAACCATTACACTTGCCACCTCTAAATCGATTGTTTCAATCCGATTAAACTTTCCCTCATACTTTTCTTCTATAGTCTATTACTTCTACAATTGAAGCTTTGATTATAAGCTCTTGTAATTGGCAACTTTGGGGCTACACATATTCTATTTCTCGAGACTTAATACTTTGCTAAGGTGAGTTTACGTAACCATGTTTATGCAATTCTTCATACTTGCAACATTATACTTAAGCAATTCTACATGCATGTCTAGTTGTAAACTTTAATGCCTCATGAATTAGACAACAACAACAGTTTCAACGAGTTTCAACGAGTTTCAACATTACATAATCATTAGCTATGGCCAAGCCGGCGATACTCAATAATAGATCTATTGGATTGACAATCCCACCCGGATACGTGTACCTCCTACATAGGTAGCGCGGGTGATTGTTATCGTTCCAACATATTATTAAGGTGAACTGTGGATGACGGGATGGACCTAAACTAGTCGGAGGTTTGATTATGTCGATTCAACATATCATGTTTATTCATGTAGACTTAAACTTAAGATAGACATATGAATTGCTAAACTTTTATACTTAAACTATTTGCTTGACATGGCTTATGTATTCTCACCAACTTCTAGTTGACCCCCCATTTTTACAACTCAACAGGAAATAATGATGATTGAAGTCTAGAGAGTTAGCATGAGGAGACAATTTGAAGTTTATGCTTTGTTTGGCTTTTTGATGTATTAGAATTCCATTCAAGACTTATTATGTATTTTCAATTTTGGATTCTTGCTCTTTAAATAAATTTCAATTAAAACTTGAATACCATGTGCTACTGTATACTCATTCTTACGTGACACCTCGATGTTTCCGCCATCGGTTGGGGTGTTACATATTGGTATCAGAGCCTTGGTTATAGGGAATTAGGTTATTAGAAAAAAAAAAAATAATCTAGTCTATAACCATCGGAATATAACCAGTATTTGCTCCTTTTACTTGCTATTCTCTATCCCACTCCTACTTCTTATCCCTACTTCAACCCCTACATGAAGATTGCTCTCCATCACAAGATCTACTCTTAGACTAATAGGACAATCCTCAGGTTTAGCCTGAACCACCTTGAGATCTCGTCGAAGTTCTAGATTTTAATAACGAACACGTGCAATCTGGAAGGGTGAACGCCTGTATTCTGAGTTTTCTGTCTAGGACTGGCATTGCGCATATATCCCAATCAGACGAGGGACCCGGATGCCTACCTGGGAATTATCGGGATGAGTGTTCACTTATAGGCTAAAGCATGTCTTCACTATGTTATTAGAATCTAGAAGTTTTGATAAGTCAACGTTTTCGTTTATTCGTTTTAATTAATGAATAAATGATTACACTCACTTTCCTTAAACTAAGCTCTAAAATCTCAAAATTTCACAGCTTAAATCAATCTCATTTCATAACCATCTATGGATTTCACAATCACACTCCACCTTACAATCTTAGCCACTTTTTAAATATTCAACACCCTACCCAAATCATATTATTTCATTTCTCCACATGTTACTTATTTTTTTTAAAAACTATAACCTCATACCTTAGCACAAACTAAAGATTTCTAAATCTTGTTGTATTTTCATTACCTAGTAACTTTACAAAGTACATATTTTTGTCAAAAGATGTCCTCGAACTTAAATTCAATTGTTTATTTATTGACGTAACAAACAATTTTCTATATAAATTCTTTAAACTATTAAAAATCACTTAATAGAACCTTGATCTTCAAAACCTAATGTCATGTTTGAAATCTCCAACTAACGGAAATATTTTAATCAAAGCCCACTTAGCTTGTACTATTTAACAACTTTTGCTTTATGTATAAAACCAATTTTGAAAATAAGATTTTTTTTTATCCATAGGAATAATATCTAGTCTCTAAATTCTCCATCAATACTCACTCATTTTCAACTTGTTCAAATTTTTACAATATTTGGCATATACCACAATCATGTTTTCTTATACACTTGATTATAACCTTTGATCCAAACCCCAAAATTTACACTGCTACATAATCTTCTTACTATAAAATAAACTCTTTATCAACTATCTTCACATTCACTATCTCTCACAACCTTGATTCTGCTTCAAGATTTTTCATCATCCTCTCAAGAACTAAATTCATATCCTTCACCTTCTCACACATGAGCTAGTTACCCATGATAACCAAACTATTGAAACTTGATTGTGTGTTGCATCAAACTTAATCCTTAGTTATACATGAGGATTCGATTATCTACCGTATTTGAACATTTGATACTAGAACTCATGAAATATAAACTATTTACTATAGACACACCTAGAGTCATTAACCTTGTCTAGGGCAACTCTATTACAACTCACATGCTATACTTGATACTTGATTGCTTACATGTACATATTATCAATTTGCAATTTATGTGTGTGTGTAAATTGGTACACTTAATCAAACAACTGATAGAGGATGAAGTACTTGCTCAACAGTTAGTAGAGTACCAAATAACCTACTCAACGATTGGTAGAGGTCATCATGCCTGCTCAACAGTCGGTAGAGGCCCTACAACCTGCTCAACGACTGGTAGAGGCTATCGTACCTGCTCAACAATCGGTAGAGGTTCTTACTCACTGACTGGTAGAAGTCTTTTTCCTGCTTAATAGTTGGACTTATTTTTTGATACATTGTATACAATTCAATCACAAGGTTATTTTGCATTACTTACATGTGTGTTTAGAGTCATAGAAGGACACAAAACCCTAATGTAAGGTAAATTGGTGATTGCGGTCCGAAACGTAATCATGAATTTACAGGTACGTTAAGGTGGTGTGAAATTCTATCAAGGTTTTCGGTAGAGAAACTAATTATAAACTCTAGTTACCTGGTAGTTCATTTAGCCTTTCTATAGTCTATTAACTCATGCATTTCTTTTAGGATTCCTAAAACTTAAGATTCTTATTCGCCTTGCGATTCCAAGACACACCTAATCCTACCCTTTAAACTCACAGATAACAAACCTCTTATCCAAATTATTCGAAAGCAGATTATTCTATAAATTCATGTCGTGCCTTAACCCAAAATTTTCAAAACCACGACTGCCTTAATTTCTACCTAACCATCCTCAAACCTGTGTTTTTAAATAACTTCGGGACGAAGTTTTCAAAAGTAGGGGAGACTGTAACCTCACAAATTTTCCCATTTATTTTGCATTAAAGTATTTCCCGATCCATGATATAAAGTCTAATTTATTTCTAAGTATTCTTATCTTTATCCGTGCACTCTATTTTTCTAAGTTCCTTTTATCATTGTACTTAAAAAAAAAAATTCTTCAATCATGACATATGTCCTATCCTAATTCTATTTATAAAATCGTCATTTTATAAGACGGTGTTTTTTTTTATATTCTAATTCAAACTAATGATTTTCTTTTTTAAATAAAGCCTTGAGTCAAATAGTCAAAGTCATGGTCAAAGTCCTAGTCAAAGTCTTAGTCAAACAGTCAAAGTCCTAGTCAAATAGTCAATTCATCATAAAACCATACTTTATGGTGTTGACCAATTTTAATGGCTAATTGAATCCAAAACTAGTATAAAAACCCACCTATGAACCATTACACTTGCCACCTCTAAATCGATTGTTTCAATCCGATTAAACTTTCCCTCATACTTTTCTTCTATAGTCTATTACTTCTACAATTGAAGCTTTGATTATAAGCTCTTGTAATTGGCAACTTTGGGGCTACACATATTCTATTTCTCGAGACTTAATACTTTGCTAAGGTGAGTTTACGTAACCATGTTTATGCAATTCTTCATACTTGCAACATTATACTTAAGCAATTCTACATGCATGTCTAGTTGTAAACTTTAATGCCTCATGAATTAGACAACAACAACAGTGTAACATCGCAAAATTTTCACCCAATTTTGATATGAAAAAAGCCCTTATTTTAATTCTACACTAATGTACCCGAGTCTATATTTATTTTCCCTAACTCGCAACCTATATATATATATATATATATATATAAATATATATGTGTGTATATAATGCATTTTTTTTTCTAATAATAATAATAATAATAATAATAATAATAAAGTTAGTTTTATATAAAAAAAACTCTTAACCAATATCCCTTTAAACCCAAACCCACCCTTCTTCTTAACTTAGAGCCCAGATCAGAAGCCTGCAACCCAACACCAGGCCCAGGAGCCGGCCCAGCTAGCCCAAGCCCAACCCCCCTCTTTATGTTAAAAAAAAGAAATAAAATGGTGCTGATGCCGGGTATCGAACCGGACACCAAGGACACACAACACACGCGTGTTATCCACTGATCCACACCCTTCATGTTGATTTCATTCCAACCTTATATATATATAAGCTCACTTTCGTTTTTCTCTTTTCCTTTCCTTAACAGCGTGCAGCAGCAACTGAGCATAATTTTTTTTTTCAAACCTTCAATTTTGTAATCAATTAGGCAAACATGGTAAATTACCTGATTATCGGCCATCACCAACTAATGTTACACGCTAATTATCATCATCATTGACCAATTTTAATCAATCACGCGTTTTACATTCAAAGCCGAGTCAACCTTCCAATCTAACAAACCAGACCCCATCCCTATAAATTGAGCACCTCCAGACCTTCACAACTCGCTCACATATCTCTCCTAACCTCCAATCATTCTGAAACACTCTAAATAATTATCTTCGTTCGTTGTTTGACTTTGGCTTTGACCGTGAAATCTGTTCGCAAACGTGTTTGTAAGTTGGTTTTTGTTTATGGGTTTCTTTAATCGGAACTTACAAAGTGTTTACCCTATGATTAATTAGATTAATATTGGGTAAATCACTCGATTGGAAAACTAGGGCTCGAATTGATAATTTGGGGAAGAACATTCAATCGCGTTTATATATATATATTTAACGAACTGAAATCAAACACAACCACTGGTCTGGACCAAGTGGTTGTGCCTGGTACTCTTGAACCAGACTGCAAGGGTTCGAGTCCCACAAGCATCATCTTATTCTTTTTTTTTTTAAAGAGCATAACTTATATATATATATATTCATTTATATATTTAAAATTCATTTTAAAATACCAAAACCCTTTTATAAATTTTACAAAAATTACATTATGTTAAACTAGTGAAAAAGTTTAACTTACAATTTTTAGTTTTCTGAAATTTATTTATTTAATATTTATAATAATTAAATCAAGTTTATTCTATTTTATTTATTAAAATCTATAAAAATATCAAAACGATCTTATTAATTTCCACAAAAATTATCCTAAGTTTTTATAACATTAAACTTTACTGAAATAATTTTTAATTCAGTATAATCATTTATTTTATATTTTTAATCAATTTTTGTTAGTTTTAATCATAATTAAATCATAATAAATTCAATTTTTGTTATTTTTGCACCAAAATTTTATACAAATTATTTCTGATCATTTAGAACAGAAATATGAATTTTAAACTAAAAATTATTTAATTTTAATATTTTTAAATATTAAAGTTAGATTTTGACAATTTGTTATAAATAGATTAAATAATCTATTTTAAAGAAAATAATTTCATAAAAATTATTTTTATACTTTAAACACATTCTTGTGACCATCCTAGATTTAACATTTATAAAAAGATTTTTAGTTATTTATTTACTAAATTTCTCTCAATTGGCGAATATTTTTAATATTTTTCAAACGAGCATTTATCCCCAATTCGAAGCCCTAGAACTTATACATTTGTAGACTTGATAGACTTAGACATATTTATTACCTCATTTTAGGGTGATACTTGATACATTTGGTCAACACATTTCTCAACAGATATAACATTTTACCAAGGTGAGTTTTACATAGCCCCTTTTCTATTTATCACCAATTTTGGGGTGAAACATGTTATAACATCATCATTGCAATTCAATCATCAATGTGTCTATGTGTTTTCTATGTTGCATTATGTCTTGAGCATGATTAGAGTAAGCACCATTCTAGCATAATCATTAACATTGATCAGCCGGCGGTATACATTGATAGATCTATTGGACTGACAATCCCACCCGGATACGTGCCTCCTACAAAGGTAGCGTGGGTGTTTGTTATCGTATAACATATTGGACCATGAGCGTATGGTATGTATCATTTTATAACAGTCATCAGGGTTGATTATGCACTCGATTTATTTCTAGTATGTTCTCACATATGGACTAGATTGACATGACACATGAATTGCACAACATTTTATTCAATCATCAAAAACCTATGTAATTCTCACCAACTTTTGTTGACCCAAAACCTTTTCAACTTAACATGTTTCAGGTTCTATTTGCTTGAAGATTTGAATTGATGCTTGAAGATATGTGTTTAGTTTTATTCAATTTGATGTACAAATTCTAGAACATTTGTATGTAATTCATTTAAATTATTTAATGGAATTCAATATTCACCATGAGCTACTGAACAATCATCGATACGTGACATCCCGATGTTTCCGCCATCGGTTGGGGTGTTACAGATTGGTATCAGAGCCATGGTTATAGGGAATTAGGTTATTAGAGAAATAATCTAGTCTATAACCATAGGATTTAACCAGTACTTGCTTCTTTTGCTTGCTATTCTCTATCTCCTACTTCATATCTCTACTTTCATCCCTACAAGAAGGTTGCTCTCCATCAGTGGATCTACTCTTAGACTAATAGGACAAAATCCTCAGGTTTAACCTGAACCACCTTGAGATCTCGTCGAAGTTCTAGATTTTAATAACGAACACGTGCAATCTGGAAGGGTGAACGCCTGTATTCTGAGTCTTCTGTCTAGGCTGGCATTGCGCATATATCCCAATCAGACGAGGGACCCGGATGCCTACCTGGGAATTCTCGGGATGAGTGTTCACTTATAGGCTAAAGCATGTCTTCATATGTTATTAGAATTTAGAATCTTTGATAAGTCAACGTTTTCGTTTATTCGTTTTAATTAAATGAATAAATGATTACATTCCTTATATTACCTCATTGTCCTTCATTCAACCCATATCTTATTGAACATTCATTACCCAAATCACTACCGTAACCGATGCCCTAAACTAAACCGAGATCAAGACCCTCCAGCTACATAACAGCAAGTCCCACCATTTAAATGTTGTTTGCTTTTAATTCTATGTATTGACACTTTTTGGATTCAAGTAATAAATTCAAGTAATATTATAACATCTGTGTGCATGATTGCTTTAATATGAACTAATTGCTATATCTATAATCATACTTGCTTACTTGTACAACAATAATTAGTCGACTACCAAACAATCTACTCAACGATTGGTGGAGGTCATCATGTCTTTCCAACAGTCGGGGAGAGGCCCTACCACCTGCTCAACGACTGGTGGAGACTATCAGGCCTGCTCAACAATCGGTAGAGTCATAGAAGGACACAAAACCTTAATGTAAGGTAAATTGGTGATTGCGGTCCGGAACGTAATCATGAATTTACAGGTACGTTAAGGTAGTGTGAAATTTTATCAATGTTTTCAGTAGTTGACCAATTGTAAACTTAGCGTTTCTCTTAACTTCGGGACGAAGTTCCTAAAAGTAGGGGAGACTGTAACATCGCAAAATTTTCACCCAATTTTGATACGAAAAAAGCCCTTATTTTAATTCTACACTAATGTACCCGAGTCTATATTTATTTTCCCTAACTCGCAACCTATATATATATATATAAATATATATGTGTGTATATAATGCATTTTTTTTTCTAATAATAATAATAATAATAATAATAAAGTTAGTTTTATATAAAAAAAAACTCTTAACCAATATCCCTTTAAACCCAAACCCACCCTTCTTCTTAACTTAGAGCCCAGATCAGAAGCCTGCAACCCAACACCAGGCCCAGGAGCCGGCCCAGCTAGCCCAAGCCCAACCCCCTCTTTATGTTAAAAAAAAAGAAATAAAATGGTGCTGATGCCGGGTATCGAACCGGACACCAAGGACACACAACACACGCGTGTTATCCACTGATCCACACCCTTCATGTTGATTTCATTCCAACCTTATATATATATAAGCTCACTTTCGTTTTTCTCTTTTCCTTTCCTTAACAGCGTGCAGCAGCAACTGAGCATAATTTTTTTTTTCAAACCTTCAATTTTGTAATCAATTAGGCAAACATGGTAAATTACCTGATTATCGGCCATCACCAACTAATGTTACACGCTAATTATCATCATCATTGACCAATTTTAATCAATCACGCGTTTTACATTCAAAGCCGAGTCAACCTTCCAATCTAACAAACCAGACCCCATCCCTATAAATTGAGCACCTCCAGACCTTCACAACTCGCTCACATATCTCTCCTAACCTCCAATCATTCTGAAACACTCTAAATAATTATCTTCGTTCGTTGTTTGACTTTGGCTTTGACCGTGAAATCTGTTCGCAAACGTGTTTGTAAGTTGGTTTTTGTTTATGGGTTTCTTTAATCGGAACTTACAAAGTGTTTACCCTATGATTAATTAGATTAATATTGGGTAAATCACTCGATTGGAAAACTAGGGCTCGAATTGATAATTTGGGGAAGAACATTCAATCGCGTTTATATATATATATTTAACGAACTGAAATCAAACACAACCACTGGTCTGGACCAAGTGGTTGTGCCTGGTACTCTTGAACCAGACTGCAAGGGTTCGAGTCCCACAAGCATCATCTTATTCTTTTTTTTTTTTTAAAGAGCATAACTTATATATATATATTCATTTATATATTTAAAATTCATTTTAAAATACCAAAACCCTTTTATAAATTTTACAAAAATTACATTATGTTAAACTAGTGAAAAAGTTTAACTTACAATTTTTAGTTTTCTGAAATTTATTTATTTAATATTTATAATAATTAAATCAAGTTTATTCTATTTTATTTATTAAAATCTATAAAAATATCAAAACGATCTTATTAATTTCCACAAAAATTATCCTAAGTTTTTATAACATTAAACTTTACTGAAATAATTTTTAATTCAGTAAAATCATTTATTTTATATTTTTAATCAATTTTTGTTAGTTTTAATCATAATTAAATCATAATAAATTCAATTTTTGTTATTTTTGCACCAAAATTTTATACAAATTATTTCTGATCATTTAGAACAGAAATATGAATTTTAAACTAAAAATTATTTAATTTTAATATTTTTAAATATTAAAGTTAGATTTTGACAATTTGTTATAAATAGATTAAATAATCTATTTTAAAGAAAATAATTTCATAAAAATTATTTTTATACTTTAAACACATTCTTGTGACCATCCTAGATTTAACATTTATAAAAAGATTTTTAGTTATTTATTTACTAAATTTCTCTCAATTGGCGAATATTTTTAATATTTTTCAAACGAGCATTTATCCCCAATTCGAAGCCCTAGAACTTATACATTTGTAGACTTGATAGACTTAGACATATTTATTACCTCATTTTAGGGTGATACTTGATACATTTGGTCAACACATTTCTCAACAGATATAACATTTTACCAAGGTGAGTTTTACATAGCCCCTTTTCTATTTATCACCATTTTTGGGGTGAAACATGTTATAACATCATCATTGCAATTCAATCATCAATGTGTCTATGTGTTTTCTATGTTGCATTATGTCTTGAGCATGATTAGAGTAAGCACCATTCTAGCATAATCATTAACATTGATCAGCCGGCGGTATACATTGATAGATCTATTGGACTGACAATCCCACCCGGATACGTGCCTCCTACAAAGGTAGCGTGGGTGTTTGTTATCGTATAACATATTGGACCATGAGCGTATGGTATGTATCATTTTATAACAGTCATCAGGGTTGATTATGCACTCGATTTATTTCTAGTATGTTCTCACATATGGACTAGATTGACATGACACATGAATTGCACAACATTTTATTCAATCATCAAAAACCTATGTAATTCTCACCAACTTTTGTTGACCCAAAACCTTTTCAACTTAACATGTTTCAGGTTCTATTTGCTTGAAGATTTGAATTGATGCTTGAAGATATGTGTTTAGTTTTATTCAATTTGATGTACAAATTCTAGAACATTTGTATGTAATTCATTTAAATTATTTAATGGAATTCAATATTCACCATGACCTACTGAACAATCATCGATACGTGACATCCCGATGTTTCCGCCATCGGTTGGGGTGTTACAAACAGTTTCAACGAGTTTCAACGAGTTTCAACATTACATAATCATTAGCTATGGCCAAGCCGGCGATACTCAATAATAGATCTATTGGATTGACAATCCCACCCGGATACGTGTACCTCCTACATAGGTAGCGTGGGTGATTGTTATCGTTCCAACATATTATTAAGGTGAACCGTGGATGACGGGATGGACCTAAACTAGTCGGAGGTTTGATTATGTCGATTCAACATATCATGTTTATTCATGTAGACTTAAACTTACGATAGACATATGAATTGCTAAACTTTTATACTTAAACTATTTGCTTGACATGGCTTATGTATTCTCACCAACTTCTAGTTGACCCCCCTCATTTTTACAACTCAACAGGAAATAATGATGATTGAAGTCTAGAGAGTTAGCATGAGGAGACAATTTGAAGTTTATGCTTTGTTTGGCTTTTTGATGTATTAGAATTCCATTCAAGACTTATTATGTATTTTTAATTTTGGATTCTTGCACTTTAAATAAATTTCAATTAAAACTTGAATACCATGTGCTACTGTATACTCATTCTTACGTGACACCTCGATGTTTCCGCCATCGGTTGGGGTGTTACAATATGCGTCCCTTTTTTCCCTTTTACTGCCCAAGAAGATGTGGCTTTTTAGGTTCTAGTCGCATTATTGCAAGATGTTAAGGTTCATTTCCTGCATTTTGCCTGTTAAAACAAAGCTGGATAAAATAAACTGTTAAAATTAAGTCAATTATTATGTTTTCAGTGATAAATTTGTTTCAAAACCTGCATATAGTTGTAGATTTTTTGGTCGTTGGAAAAATATTTTAGAAGTAAATGCCTTTGTTGGAGTCATTAGAAAATATTGTGTTTTACTTTTATCAAAGCTTAGAAATGCCATGAGATGTGTAAGTAATTTTAATGTAGATATTACCTACATATCTCATGGCATTTCTAAGTATCTGTTGGACCTATTCCTGCATCTCTGCTGAATGCGCCTCTGGTTTCTAAGTTAACACATAGGAACATATTGTATGTAATGTCATGACACATTTGCACTTTTGACACATTTTGCTGCAGTTTTTAACACATTTCGGAACATTTTTACTGCAATACTTGAGTCATTTTGGCATGTTTTTGCTGCAGTTTATGACCCATAAACAGAAGATAATTTGAAAATGATATTGTTGGGAAAGTTTTAGTCAAATTATTGTAAAACACATTGAAATCTGGAAAATTCTTTAATTTCAAGGCAATTTAACATGTTAAATAATTTTAATGTAACATCTTAAACCTTTTAAATCTTAACTTTTAAAACAAGTTATGAAAACTCAAAAAGAAATAAAATAATTTAAGATGATAAGATCATATTTCTTGAAGCCACAAAACAATATGAACATGGGTTGAAAGTTATCAAAATACCGGTTCATGACTATAGATTTTGGCTGCAGTTTATGACCCATGTTGGTTTCAGTTTTGGCATATTTTACTGCAGTTTTTAACATATTTCGACACTGCCTTAGCTGCAGTTTGTTACCTATTTTGGCACATTTTTTTGCTGTTAGTCTTACCTATTTTGGCACGTTTTTGCAGCAAATTTTGACTGCACTTTATGACCCAACACAAGATAAATTTAAAATGATTTTCAAGGATGTTTTAGTTAAATTGTTATAAAACACATTGAAATCTGGAATATTTTTAATAGCAAGGCTATTTAACATGTTAAATAATTTTTATTTAATATGTTAAATATTTTAAATGTTAATTTTCAAAACAAGTTAGGAAACTCAAAAAGAAAAAAAATAATTTAACATGTTAAATACTTTTAATTTAACAAGTTTAATCCGGAAACTCAAAAAAAAAAATTAACATGTTAAGTTCATTTTCCTTGAAGCCGCAAAATAATATGAACAATTTCGTTGCAGTTTTTGTCTGCAATTTTACATGATAGTTATCAAAATGACAGTTTATTTTTTGTCTTAAAATTTTTGACCCATTTCGTCACATTTTTGTTGCAGTTTTGGCTAATTTTACTGCAGTTTTTAAAACATCTCTGTCACACCCCACCAAGGCGGAAACACGAGAATGCGACCATCGAAAGGTTTTCAAGCACAAAGTACAAGCAACACACATAAATTTATTAAAAGATATCACCATAGGGTGATTATTATCATAAAACTTAATAAAAGTTGAGAAACATTGTTTGAAAACGAGTGCATTGTCTGAATAACCATGAACCACAATACTATGGAATAATAAAAATCCAACCCATGATGATACCACCCAGTGCCTGCTTGGACCCCTCTCTCAAATCCCCGCTGCTCTCCCTTAGTTACCTGAAAAACATGCATGAAAGATCTGTCAACAATAATGTTGGTGAGTTCACATGTTTGAATGTAACAAGTAAAACATTTGTGTAATTCGTGTATGACCAATCATAGGCTAGCTAAGCGAATGCTTTCTGTGCAAACCATGAGTCTCGTAACCAAACCTCATGACTGTGGTGCCTCGCGCATTGTACACTAAAGACAACTAGGTTTTTATCCAGCCGCGCATTACGGTGGCATCAATATGATCTAAAAATAATTAAGTGATGACATAGCGTTGCGACATTTCAAATTCCAAATCAAACCTAAATCAATTTTCATTGTGTTCGTGATATTAGTTTATCATACATAAACTTTCCACCTAAATTATTGCGTATGCTCGTGAAATTTCTTTGGTAAGCATCCCTAATAATAGCATCATTTTACCAGAAATCTCCTGTGGTACGCGGCACATGGTGGAGATGGCGCACGGTAGATGTGGTCGGTGATACGCGCGTTGTGCGTTTTTCACATGACGTGTTAATGCGGATTTTGGTAACCGACAAAGGCATTGAGACTAACCGTGGACAATGAGAAAATACAAAAGTGCCAGTGGCTACGCGGAGAATACCAGGAATCTCCCGCGGTCCGCGGCACATGGTGGAGATGACGCACGGTAGATGTGGTCGGTAGCCGGCTGCGTACATTAGAGTGAAGCAGCTATTCATTTCGTGGTTGTTAAATATATAGATAATAAACGAACAAAAACCAAACCCGTGTGAAATCGGGTAAAAAAACGCATTATGTCGGGGCCAAAATGAAAAAAAAAACTTAATAAAAAAGTTGGTGGCCAAAACGGGAAAAAAACTTAAACAAAAAGCAAAAAAACATTGTGTGGCCAAAATGAGGAAAAAAAAACTTTAACAAAATTTTGGTGGTCAAAATGAGAAAAAAAAAGTTAATAAGAAAAGCAAAAAAAATGTGGCCAAAATAGACCCCATATTATGGTTGCAAGAATCAAACCTGAATAATGATTATATAAACCAACAAACCCAACCACCACACCACTACCAAACATGTTGAACTTATTTGAAATTATAAGTATTTAACATAACATTAATAATGATAAATCATTATTCATTAGCATGACATATTAATATAGTATAATGTATGTATAGTAGAATACTAACACTCTTTTGTATGTAACTGGTTAGAGCGACTAACCAAGAGTGGGGGTGTTAACCCAATAGATCTATTAAAGTGTTCCATGGCTTTTGATAGCTAATGGTTACAGTAATTGTTGTACGAGGACTAATGAGCTCATGAACCGGATGTCTCATGTTCCACATGGCAACCACGATAGAATGTACACACACACACACACATACACACACACACACTTGTGAATGATACTAGAGTTGAAGCATGTTTATCCCCCGAAATGTAAAATAGTAAAATGGGGTCGTGAAAACTCACCTGATAATGTCACGTGTGGTCTAGTGAAGCTGTAACTGTTAGATAACTGTCGTCCCGACACTGTTGGCCCTATGATTTATTAGGAGCTCGATAAATTCACAAGTTCTCGTTGTTTATTATACAAGTTGTTCACCCGACATTTGTGGACCCGGTTATTGTGTATGTGGGCCATGATTTTGTACATGTGATGACCCTTAGTGTGCTTATAAAGTGTTTGGAAACATTGATAGTGATCATAGATAAGATGGACCTTTTTCAAGTTGTCATGGGTTCAAATAGTTCCCAATCCATCGTGTGTGGTTGATTCGTGATGAAATAAATATTTTAACATATGTTTAGTCCATTACATCTTTCAAACTAATGTTAACACATGTTCTAGCTTCACTTAACATGCGTTAGGATGTGATAGCCGATTAAAGCACACTTCATAAGCCTTGAAGCCGATTGTATAATGGGCTAAACTTGATTGATTTGAGCTTGACAAGGTCTCGTAAGGTTACCATAAGATATGTTTGTGAGTTTTGTGAGAAAATCGAGTATGATTACCATGTTTGCTAGCCTTAGCTTCGAATATAAACCAAGTAAGTTTCAATTATGAAAACCGGTTTCTACTTGATGATTTAAGTTATATTTTGATTCTAAAAGCATGGCTCGATCTCTCTTAGCTATCACAAGAGCCGATTGTTGATGTGTTTGGACAATGTGATCATTAGTGAGTTAAAACAATTATAAACTAAGACAATGTGTGCAACTTGTGTGAACATGCGATTGAGTTGAACCAAGGGCCGAATAAGATCGGGTGGAATAGACAAAATCAAGGTTTAGGGGCATAGGTATCTTACCAAAAGATGGTTGGTGTTAGATAGCTTCTTAACCTCCTCCTTGAGTCTTGAATGCTTCGGCTTGGAGTTTTAGAAGGGGCCAAAAGTTTGGGGTGTTTTAGTAGAGGTTGTGAGTTTGTATTGGTGTGATCTTCCCTTCTCAAGGAGTCCTATTTATACACGGTTTGGGGTGTAAGGCCAAGCTATTCATAGTATGCTTATCTCTATAATATGGATCGACCAAAGTGAATTAGTATCCAAAAGAGTGATTAACCTTGACAGCACATAGCTACTTGTCCTCATCCTTCCTTGGGCAATTATTATCTTCCCAAAAAAGGGTAGTGATATTTCTTTGGGATTTGGTGTATGTATCATTGTCTTATCTCCATTTGCATATAACCTTATGTCATGCCTTCTCCTTCCTTCTTCCTAGCCGATTGTGGACAAAAAACCATAAAGGGTGATGGGTTGACTAGCAAGGTGTATGTAAGGTGGTTTGTCTTATTGCTAATTTAGTGTAAGTTGACAACTATAATGAGCTTTCCTTCATGACTGTAACATTTCGCGTTAAATAATTGTACGTTACGTATAATCTGGATAAAAACGTCAAGATCTATCATTATTGTTCGCATTTTATTTTTTTTGTGGCATTTTGGGAACCCTAATACTATATTAATTATATATATATATATATATATTTATAAGTGGTGGAAAAATGTTTTAAAATTTTTTTGCTTGGGCCGGGACTCGAACCCGCGCCCCAAGCCGGGTTATTATACACACAACACAAACCAATTGCTCTAGCCAAGATCTTTGTTATAATCCGGACCTATTATAATTATAACACAACTTTGAAACATCTTGTTGACTTGGAAAGTCAACTGAGATCCACGACTTGCCAAAATCACAATCATAACTCGTAATTGATCGATGATTAGCATTTGTATCGTGATTTCCGGCCTGGTCTGAGTCACACACTCGTCAATTACCATTCAATTATTTCCAATTTTGATTATTAACGCGTCACACATTCACGACAAGGTCAAACTTGCCAAATCAAACACCTAGACAACCTCACTATAAATTGAACTCTTCTGGACCTCCACACCTCGCCGAACAATCCTTCTCAACCCCCAATTCCACTTAAAAATCCTCTGTTCTTGGTATTCGATCGCGTTTTGACTTATAAAGTTGACTGAGCAATCGTGCACGATACGTAATTGTAAGTCTAATGTTTTTGATGGGTTTTAATCTTCGGCATCCACACATCAATAGCCCTAAGGTTAATTCGGTTATTGATGCGTGAATTGATCGATTGGAAAAATTAGGGCTCGTATGCTTATTTGGGGATAAACACGATTTCGTGTATGTTATTTATTTCAAATAAAACAGAAATCAACACAACCACTGGTCTGGACCAAGTGGTTGTGTCTGGTGCCACCTACCTGAGCCACGCGGGTTCGAGTCCCGGCTGTGGCAAAACCCTTTTCTTTATTTTTGTTTTTAAACAAACAATCAAATTAATTATATATAATACTTATAATTTTATAAATTCGTTTTAAAATATTAAAACTCTATTAATAATTCTACAAAAATTATTTTTGGTTCATCTGATGAAAAAGTTTAACTCACAATTTTTAGTTTTCAAAAATTTATTTATTTAATATATATAATAATTAAATCAAGTTTATTCTATTATATTTATAAAATTCTATTAAAATCTCAAAACAATCTTATAAATTCCCATAAAAATTATTCTGAGTTTATATAACAATAAACTTTTCTGAAATGATTTTTAATTCTGAAAAATCATTTATTTAAAATATTTAATCAAATTTTGTTAGTTTTAATCATAATTAAATCATAATAAATCCAATTTTTAATATTTTTGCACCAAAATTTTATACAAATTATTTCTGATTATTTAGAACAGAAATATAAATTTTAAACTAATAGTTCTTTAATTTTAGTATTTTTAAATATTAAAGTTAAATTTTGACAATTTGTTATAAATAGAATTAATATTCTATTTTAAAGAAAATAATTTTGTAAAAATTATTTTCATACTTTAAACACATTATTGTGACCATCTTAAATTTAAATTTTATAAAAAGATTTTTGTCTATTTATTTACTAAATTTCTCTCAATTATCAAACATTTTTAATATTAATCAAACGAGCATTTATCCCCAATTCGAAGCCCTAGAACATATACATTTGTAGACTAGATAGACTTAGACATATTTATTACCTTATTATAGGGTGATACTTGACACATTTGGGCAACACCACTATTCAATTTTTCAACAGATATAACATTTTACTAAGGTGAGTTTTACATAGCCCCTTTTCTATTTATCACCATTTTTGGGGTGAAACATGTTACAACATTCTATATGCAATTCAATCATCAAAGTGTCTATGTGTTTTTCTATGTTGCATTATGTCTTGAACATGACTAGGGTAAGCACAATTCTAGCATAATCATTAACATTGATCAGCCGACGGTATACAATGATAGATCTATTGGACTGACAATCCCACCCGGATACGTGCCTCCTACCAAGGTAGCGTGGGTGTTTGTTACTGCAATATAAACGAGTGAACCATGAGCGTATGGGATGTACCACAATACAACAGTCACAAGGGTTGATTATGCACTCGATTTACTTCTAGTATGTTTTCACATATGGACTAGATTTGCCATGGCACATGAATTGCACAACAATTTTATTCGATTATCAAAACCTATGTAATTCTCACCAACCTTTGTTGACCCAAAATATTTTCAACTTAACATGTTTCAGGTTCTACTTGCTTGAAGATTTGAATTAATGCTTGAAGATGTGTGCATAGTTTTATTCAAGTTGATGTACGAATTCTCGTAGAACAATTGTATGTAATTTATTTAAATCATTTAATGAAATTTATTATTCACCATGAGCTACTGAACAATCATCAATACGTGACATCCCGATGTTTCCGCCATCGGTTGGGGTGTTACAATGACAACTATCGGTCGAGTATAGGATAAGAAGAAGTGACAAAAATCTAGATGAAAGTGATGTGTTGTAGGCTTCCTCTCTTGTCCCTCTCATGGAGTGTGTTGGCCGATTATTCCCCATCCAATTGTGGAAGCTATGTCATGATAAACCATGGGATTAAGAGTTCTTGTCCTATATCTATTCTAGTGTAAGGGGTGGTGTCATACATGATGAGTTATTGTTTGTCCCTTGTGGCCACTAATTATAGGTGATATATTGGTATTTTTAGCAAGTGATCAAGGGTGAACAAGAGTTGTGGTGATGGTTAAAACCTTCGTTGATATAATAGGCTTTTTTTTTTTTTTTTTGCCAAGTGATAGTGACTTATGAGGGGTGTTTAGCTTCGACCGATTGTCACCAAGGAAGAAGGTTTGCCATTTGTCTTGAGGTGCCTCTATGTTGAGTCCAAATCAAGTGATGTTAGCCGTGACACTTAGAGGTGACATCAATGGAGAATGGTGATGATTAAGGGTAATGAATGGTTCCATTTGTTTAGTTGAAACAACTAAGGTTTGTATACATATGTGTGTGAATTGTCGTGTGTATATGCTTGTATATATTGATGATGTTGTTGTGGATTGTTTAAGAAACCATTGTGATAGATCTTGGTGGAACTTGTGAGCATCTTAGTCGAGTGTCTATGGTCTTAGGTGATCTAATAAAGTGTGATCGGCTTTTTAGTACAAAGGAGTTAGGTTTGTTGATTCATAACTCGAGTTATCATGGACTTAGTCGACTAAATCTTACTAGATCTTGTTAGGGGTGAAATGATGATATCAACATGTATTTGTTTCATAGATATCGGGTTCATGAACACATGTTTATTAGATAATAACCGATGGTGGTCCTTGTAATTACTTACATGTGTTAGAGGGGGATTACCATGTGTTAGGGTGTGGTAACCTCATGAAATGTTTTTTTGGTGATTGCCCGGGTGTTGTATGAGTAAACAGGTGTTCTGTGTTGAGTTTTCTGATTAACTCTTGCTTCACTAGACTGTAGGGGGGGGGGGGGTATTGTGTATGCAAAATGTGTAAATATGCACATATAATGACAATAGTAATGAAAAGCATACGGATGTTGACTTGGTTCGTTGACTGTTGTCACATTCTCCCCTTGTTTTTGGAATTTCGTCAGCGAAATCGAGTTTTCCTACTAGTTTCAGTAGTCTTAGGAAAAAGAGCTGGATACTTGCGTCTCATCTGGTCTTCGCGTTCCCATGTAAATTCGGGACCACGCTTTGCATTCCATCTGACTTTGACAAGTTTAGTGCGGCTCCTTCTCAATTTCTGGACTTTCCAATCAGTCACCTCGATTGGCTTCTCAACGAAGTGGATCTGCTTATCGATGTGAATTTCCTCGGGAGGAATGATCGAGGATTCGTCGGACAAACACTTCTTCATATTGGATACGTGGAAAGTGTCATGAACACCACTGAGCTCTTCTAGTAGCTTGAGCTTGTATGCCATAGGACCAACCCTATAAAGTATTTCGAATGGACCTATGTATCAGGGGTTAAGTTTTCCACGTTTGCCAAACCGTGGTACACCCTTCCAGGGTGAGACTTTCAAGAGTGTCACACCCTCAAATTTCCACATGCGGGGTTTTACCGTGAGGCGCGTGACACACGAGAATCCAAGTCAACGGTCACAATAAACGACATCTATATGATATGAAAACAACGTAAACTGCCATTGAGTTTCAAAACCGTTCTAACACAGCGGAAGCAAAATGTATTATTACAACTCAAAAGTAAAACTCAAAGTCTGAAATGTTTAACAAAGCATGCATATGATCCCTAGACGCCGTGAGACTCCGTGCGCCTAAACTCAATGCTGCTACCTTAGCGACCTGAGAAAACATGCCAAAAAAAGATGTCAACATATAATGCTGGTGAGTTCACAGGTTTTAAGTTCGTAAACGTTTTCATGTGTAAAGCGATTCCTCATAAAGTGCCAAATGTGCAAAAGTTCCAAGTAAATAACAAACGTTCCCTTACTACTACGACTGTGTTGCTAAAACCATTACTGAAAAACGTTGCTCAAGTTGCTGCCCATGTGCCAAGTGTCAAAGTAGAGACAATATGCACCCGCCCGTCTCCCAGCCGTCGGGTGGGGTTCGTCACGCCCGATAGATCTATCCACATTTCCCCCGTTGTGCCCCGCACATTCATGGTTTCAATAGGGACTTAGGTTTCATCGTATAGTAAATAAGTGCCAAGCGCCAAGTGCCAAATGCCAAGTGTCAATGTTTAAAAGTGTCAAGTGCCAATGTTTAAATATGCCAAATGCCAATGTTTAAAAGTGTCAAGTGCCAATGTTAAATATGCCAAGTGCCAAACGTGTCACGTTTCTTAAAAGAGTTACATTCCCAAAAGACGTCATGTTTCTAAAAGTGTTACGTTTCCAAAAGTGGTAAGTTTCATAAGAGTTGTGTTTTCAAATCATAAACGTTGCATTGTTAAAACGTGTAGCATGCTTCTCCCCCAAGAGAAAAGAGTATAAAAGAGGGGCCGTGAAACTCACCTTAGAGTGCGTCTTCTTGATAACTAGAGATCCAACCCGTGTATGATACTCCCGACAATTAACAACCTATTAATGAGTTTACATAAGTGCGATGACTGCTAACCCGAAGGCTAACTAGTCCCCGATTGTCCAGATCTCGACTCTATGTGTTTAAAGTGTGTTTGAACGTTAACCGGACATCCCAGACCGACCCGACATCCCGTTGGTGACCCATTACATTAATTAGTCATGCTCATAAAGTTAACACATAAGTTTCAAGCATAAAACACTTAGTTTGCATCAAAAATCTCATTCCGGACATCAGATGGTCGAATGTGGTTTTTCCCATTTCCACGTTCGCCCGTTTGAGCCACGTTCGACCATTTGTTCCACGATCGCCCGTTTGAGCCACGTTCGCCCGTTTGAGCCACGTTTTATTCCACGTTCGCCCGTTTGAGCCACGTTCACCCGTTTGAGCCACGTTCGCCCGTTTGAGCCACGTTCGACCACACGAAGGGTCGAATGAGTTCCACGTTCGACCGTTTGCAGAAGAACTTCATAAAACGCACCAAAACATATCTAAACGGTCCGAAAAACATCACGAAACATCACCAATCACAGCAGTCAACTATCATTAACATATTCCTACAAAACCCTACAAATTTTATCCCGAAATCCGTTCGTTTTATGAGTTACCCGAAATAGCAAATTATGGAGATGTCACATCAAATGCATGCAATCTTTACCCAATTAGGAAAATTTTGAAAATCAATCAATAATCAATAATCAAATGCATGAACAAGAAACCCCCAATCATATCCTTACCACTATCATCATGAACAAGCCCTAGATCTAACCCAAAATCCCCAAAATGAGCAAAACATCATCAATAATCAATTGTAACCTATCTCAATCATAAATCATCATCAATAACAGTCCTAGATCATTGTTATAACATCTATACAGCAATTAATCATCAAACAATACATAACACCACATAAAACATCATTAACACATGTTAATTTGTATGAAAACTCATTGTTTATGAATAGGTTTTGTTATTAATCATCAAACAATACATAACACCGATGTGGTCGAACCAGGACTTATGTTTTTCCTAGTTTTCTAGTTTGTCGTGTTTAGCGCATTCTAACGCACCTTAACATACGAGCATGCAACCTTAGTCTATGTTTAACATATTTAAGCACGGATGATTATCTACACATCATTTAAACACATCTAAGCATACAATCCACCACACGACAATTAGTTTACACATACACTTAATTAGTTTATGTAATTCACCAACAACGGGACTCGTATCGTGTGTGTGTGTGTGTGACTAACCCAATGATCCTCCAAGTCATTGAACCCTGGACAATATAGACTGTGTTCCGACTCTACTGACCCCGTCAAGTGTGTTTAATAAACGTTTTTCGCTAAGGTAGACTTATGTGTTTATAAAATGTTGACCTAAACATGCCGGGTGTCACATCATCCCCCTGTTGAAAGAATTTTCGTCCCGAAAATTTCCCGAAGTCAAAGAGAACGAAGCGATAAAAAGAAAATTTTTTCCCGGTCGTCACAAAAGAGTACCTTATCGCCTACCTGAAATTCAAGTGGTTTGCGACGGCGATCAGCATAGCTCTTTTGACGATCTCGAGCGGCTTTCAAGCGATCACGGATCTGAAAGATCTTATCGGTTGTTTCTTCAATAAGCTCGGGGCCAGTCAAATACTTGTCTCCAACTTCCACCCAACACAAAGGAGATCTACACTTACGTCCATATTAGGCTTCAAATGGGGCAGCCTTGATGCTGGTGTGGTAACTGTTATTGTAAGAGAACTCAACCAACGGCAAATGAGAATCCCAGTTTCCACCGAAATTGATTACACATGCCCGAAGCATGTCTTCCAATGTCTGGATCGTATGTTCGTTCTGACCATCGGTTTGTGGATGATAGGTTGTGCTCATGTCTATGCGAGAGCCTAATGCGTCCATCAGTGTCTGCCAGAATCGGGAAGTAAATCGACTGTCTCGGTCAGAAATGATTGAAACAGACACACCATGCCTAGTTACAATCTCTTTGATGTACAACTTGGCGAGTTTCTCTAGTTTGTCGGTTTCCTTGATCGGCAAGAAATGGGCGGATTTAGTCAACCTGTCAACAATTACCCAAATTATGTCGTGACCACTGGACGTCTTAGGTAGTTTGGTGAAGAAATCCATGGAGATCTGTTGAGATAGTTTATATCTTTTGAACCTACTACTACATATAAGAACCATCAAACTACATATATAATCACAGATGCAGCTAGTTTGGTAAGAAAATTGTTTTATTCGGTGTCACCCAAGGTGTTCGATTGTATATCCCAAAATAATAAAAATTGAACAAGTATGTCATTCTTTCACACGTGCGCGCTTTACACATCAAAATCGCCTGCCATCATCATGTTCACATATAATTTTATACCAATTTGGTTGTTTTTTTTTTCAGGTTCACATCGTAGCTTTAGAGTGTCTTAAGGAAGTGACAAAGTTGTACATAGACTTCACTCGAGCAAGAGGTGCACACGTAGAATTAGAAGTGGGTTTTTTGAGTTATCAAGTGTTGATCCTTTACAAAAAAAATTCTGAAAAAAAGTTTTATTCCTTTTATGATACACACATTTTGTCACTTTATATTAGTTTTGTTTATCCCGGAAAGCTCCGAGGGATAAACTAGTATACGTATATACTGAATATGTAAGTCGAATCCTTTCTAGACATAGAATGTATATACGTGTGTTCCTTAGTTTTGTTTTAAATGTTGAATACACAGTTCATGTGTTTAGTATTTATTTTCTTGACGTTCCAGTATAAATTTTGTTAAAAACATAATAGAGTTCTTTATTTTTGGTATTGTAAGCTAAGGTGAGTGTCGTGCTATACTACTACCGTGATGAACAAAACCAGTTATGACCGAACATTGTCAATGTATTGATATTATCGAACCAGTACCAGTATTCGTTTTATGGTTTTTCGCCGAACACATGTTGATATCATTTTGAGCATGATGACCTTATTTTTAGGGGATCTTTTTCAGTGGTTATAGCGAGTGCCGGTTCTAAGTAATCTAAAACCGTATTCCCACCGCATAGCGTGAGAAATTACCACTAGTTAAAGAATAAATTTCCAAAAAAATTATCACCTTCCATCCTCATGTGGCCATGTGGGAGAAATAAGTTGAGGTGAGCCTATGGTTAGATATCGGAGAGAATGTATATACTGAATATTTAAGTAGAATTCTATCTGGCAATGAGGTACTGACGGAGTGGTTAGGGAAAAACTTAGTGTTTCTTATAACCTAAGTTCAATTCCCAATATCCTCATTATTTTCTTTGGCATGTAGTTGAAGAGCGAATACGGGTGGCACCGGGTCGATTCAGATGGGAGGCGAGGTTTTACTAATTATTTAACTGTCGTGACTTCAGGGCGGGTGGAGGTCGGGTTTCTACGCAACTGCGATAGCAAGGGGCTGACGGCGCTCGAGTAGTCAACCTTGATCACAGTGTCCGAAGTTACGATAATTGACACGTCATTCCACACAGTAAAAAAAAGTACAAATCTAACTATACATGGATTGTAGGGAAGTTTTCACATAAAAAAATTAACCACTACTTTTTTTCTTTTTTTTTTTTATTCTTTTTTTGTTTTTGTAACCAACTTATTTTACCACCCTTTTCCAAACACAATTTCAACCAATCTAGACAAGCCTGCTATAACATAGGATTTAGGTCAAAAACACACTCTCATTTATTGAATTAAAATAAACATATTACAAGAAAAACAATACAAATGTCAAGGAATCAATTATGGTGTTATCAACTTATCATTTACCATTAATTAACAACTCTACAATTTTTCCTAACTTCTCCTTGAGCACCTGTAAGAACTTCAACAACCCCCATTTTCACCATGGACCTAGCAAATTGAGCAAAGAACACCATAGGGTTTTCTAAAACCTTTGCCACCACAGCCGATTGTCGGTTCGTGAGTAATGCTGCATCGGACACAAATAGACCCTTATGTTGGTTTAAAGCGCGGTAGTAATCCGAGTCGAAAGTGAGAGAGCTCTTAGGATCCATTTCAAGAACGGTGGATGGGATCACGGGGGTCGGGCATAGTTTCCTCAATGTTTGTGCGTAAGCCGGGTCAAGAGACGGGTCAGCGTCTCCGTTTCCTGTGAAGTTGTAGAGTCTTCTCGAGACTAAGGCACAACGTGAGACACCAATTGTGTGTGCCCCTAGTTAATCACACAAATAGGTTAGTTACAAAACACAAAATGGTGTTAAAAAGAGTATATATAGATTCATGCATACATGCATCTATAAAGATATTTTTGGATTACTAGTTGGTTTCGAATTCGACTAAGAATTTCTAGGCATTAGCCAGTTTTTTAAGAGTATTTGTGTTTCTTGTTGGTTCGCTACCCATGCAAGTGAACTACAATGAGTTTGGTGAAAAACTCAATGAGTCTCGCTTGCCATAACATCAAACTACAAAAGAACATTGTTAGAACTTAGGACACTCGGGGTGGTCCGTGATGGTCACACCGTGATCGCGTGATGGCTGCGAAACACCGCCCCACCATGGCTATCACGGTCGCGAAGCAAATAAATTGTGATGGCCATCACGGATTCACGGTTGTGAAGGAATGGACCACTCTCTCTCTCTCTTTTGTCTTATAGTGAAAAATCTGACAACCACCAAAAAAAAAGTGAATAATCTTTATGGTTTTTATTTATAAAAAAATAGTGAGGGTTGTGTTGAAATGAGGTGTCACAAGGTGATTGGGTGTAATGATTTTAGTGATAATTGTGAACACCGCCACATGAGTTTAGTGATGAAATGTGATAGAATGTGATAAAATTAGGTGGCACGAGATGATTGGGTGTGATAGTGTGATGGGTGTGACAAAAGCTTTACCACCCCATGTGCCCTTACATGAGTTCGCTCACATGGATAGCAAATAGCAAATTGCTTATATGTACAAAATCTCGCAAAAATAAAATCCATATATACATGCATACATGTATATGTGGTATAGTATGTATACCTGAAAGTGTGACAAGGTCGTTAAGGTTAAGCTTTTTGTTTCCAAATTGGGTTAGGAGGGTTGTGAAGTTGGCGTTCGCCGATGGTAAATTCCCACTGACTTCGGATGCCAACGAGACTATTCCGTCTTTCCTTCCAGTAAAAACTGGCCACATTTCCCTCTTAAACTGTAATTTTCGACGAGGATGAAACCGTGATTTTAGCAAATAATATTCTTAATTAGTAAATTATAAAACTCGAAATTTTTTAAAAATTATGGTCACTTATTTAAATCACTTACTTGGAAGGAAACCGCATCTCTAGCAGCCAAGGCAACAATGTCAGCACATGAAACAGTTTCCGGACAAGCGGCTTCCAACTTTGTCTTTATTTCATCGATAACCTCGTACCCTGAAACAGATCTGTTTGGTCCAGCCGTCTTTTCTGTCGTCGTCGTGTTTTGAACAGGATCCAACAGAATTGATGCATCACATCCCTACAAGCTCGATATATAGTTAGTTATTGCTAATGTGTAACTTTGGCTCAAAATATATTTTTCTTTTAGTAACCGTGAGATTCTGTTATCAGAACACTCACTAATCCTAGCCCCCTATCAATACTCTACTAACCAACGGAATCATGAAAATCTTAGCAATAAAAACTAGCCATATTCGAAATTAAGATCTTTGCCAGAAGGACATAAGAGCTAACCACTAGCTTGTTGAAGTTTAATTATTAAATATAGAAAATATAAAGATGGTAGATTAATTGCTAATTAGTGATTACTTACCCTAACAAAACAGTCATGGTAATGAAGCCTTAGAAGCTTGGCAGCCAAGGAAGGATCTGCAGCAACTTTGCTCCATACAATATCCTTTACTATCTTTTCAACCGCATCCATCGAACCACATCGGTTCGTGTAATAATGCATCTGCAAACCCCCGCTAACACCATGGCCAAGGCCCCGACCCTTACCATGACCGTGGCCCTTACCTTTACCATGACCATGACCATGATCGTGACCGTTACCACCTATGCACCCAACCACCAAAATGGAAGCAACCAAAAATAAAAGAATGGTTTTCCTCATGTTTCCCTTTGTGATCGAGTTCTTTCAGTTGATGTTTTGTGTGTTTGAACCTTCAATTCCAACCCCTTTATATAGGCATACGTATGTCAAACATGAGTTAGCCGGTAACAGTGATAATATTTTACTAAACAATTATAAAATGATGATTAATATTATCTGTTTATTGACATTTGGATCCATTCTCATGTATTGAAATTATAATCATCATAATAATAATAATAATGTGTTTTCACTCGGTATTAATATGAATGCATGTTTGTTTATCATGTTAGACATGGTCGTCGAATCATGGAATACATGTATCTATTATTTATTTAACATTGAAGAATTTGAATGATTGAATAAATCATTCAGACCACCCTTAACCGCAACATTCGTTTTAATATTATATTACTAGTTTAGAGGGCTCTCCATTTTTCACCTCCTTATACTTATAACTTCTTCAAAAAATTAATAAGTTAAAAAAAAAAAGTGTTTAGGTAATGATTTAAAAAGGAGGTTTTAGAAGTTTTTATTCTTTGAAAAGGAGATAAGTCATAAGTTACAAATTGTGACTTTTGGATTAAGGAGAAAATGAGGTAAAAGAAAGAGATAAGGAGATGGACATCCAAACACGCACTTATACCCCGGGAGCATCCCGTGATAAACAAATCTAATATAAAGTGACAAAATGTGTGCACCATAAAAGGAATAGGTCGTTTTTTCAGATTTTTTTTTATTTTTTTGTAAAATATTAACACTCAATAACTCATAAAACTTACTTCTAATTCTACATGTGTACCTTTTGCTCGTGTGAAGTCTTTATGCCTAGACATGATTTAATGAATTACCTGCACACATTGTGTTTTTTTCCTATATGAATAAAAACCACTAAAAAGTCTCCGTTTTCTTTTGTTTATTGTATAGCACTACGGTAATCTTTGAAAGATAATAAAACGCTCGTTAATTTGGTGTATTTTTTTCTAAAAAATCTTGTATTAAAAGTTATTAACGTTTAAAAATTGTGAAGGGAAACATGAGAGAGAGAAAAAAACTTTGGAGGGAAATAAGGGGAATGAATGCATCACCTATTGCTATGTATCACTTAATGGTTTTTTTAATAACCATACCTAGTGCCATGTGACACGGCTGGCTTAAGCAGGGAGGATGGCCTAAATGAACGTAATGTTAGCAAAAGAGTTTTCTTTTATTATATATATAGATATAGATCCGGACCAGAATTTGAAATAAATTAATTTTTTTAAGTAGAATACAAGTTCATTCCATGAAACTAAAAATTACATCAAAATATCCAGTAGGCGGGTAACAAGCTGCGCCGCCACCCCTTTTTGTATGGCAAACCCTAATCTACGGAAAATGAATCCCTGCCCACCTGGAGTCAAGACATTGCTATGAATAACTCGTTGGACCCTGGTCAAGAAACAGGTAGCATCCGGTGCTAGGGAGCCGAAGTGTACGTGAGTTTAACAACCGCCTGATTTAAGATGAACGACTAAGACTAATGCAATGGCAAAAACGTAAATAAATGGAAGTTACAATAGAGAAAACAAATCAGAAAACGGTATTTTAGTCAATAACTCATATAACCCACTCCCCTCAAGATTTTAAAACATCCATAACTTTTTCGTACGTCAATATTTAAAAAAAAGTTACACCATATTAACAAACATTTCATTGTTTTTTATTTAAGTAGGCGATTGCCATAGTTTTCTTAATTTTTAAAAATTTTGTTATAAGATACGTGATTACACATTTAATATAAATCACGTATTGGATATTCAAAATCACGTAATCACGTAATACTACATAGTTAATTAGTGTTATGTAATCACATAACGTTAAAAAATCATGTAACTTATACTTGTTTTCAAGAATAAAATGTATATTACGTAATTACGTACTTATATATAATCACGTAATGGGTATTTAAAATCACGTAATAAAGTAACTAATACATAGTATAGTGTTACATAATCACGTAGCATTGCAAAATCACATAATATTATACTTGTTCCAATAGTAGAATGTACATTACGTAATTGCGTATTTGTATATACTCTCCTAGCATTATACAGAAATCATGTAATGAATACTAAAACAAATAATTGCGTATCTTATAACAAAATTTTTAAAAATTAAGAAAACTATAGCAATAGACTACTCAAATTAAAGAAAATAAAATGTTCGTTAATATAGTGTATATTTTAAAAATATTATTGTATGAAAAAGTTATAGCCATTTAAAAATCGCTAAGAAAGTGTGTTTTTAAGTAATACTCCTATTTTACACTTTAAAAAAATTTTAACGAGCAATACATTACATGATTTGAAGAAACACTTTAATTTAAGTACTCTAATTCTAAATAAACAAGAATTAGCAATACATGGCATCCCATAAGTTAAAGAGACACTTTTGGTAAGTATTAATAGTGTCGTACTGCCCCTTCGACATTTATATAGGAGTGGATAATATGGAAACCCCATCTATTGAAAAAATCCCGAAAACCCTCTAGTGATCATTGATCAAATTTGATTAATGGTCCATGATTATTTACATATAATAAGCAAAAAGTAAGTGGTCCACTCTATTAAAAAATAGGTTAAGGGCATTAAGGTAATTTTAAATTAATTTTTTATAATTTAATTTTCTGAATCCTAGGTTTAAAAAGGTTGATTTGACACTTGTCAAATCATCTCTCTCCTACTTTATGACACTTTTCCAGCACCAATATTAACGTACGTTAGTGTTGTGATAAAAAATTCTGACCTCGTGTGACACATCGCTAACATGTGTTAACAGACATATACTAAAAAGAACAAAATAAAAGAACACATAAAATGTATATTTATTTAAGAAATGATAAAAACGATCATTACAATCAATACTAAAAATGTATCAAAAAACTTTTCATACAAACATAATTATTTGCGAATGATAAAAAACTATCACAACAACATAAAAAAGATCTAGCTATGCTTCTTTCTTGATACCCATCATCATCTTTAACTCAAAACATCTCTTCACCTACAAAAAAAGGTAACACGTGTTAGTTGGGCTCTACAAAACACATAATGGGACATCAATGACATGTGTTAGTGTATTCTAAAACATATGTTTTACTGAAATAACGTATGCCATATGAATCTTAACACATGTTAGTTGGGTATATACTAACATGTGTTAACATCACTAACATGTGATAGGGCGTATACTAACATATGTTTTTCTGAAATAATCTATGTCATATGAACCCTAAAAAGAATAAACCCTTTTTCAGTTTTCATAAAGCCAGAAACCAATTTAATCAAGCTAATTTAAACACCCCATTCACCAAAAAGATTAAAAATTTATAATCTTTATAAAAAAAACATCACTTACCACAGCCACATCACCAACGCCGCCTTCTTCCTATAGCCTACTCCTGAAAACCAACAGTAGAACAGAAACACACATGTTAGTTGGCATATACTAAACACATGTTAGCTAGGCATATACTAGCATGTGTTAGCATCACTAACATGTGTATAAACAACACCAAATCTGCAGTGCCAAGTGTATCATACTCAATTTTAAAAACTATGTTAATACAACTACTCAAATACGATTAATAGGGTTTGAAATCCAATAATAACATGTGTTAGGTCGTATACTAAGATGTGTTTTTTCTAAGATAACGTATGTCATATGAACCCTAAAAATATTAAAAATTTATAATTTTTATAAAAAAGCCATCACCTACCACAACTACATCACCAACACTAGAATAGATACACATGTTAGTTGGATCCTCAAACACATAATAAAAAACTAATCAGAGTCTAAGCGCGATTTTTACAACTATGTTAATACAACTACTCAAATACGATTAATAGGGCTTACACTAACAATTAACTCTAAACAAATAACAATCAAATAAAACAATTATCAAAAGGACTAAAAATATATACAAAAAGTAAATTATATTTAATAATTTGCATATTTTATATAACTACGTTTATGTACGTAATCAAAATTCAATTCATAGAAAATTGAAATTTAAAGATTGTCTCCTCATGTTATAAAGACTTTTTTTTTTAATAAAGTAGTTGCAGAAAACAAAAATAATATATAACCAAAAATAATAAATAACAAATGGAAGGAAAAGCTGAAATCTTAAGGACCAAACAGTATACTAGCATATAGTTGAGGGACCAAAAGCTTATATTGTTTTCTTCCATGGCAGTGGAGATCATGCCATTTAATAATAATAATAATAATAATAATAATAATAATCGTATTGTGTCCGTTCACAGAAAACAAAATCACCAGCGTATTACTGGCTCTGCCTGAGTTATCAGCTCAACGAATCTGGCTCAACGTATTACCGGCTCTTCGTATTACCAGATCTGGCTCAATGAATCACCAGATATCCTGCATTTGCGTGAGTTATCAACTCTTTTAATAATGATCCAAGATCTGGACGTTTGGAATCTTGAGTGGTTTGTTGGTAGTGAGTTAGAGAGAGAGAGAGAGAGAGAGAGAGAGAGAGAGAGAGTACCGGAGCAACGTTCATCAGTGCCGGAGCAGCGACCGGAGGTGTTGTTACCGGAGCAACGTTCATCAGTTAGTCGGTAGGTGGGTTTTGTGGTTACCGGAGGTGGGTTTTGATGCTCAGAACAGAAAACAACTGTTGGAGGTTTTGGTTAACTCTCCGGCGCCGGTGACGGTAACATTGGTGGTCGGTAGGTGGGTTTGTGAAGGTTGCAGAGATGGTGGTGAGGTATGTGTGGTTGTGGTAGATATATATATATATATATATATATATATATATATATATATATATATATATAGTGGGAGAAAAATGATTCAAATTTAAAAAAAAAAAAGGGGAATGAAGAAATGATATAGATACCCTTCTAGATTAAAAAATTAGTGAATGATGTGGTTGAATTGTAGCCATTGGATGAGTTTGCTAGGGTTTTTTCATCTAAGAAGGTTTCTTGTCTATACTTCCACTATATATATATATATATAGGGTCGAGATCCTGTGCAAAATGTGTTTTGTGTGAGAAGGGTGAGAAGTGTTTTGGACCATTAGATCATCTTAATCAATGGTTTAGATCTAATGAGTGGCATTATTGTAAATAGTGTTTAATTATGATTAATAAGAATCAATTATAAAGGGTAGTAAAGTCATTTCCTTCCGAAATTTAAAGAGGCGGATGAGAGAGGAATGATAAAACCGCTATACCTCCTTGATTCTCGCATAATCCTTTCCAAAAAAACAACCGTCCCTATTTTGAGCAATTAATCTCTCACTTATGGAGGATCTTCAACGATTTGGTATTACTTACAAACGTAGGTGTGTTTTCCTTCTTATCTTTCGCGATTTCTTCTACTTTTGTGTTTTAATATGTCGTTCCAAACCACAATCTGATTTCATCTATTAAGTGTGTTTTAATCTGATTTAGGGAAGAAGATGAAGAAAATGAGTGAGGAGTTGATTAAGGAAAAAACACCCAAAAGAAAGGCTACTATGCCTTTTCTTCCAGCAAGGTTTGGTTATGGTATGTAAAATACTTGATTTCTAGGTTTTTTATGATCGTTTTTTTATTAATGTTGTTTTAAATCTTTTATGTATTATTATGTTTAAAAAGATTCCGAATATTGATAGTGTGTAATGTGGTTAAAACAACACAATGCATGTGGGTTTTATATCATTAGTGTTTTGAATCCTTTGTTGAGTTTTAAATCACATTAAGCATGATGTTTACTGGGTTCTTATAGGTTATTGTGTTTTTTGTGGTGATGAATGTTGTGTTCATAATGTTTTATATTGGTATTGTGTTTTTATTGTTTTAATTGCATATTAGTATGTTATGTAGTGTTTTAAGTAAGTGTTATTCATATTAAATGTTTTACTAGTATAACTGATGATGTTTTGTTATGAGGTGTTTTAAGTTAATATTGTTTTGTTTTAGTGTGTTAAGTTAATATTGTTTTGTTGTGTTTTATGTTAATATTATGTTATTGTTCTTTTATGTGGTGTTTTTAAGTTAATATTATTTTGTTTTGGTGTTTTAATTAAATATTGTTTTTTTGTGTTTTTTAAAATGTTATAATCTGTTTTATTACCTTATAATGCTGCTTTTGAGTTATGAATATAAACATATAATGTAAAACACAAAAATGAGTTTTTGTGTTCTGAAAAAATCTCAACAATAACAGCTAGAAGGAGCGGTAGAATAGCTAAAAAGAATTATTCTAAAAAGTTCACAAATACAATTGAACAACCTTTGGTTCTAGACGACTCGGATGAGGATACAATAATTGTAGACAAGAAGGATTTGATGAAAGGAGAGGTTAACAAAGGAAGAGAAGTTCGTCGTAAGTTAAAATGTTATACGATATACATTGAAATGAAACTTGAACATCGAAAAAGTAAAAGGATGACTAATGTTTTTTTTTTCTTGGTGTTTTAGGTACTAGTGATCCTGATGATGATTTTGTTGATCCACCACCAAAAAAATTGTGCGTTGAGACGAAGTTGGCTGAAACTAAGCCTCAACCACAGTTTAAGAAAGCCGACATCAAACATTTACCAGTTGAACCTGGAACATCATCAAAGGCTGTAACACTGTTGAAGAAAACTCAACCACAGCGTGCTAGCGTGAAACCATACCTAGAATACACCGGTGCTAAGCTAAAATTGAGAAGTGCACTGAACAACATATGCCAGCTAATTAGCAATTTGAATAGCAAGCAAAAAAAGGCAATAATCGACATTGGGTTTGGTGGTTTACTAGAGTTCAACATGAATTCAGTCCCTACTGGCTTGGGCTTTTGGTTGGTGAACAACTATGATGCAGATACAAGTACTTTGAACGTAGGTAGTCATTTTATACATATAACACCTAGGTTAGTACATGATATTTTTGGTATACCAATGGGTAAACGTATGATAGAGGAACACAAGAGACCGAGAAAAAGTGATCCGGTTGTTGCGGAATGGAAAGGGCAGCTTGAGGGGGGTGAAACCACCACACAATGTTCTCATTATGTTGAAATCTCTAACAGGTCCAACATTAAGAGCCCCGAGAGCAGTTATTGCTTCTTCTTGTGGATATGTCAAAGCTCTTGCCAAAGGGAGAAAGTGTCTGTCCATTTCGTCAACGAAAGAGTGGTTGTGCTCTTCCTTAAAGTAGTAGACTTCGTACAACTTCTTTTCATTTAACTTAATCCTAATGCTAGCTTCACACCCGGTGCGTATGGAAGGTACTTTACGAGACCCCTTACTTGATGACTGATCGTTCAAACTATCAAACGCCTTCATCTTCTTAAACCCCTGTTTTGAGCACACAAAATATTTCCCCATAGTTAGATCATGATTCTTAGTCTCTGTACTTTTCCCGATACACCATCCGCCTGCACTTGCATAATTCTTGTAAAAATTGTAACCTTGTTCAACTGAAACGAACTGCATCCCCATGACAGGTTTCAAAGAATCGTCAACTATTGGGGAATAAGTCTTCCTTCCAGAATTGGGGGATACATGTTCAATACCAACAGGAACGTATCTAATATTTGTAATGTATCTAAAACACATTACAAAAATGTATCTTTTTTTTATGTATCTTTTTTTTATGTATCTAAAATACAAAAATTATAAAACACAAAAACATTACAAATATTAGATACATAAAAAAAAAGATAACTAATTAAAAATATAAAACACATTTCTATCTAAATGCACTATAATATGTGATAATTTCATAAAAACACTAAAGATATAATAAAACACATCCTGATCATTAAAAAAAAAGATAATCAATCGTAGATAAAAAAAAATGGGTATAAAAAAACAATGACAATCGTAACAAAAAAAAAAGAGGAAACAAAGATTATATGTATTAACAAAAAAAAAATAAACACCATATGAACATAAAATTTGTAAAAAAACACCCTTAAACAAAATTAGATATTGTTTATGAAAACCACTAAAACACCCTAATAGATATTCAAACAAAAAAAAAAAAGGGCTTCCTACATGTTTTAGCATGTATAAAATAATGAGCAGGAGTAAAACACATTAGTAAGAATTGATATATGAAACGCGTATGACAACAACTTGAAGAAAAAATAAAAACACATTAATAAAATGATTTATATATTAAAAAAACACCTTAATTTATATTCAAAAAAACAAAAAATTCCTTCCTGTTTTTACGTATATAACATAAGGAACATTTGTAAAACACATTAAAAATGAATTTTATACAAATTACGTGATTTAAACAAAAATGGTTTTCACAATGATTATTACATAAACATAAATGTATCTTATACTATGAAAACAAAACTATGCACGAAATATAAAAACATACCATCGACTTGATCAACAATTGAATTGTCCATCCGATTAAAACACACCAATATGAATGCTGATTTGGTCGTGAATAATTCAGAGAATGAATGATAAATGTGGTGAATGTTAATAAAAACTCTGTAAATAATAGTGAGGATGTGAAACAAAATCCCTAAGAATGCTCCTACATTAATCACGAAATTAAATTAGACATTATCTTCTAAAATAAGATTAGCAATGCAATTTACAATGTTACCCTTCTATATAATAAAATAAGCCTTCATGTTATTGGTTCTCATACTTCTCACACAAAATAAGTTTTGCACATGATCCTAAACCTATATATATATATATATATATATAGGATTTGAATCATTTAAGAACCACCATTTAGGGAGAGAACCAAGAAACCAGTTTGAACAGGTGGCATTATTGTAAATATGAAGACTGTCTACAAAAACCCCTCCATCAAAAAATAAAAAAATAATAAAAAATTATATATCTAAATAAATAAAAAAATAAAAAAATGTAAAACACCAAAATGATTATTTTGCATTAATAATTCGAAAAAAAATATAAATAAATAAAAAAAATGGCTGATATGACATCATCCCTGAATTGCATGTGCAGTTCGCTGTTATATATACATAAATATATCGTATGCACATGTGCATTTCACTATTAAATCACACTTATGAATGAATTGTCAAATACCATAATTAAATTATTATTAAATGGACGCGATACACAGATATAAAGGGTCACAAATTTTATTCAATGATCAATAAATGTACGCAAAGTGCGATATACAATACACTCGAACTCGTCAATTGTTTAGTCATGCATATTATAACATAAATTGAAAATAAAACACGTGTATGACAACAAACATGAATAAACTTAAAACACCCATATATAAGAACTATAAAATAAGAAATGTGTACTGCATGCCCATGTGCTTTTCACTAATATAGTTAGATTTTTTTTAGTGGTTTAACTTTTGGGCTTATTTTTTAGGTATGGTGGGATGGGGGTGGGGGTGGGGGTGGGGGTGGGGTGGTGGGTTTAGGGTTTTGGGTGGTGGGGGTTTAACTATAATCATTCACATGTGCATATGTCAATTTCATTATTATACCAATTTACATACGCTAAAAATAATAATTACAAACATAATCAACATAACAACTACCATATAAGGCCACCCAAAATATAAATATGTGCATGCATCATCCTTCAAATAACAAAGTTTTTATACCAATTTGTTTTTATCAAACAACTACATGTAGTTTCTACCAAACGTATTAACTCAATAAAACAAACGATACCAAAAAAATATCCATATTACAAACCAACTATGTTAAACACCTACGTTCAGACTTCTAATTATCTCACAACCTCACATTCACCAACCTAACAAAATGTTAAACCAAACATACATTACACAAAATGATATACAAACCTCTTTGTTTGTTTGACAATTTGCTTATCCCCATCCAAAGTTGATGTGGTGTAACGCGTGCTTATTTCGAACCCAATTTGCTTTTTTCATAACCTTTCTTTGAGTTTATTTCATTGCCACCATTTTAACACTCTTTGATGTTTTTTTTTGTTTCTTGTAATTGCATCTGCACACATATTTGTCAAACAACACATTATATCATATTCATCCATAATTATGCCCATGTGCATACTCAACTATATATATTAAATATTATGCAAAACAACATACCATCATTATTCACCATCATAAAATGTTTCGGATTATTTGACCTAGTTTGAACCTTTCTTCTTAAATAAATATCTGCATATAGGATAATTTATGTGTTTAAACAATCAACATTTAATATTTCACAAGAAAAACTGCACATATATACATGTTCATTTCTATATGAATGTACTAAATAAATAATAACAACTTGATTCAACTTCCTGATAAATATCCGTGACATTATCAGCTTCCGCTTCTGGGAGATCAAACGGATCTTGATTATACAATAAATAAAGAACATAACTAATACAGGGAACAAGGGAATACCGAGTACAACTGGACTATATAAATAATACCAACCTGATTCAACTTTCTGATCAACATTCGTGTCCTTATCTTCACTTGCATCTGGTAACCTATTTGTTCCTTTATCTCTGGATTGTAATACAAATGTTGCTTTCTTTGATTTTTTCTCCTTCTCTTAGCTACAATTAATAAAAACGCATAAGAAAACCGATATTTCAACCTGAATGCACATGTGCAACAACATTACTTTGTTAAATACAACAAAACAAATGCACACGTGCATTATTGTTAATGGTCTAATTATAACAGTATGTGCTTTAACATTACTTTTAACATTATAAACTACGTTTTGCACATGTGCATTAACAATCCTAATGCACATGTGCATGTCAGAAAATGGCACCTCGTCCAAAACACAAATTATCCTCCTAGCTAATAGTATGTGTGACAACCTACACCCTCCGCTTTTCATAAATGAATCAACCGGTCCCTCAACTATTTCAAGATCTTCATTTTTAACCCTCGTATTTGAGCATTTATAAACTGTCGTTTACCTGGAATTAATGGATTTTTTAGTAATTCTAAACAACTCTCTTCAAGAAGAGTTACGATTTGGACACATTAAATATTTAAAGTTTGCAAGATATAAAAGTTTAAGTTTTTATTATAGTGTTAATTAACAAATTATTTCTTTGTTCATAAAGATATCCGTTTTTTTCCAAGTTATTATGGTTGGACTAACATTTTAAATATGCAATTAATTTGAATGATATTAACAACACTAAAATGTATGGCTAGTGGCATTTAAATTGTCGGTTATGATGTGCATATGCTTATTATATATTAATTAACAAACCAATTTATGTTTTTTTAGTCTACACATGATTTAACTTTGTTCATTGTGTTTTTAGTATGTTTTTCATTGTGTTTTATGCAAATGGTATAATTTTTTTAAAAAAAGGATGACGTATAAAAAAAGTTACGGGCATTTAAAAATGAAGGTGGAAATGACATGTGACTTGGATGTGCATATGTTTTTGACAAAATTACCCCTCCCACTTGTTAATCCTTTGGACACATGTCATTTTCTAGTAGTTTTTCACCCTTCTCATTTTTTGCAATCTTTGTAGAATAACCCAACCCTATATATATATATATATATATATATATATATATATATATATATATATATATATATATTAACATGTTAGGCGCATTTCGCCTACTTACGTTTCATGCCAAAATAATATGTATGAGTTAATATGGATTTCATTCGTACACCAAATATTTATAATTTTATAAAATATTTTGTGACTTTATAAAAATAATCATACTGGTTTAGCATGCAAGTCAGCCCAAAATATTTAGAAAAATATTAAATAAAGAGTGGGCACAAGAACTCACAGGTTGCGAAGCTCCTAAATCCACTAGCTAATCTGCCTTGCACCGTGACTTGTCTCGTTCAACACTTGAAATCGAGCATCTCGAAGTTACTACCCAATCTAACAGCAAAGCGTACCCGACTAAGTTTTTAACCAGTTCTCCTCAAAAGACCCACAGTCTAAACCCACTAAGAAGCGGTTTACGTGTGACCCAGTCTGCATGTATGCACGTACCCATGTCGTGATAAATTCTAACATGAATGAAAGAAAAACAATTCGATCACCACAACCACACTCCTGGTTGTCATCATCATCACTACCTCACCATGCAATACCATTACATCTACAACCTATATAAACCTTACGTATATCATGCATGATAGAACATGGAGTACAAATCCAAAGCAAACACTTAAACCCATCCAGAATCACCCAAACAACCATCGCTGCTAAAATCGCCTTCACCGAGCCAGCCGTGAAGCACCTCCATATTTACCTCAACACCCTAGCCAATCACCGCGAACTTGTACCGTCACCTTGAACTTCCACCACGCGCCACCATCACTTACATGCTTAATTCGCATGATTATATATTGTATTGTCGCCCTTCTACTCAGGAAACACCTGAACACGAAAGTACCGGGACACGTGTAGTGATAAGGCCTTAACCGAACTCCCTTGAATGGTCGAGACACACAACAAAACTCCGAACTCGGTCGTAAATAGTGAGGTCAACAATTAAGATCGATGTACAGGTGATACGGTGGTTGAAATCGGATTGCAAAGTTCACTTGGATGTCCCCGCAAGACTTAACGACCCAACTCCGTCACAATTCACCACTGACCATTTTATTTAATCGGATTGCACATTTCACTTGGAAGATCGACACACCATCATTTTCTCCATCACTTGTTGTCGTGAATCAGATACACCGCGTACTGCGGTTTCTATTATGAACCGAGATGCAGCGTAACAAACCTGATTAAATGAGTGAGTGTGAATAAAGAGTCGTCTTAGGTCGGACAAATATGGCGATATGGCAGCCCCGCTCAACCGAGGCCGACCACATTGAGAACTCCTTTAGGCCGTAGAACAATGGTGTGCATTGATAGAGGCCAAGAACATATCTTGCTCTATCCTTTCTTCTCTTTGGAGCCGATGCTAGGAAGAATCGGAATGGAGATCGATAGTGGTTGCGGCTATAACGTTTTATAAATATTGTGAAATCAGTATATTAAACAAGACTTAGTAGGGTAGAGCTGTAATTCCCTAATTTACGGAAATCTTATGGCGGAACATTCTCATATTATGGCTTTCCATAGTGAAATTTTACAATACAACCACGTTTGGTTATAAGGCTACGCGGGGCGGTCCGCAATAGGCTGGCCGTGATGGTGTGGTTACCGCGAAACACCGCCCCCTAGAAAATTTCACAGCCGCGATTGATTAAACCGTGATGGCCATCACGAGGTGAAACAGCTAGCCGTCGGCTAGCCAACGGTCATTTTGACCAATTTTAAAAAAAAAAAAAAAAAAAAAAAACCTTTTTTACCTATATATATATATATATACACATATTCACCAAATTACAATATTCAAACCCACAATCTTCTTCTATACACTTAAAAAATTCCACAAATTCAACTCATCATCCTCATCATGGTTGCTTGGACTCAAGAGGAGGAAATCACGTTATGAGTAAATACCATACACCTCAATAACGCCTCAACTAGCACGGGTCGTGTTCGTGGACGGAGCAATCCGAACTGGAAAAAAGTTTTATCTGAGTTTAGTCAACTTGTCAGGGGAACTAACCGTTCGTGTGATTCAATCTCTCATAAACACGCGACCCTCCAATCGAAGTGTCAAAACTTCAAAAATTTATTTAAAAAAACGGTGACTAAAAGCCCCAACGAAACCGAAGATACACAACTTGGCTTTACCCAAATCGACTACGCGGCCGAGTACGAGGTTGATTCTGAACATGTTTCGTCGTGCGAATGTTATGCCCTAAACTTTCTTAAGTTTTATTTTATTTTATTTGTAGTAGTGTGTTTTTTTTAAGTTTTTATAAAAATTTGTAGTAGTGTGTTTTTATTTTAATTTACTGTTTTATGTTTTTTTTAAAATGTAAAGTTTGTAGTTTATATATTTATGTTTTGTTATGAATTTATCAAATTAAATAAAACATTACATTTAAATAAAAACATTAACATAATTAAACCTAAATAATTAAACAATACATACATAATCCTAAATTACTTTTATTAAATCCTAAAACATAGATATATAATTAAAAATAAAACCCCCACTATGGAGAGTAATTATCCCAGTCCTCGAGTGTGTACTCCGACGGGGACACGGAATGATCGCTATCGCAACCGCCGGACCTCGCATTCGAGCGGATGCAGCAGTACTCACGAGGAGGGGATAAATTGCATCGTTCTTCTTCCATAGCATCCCTTAAAGCTTCCAGCTCCTCCTCGGTTGGCTCACGAGCAGGAGGGTTTGGGGTAGGGGTAGCCTGGAAGTGGGGGATGGGGTTCGGTTGGTTCTCCACCAACCGTAGACGCCCCATTCCCATCTCAGCCATCGTATAATCGAAACCCCAGATGAGCTCCTCATCAGTTAGCTCAGCATATGGGCTTAGGCAAGTGTACACTAGTAAAGGATGAATGGAGGGGACAGGGTTGGAGACACGTTGAGTAGGAGGAGGAGAAAATAGTGGTTGAGGAGGAAGAGGAGGAGGAGGAGAAAACAGGGGTTGATGAGTAGGAGGAGCAGGAATTGGTACACGACGTCTCTGGCGATAGTATCGCCAGAGATTGGAAGTTCCAGCAGCTTTGTAAGGATAACCGCTACCCATATCTTGGGTTTGAGGGATAATTATGACTGAGAATGAGGTTTTGGTGTTGTATTTATTGGGTCAGAAATTTGAAACGTTTGAATTTCAAATGTTTGAAAACTGGTGGTTGAAATAATTTAAATATTTAAATAATTTTTTTAAATATTAAAATTTATTTTTTTAATATTTAAATATTTTTTTAAATATTTAAATATTAAATAAAAATGTAATGTTTTTAGTTTATTTAAAAAAAAGTTTAGTGATGAAATGTGATAGAATGTGAACACCGCCGCATGGGTTTAGTGATGGAATGTGATAGAATGTGATAAAATGAGGTGACAGAATCTGATTGGGTGTGATAGTGTGATGAATGTGATGAAAGTGTGACCACCCCTTGTGGCCTAAAGTGAATTTATAAATTTAAAGCTGATTGATTCACTCTTCCATATCATCATTAGGGAATTAATTAATTAATTAATCTATTTATACTTTCCATAATAGGAGAAGCGTAAGTGACGTCCGAAAGCTGATGTGTCAGCCGGAAAGACTGGCCACCAATGTGTGTATGATGCAAAAACTGATGTCATTAATCCCATTAAAATATTCAAAAAAAGGCGTGGGCCACGTGAAACCACCGCTGTTGCCCTCAACAGCGGTTCTCAATCCCTGGGTCTGCCAACCTACAACAGACGTTTACTAATATCCTCTCAGTTGTTTAGGCCCTAAGTTTGAATTTTAGGGAGAAAATTTAAATCCACGTAGGGAAACGTGCCTCATCAACTCCCTATATATAAGCACATAACCAATGCACCCATTTCTTCTACCAGCTTTGAATTTTCTAAAAAAATATTTTCAAATTTCCCTCTTAAAATTTAAAACAATGTCGACGTCAATGGACGATAAAGAAACCCATGACACTTTTATTCGTGATCTCAATCCAGCCAAAGATATGTGGCACATGAAGGCTCGTGTCATAAGAAAATGGAAGACAACCTATAAGTTGGAAGTTATATTCATTGATGAGCAGGTAAACTTTTTAAGTTGGTTTATTTTGTTATTCTTGAAGACGTGGTTTTTTGTGCATACTTTTTACATTCTGTTATAAGGAGCTGTAGGGCGATAAGATTCAAGGTTCTGCCAAGTCTCCTTTTATGCAACTTTTTGACAGTCAACTTGAAGAAGATGATGTGGTTGTCTTATCTAAGTTCGGTGTAGGTGAAAACAAGGACATTTACAGAGTTGTGGGATATTAATATAAAATCATTTTTTATCGTCGTACAATTGTGAAACATGTTAAGCTCTGGGAAGGTGTTGAGTATAGTTTCAACTTCTTACATTTTAAAGAAATTCTTGACGGAGAAGCCAAGAATCTGTTGAGCGTTGGTTTGTATTTTGTTTTTATTTTAGAACAAAGTTTAACATTCAGTTTTGTTGAACATTTTTCATTTTAAACATAACAGATGTTTGGCAAAACTGTGTGTTTGTTTTTATAGATGTTGTTGGTAGCGTCATTTGGTGTGGTGACTTGGATGTGTATGGACAAGCTCCTAATGAAACCAAACGAATGAATCTTGATCTTCAGGACTTAGAGTAAGGGTTTTTCTTGAAATTGTTATACAGTGTTTTTGTAAAGTATAGCATCTGCTATTCAGATACCTGACACTTAACAAAAATATTTTGTTTTTAAGGTGAGTCTTATGTTTCAATGGTTGAAAACAATCATTGTTAGAGTTGCAAATTTAATTTCTGTAATAAATGTTATGATGAGATTGATCTATGATTGACTGTTTTGAATCTTATGTGGAACACATTTATTGATGTAATAAATTATCTGTAATTAATTTTTGTATAGTTGCAGGTTTTTGCAAATTTTTTTACATCTATGGTTCTTTTGTGTTGTTTTAGAGGTACGACGTTAAGATGTAAATTGTGGAACTCTTACGCAATACAGTTTAAGGAATTTATTTCCAACATCACTGAGGAACATCTACTCGCAAATATCCAGCATGGAAGGGTTAGAAACTGGAAGGGTAAGTTGTGTTTCATTTTTGTTATTTTAATAAGATTTTATTATAAATGAAGTCATATAAATATGTGTGTTATGAAATTTATAGAAGGAATTACAGTTCAAACTGATAAGTATGGATCTCGCCTCTTTCTCAATCAAGGAATAGATGAGGTTTCTGGCCTAAGCAGGAGGTGCTATTTATTTATATTTCTATAGGCAAATTTAAATTTAATTTTCTTTAGATTTTAGATGTAATTTGTTCCATATTTATGTAGTTTGGTGTTGAAACAAGAACAAGAGTCTGGATGTACTTCTCAAACCATTCTTTCTTCCCAAACTGTTTATCCAATACGTCAGGAATTCATAGTTGGAACATTGAAGAGGCGTGTTGACGAACTGATCGACATTCAAGAGGTTTCAATATTTTATACCTCCCTTTTATATGTCTTCATTTTACTATATGTTTATATTGTTTAAAAGTGTATGTTGAATATACATTTTGTTTGCAGCCGATGTATTTTGTTGTCGTTGTCACCGTAAAAAGTGTTGAAGAAAGCTGTGGTTGGTTTTATGTTGCCTGCCGGAAGTGTAACAAGAAAGTTTTAAGTAAATCGGAGTATTTGCAAGATGCTGAAGATGTTTGTGAAGCAATTCTCAAATTTCCTGCTACTGCGTTGGTGTGTAGGAAATGCGAGTGTGAATGTACTTCCATTACCACAAAGTATGTAAATCAGTACATTTATAAACTTGTTTGGTTTGCAGATTTTTCATTTCATTTCATGCAGATTTTTTAGATAAATTTTGTTTTATTTGTTTTAGGTTCAAGTTGCAGATAAGGGTTCAAGATGAATATGGTAGTGTATCATTTGTGATGTTTGATAAAGATGTGATGAGGAACATTGGAGTTGCTGCCTGTGATATTAGGGAAAGGCATTTGAGGGAAAGCGATACAAAACGTTTTCCGCATAAGTTGTCTCGGATCGTTGAAAAGAAAGTGGCTTTCAAGATTGATGTTTCTGATTTCAATGTTACAAATGACTACCATGTGTACACTTTGGTTAAAAATTGTGATGATCCTGTCATAATTGAAGAGTTGGTTTCCGGATATGAGAATGTACACGATAATTATGGTGAGGTATTTATTCTAATTGTTTTGTAATAAGAATTTATTTTTAGTAGATGTTCAAATCTGTTATGTTTCCATAATATGTGAGCAATTTTTAGGTCACTCGGGAAGTTTGTCAAGACAAATCTATTAACCTTTCAGAATCTTCGCAAGTTGGGTTACAAGTTACTTCTAAGGTATTTAAGAGGCTTTGTGCAAGTATTTGTAATTTGTTTCTACAACTTGTATTGTTATCTAACGTTTTATTAACTATTTGGTTTTTTCTTGGAAGGATGTTTTATGTGTTGATTCTGTTGTAGATACTGTCACAAGTCCCAATGGAAAAAGAAGTGTCGAGGATTTTGATAATGTAAATGTTGGTGAGCAAACTTCTACAAGCAAAAGATTGAAGAAGAAGCCAACTAGATTTAAAAGTTAGGAACTTATTGTTAATGTATTCTTATGTGTGTTTAGTCTTTTCACTTGTAAGTTTTTGTTAACATCTTTGAAGTTAAACTTATGTATGTTAATTTTGTACATACTGGTTTAACATTTTTGAATGAATATATTTTAGTTAATAGCTGTTTGTTAATATCTGTTTTTGCTTTGGATGTTATGGTATTTTAATTTCATCTGTTTAAACTTCTGTTATACATTATCTGTTCAAACAATAGTGTCTCGAGTATTTTATTGTATTTGATATTAAATTTTTTAATGCTTATAGGACCAATTTAGTAGATGTTTATAAAGAGTATGAAGTAGATGGTTATACTATCTGAAGTCACTTATATGTAAATATTCAGTTTAGAGTGTTTAAAGTTTTATTATCAATGCGTTAATTTCACCTCATTTTTCTATTGTTATAAAGTATATGTTCATTTTTTAAATTTATAGAAACAATAAAAGAGTTCATATCATTTGTAACAACAAAACTTTTCATTGTTTAATTAATATAAAATAAAATGAATAATGTTTAAATTTATGTTATCTTTCCATCTAGAATCTTCATCTGTACAGTGGTCATCAAAGACCTTTAGGGTTGTGTCGACTGTTTGTAATTCTGAATTTTAAAACACTGATGTAATTTAAATTTATACCTTTGTTAATATCTGTTGTTGCAGTGGATGTTATGTTATTTTCCTGCACATATTTTTACTTTCACTTACATTGTCTGTCATAAAACTTCTGAAAAACAAAAAGAGAGGAATTACTGATGTACAAAACATCAGTACGGGGATATTTTCTGAAAAATGATTAACTTCTGATAAAATAAAACTTCAGAAGTTATGAATAAAGTGTTTCTAAACATTCTCATCAGTTGTTAACAAACTACTGAAGAGAAAATGGGAACTACTGATGAAAATTGTTCTTCATCAGCAGTTTTGTCAATAAGGGTAAATCAGACATTTCCCACTTCAGAAGTTTGACCTAGGGCGGTTATAAAATTCTGATAAACACCTTTTCCATCACTTATCCTTTCAAAAAGCAAAATTCCCTCCTTCTCTCTCAAAAACACTCTCAAACCCTCCCCTGCAAACAAACAAAAACACTGTTCGATCCACACACACACAAATCACATGGCTCTCATACTAAAACAGGGACACAATCAAAGAGGCTACTTTGAGAAACATGAAGCCTGGTCCCAATACGAAGAAATCATTGATTTAGTAGTCAAATCCCAATACTTCACCGCTTTCCCCATTGATCCTCCACTACATACTGAAACTCTTAATGAGTTCTGGGCAAACGCCGAGACGGTGACAGTGAATGACCAGATTATTTCCCTAATATCAACCATCTAAGGAAAGTAATGGCAATCACACCAGCTACATTGGGAATGAGACTGGGTCTGGATGATGCAGATGCACCAGATCATTTTCCCAACTCTGCAATACATTTAACCATGACAAGGTGTGGTTACCAAGGTACTCTCTCACATGCTGTAACATTACGCATTAATTACTTGTACGTTACGATAAAACGCCAAGTTTTCATCATTATTCGTCTTTTAAAAATAATATTGCGACACATTTGGAACCCTAATACGATGTCATTTATATATAATATGTATATATATATATATAGAGAATAATTATCAAAAAATTATATGGCTTGGCCGGGAATCGAACCCGCGCCCAAGCCGGGTCACATACACAAACAACATCACCATCTGATCTACACACACTTCTTGTTTTCATTCCAGCTTATAATTATTATAACACGTGATCTAGTTCTTCACAGTTGACTTGGAAAGTCAAATGTGACCACAATCAACCATAATTAACCATTTTGAACGCGTTTTTAATCCTGGTTTGGTATGATTTCGTGATTTCCGGTCTATTACGCGTCATACACACGTGCAATTATAATTAATTCGTATCAATTATACACGATTACACGTCTATACATTCAATACACGGTCAAACCTTCCAATCGTGCAACCCAAGCCCTATCCCTATAAATTGGACATCACAAACCCTTCGACAATCGCCGAAATCCCTCTCTCAATTCTCAATTTCTGTTATTAAACCATCATTCAAAGCAAACGTGTTCGTGTTGACTTTTTCTGTTGACCGCACAAGAATCACGAAATCGTGTTTGTAAGTGATGTTTTTCATATGGGTTTTAATCATCGGCATTCACACAACAATAACCCTCTGATTAATTGGGTTATTGTTGTGTGAATCAACCAATTGTAAAAGCTAGGGCTCGAATCGTGAATTTGGGGAAGAACACGTTTTCAGCATGAAGTGTTATATTTTAATTAAACTGGAATCAAACACAACCCCTGATCTAGATCAGGTGGTTGTGTTTGATGTTTGTTTGTCCACACACGTGGGTTCTGTAACGCCCCAAAAATCCATTTTGCTTAAGTTCGCCATTAGGCGCGATTAGCAAAATAATAAAACGGAAAATAGAGCATAAGAATGAGTGTTATGTTCTAATATGGGAATAAACTAATAAATGCTATTGTTTGTATAAGTGGGCAAATAATAATAGAAACTAACTTAGTTAGTTAAGTTTCTTAAAAGGGGACATTGGGGGATATTTGAAGGGCCATTCATGTAAATAAGTGGGTTAATAACAAGTTCAAGAAAACACCCCCATGGCATAAACGAATTCGGCCAAGGGGAGGTCTTCTCAAGACCAAACAAATACCTAAATACCACAATTGATGCAAGATGCAAAGGGGTTTTTGAGGGTAAACTTGATGGGTTGCAAAGTTAGAGTTTTCTACAAGTTTTGGAGCTTTGGTAAGAACCCTAACCCTCATTTGGTATGAATTTCGAACCCTACATGTGGGTTTTGAGCAAAACATGTTAAATTCGTATTATTGCTTGATTGTAAATGATATTGATCATCTCTAATGGTTTAGAGATGAACTAATCACTAGAGGTTGCTTGTTTGCAAAAGATGATGATATTGGGTTTTTATTAGAACCTTGATGTTGCTAAATTAGTTGTAAATCCATGTAATTGTAGGAATAATGTGTAGTTGATGATATGCATGTGAAAAATTGGTCATGATTGAAGGTGATTATGCGTTTTGGTGGAATGCGTGTATTAGGAGCTTGTACGTTGAGCTTAGAAGGTTGTACGCACACCATGTGTTTGATGCAATGTCTAGATGAGTATGATGTATGAATTTGTATGCAAGTCATGACAATTGCGAAGTAAGGTGATAGTAGATATACTTGATAGTAGGTTAACATGAAGATTGTGTCTTAGAAAGTATTCTTGTGAGAATCTAGTTGATTGTATGATTTCCTAAGAAGTGTGCATTAGTAGTGTGTACACTATGCTTAATTGGTATGATGAATGATCTTGTATGTTAGTGAGATATGAATATGTTGCTTATGGTGAAATTCACATGACCTAGTATGTTGATATACACACATATGTTTGTAAAAAGGAAGTTGTATTGTTGAAAGTTGACTTTCTGGAAAGTCAACTGATGTGGGGATAATGTGGTATGTTTCCTAACATGATTATGGGATTAAGGAAATCATGTGATATATGTTAGATTATCTAGGTGTCGTACATGATGATATGTTGGATTGCTTGATTGATAAACAATGTGGTAGTTAATTATGTGATATGCATATTAGTAATTGACCAATGAAAGTCATGGGAACAAGTAAATGTAATATGATTGATAGTATGCAAGGTTGTGTATGCTAACGAAATGGTGGGAATGATAACATGAATGCGTAGGCAACATGGGCTCAAGCATGAGTGGCTAATGGGTCAAGTGAAGGCAAGTAGCAAGCATCAACTTGGAGGACATAAGGTAAGTGGTTCTTATCCCACTTAGGATAATGAATCTTAACATGAATATGTGTTTGTAAGTAGTATGAGGACCGTGAGATGATGGAACGTAAATAACGAGGTTAAGGCTTGAATTGGAGTTTATAATGGAATAAACGTGGCTTCGAATGGATCGGCGTAGATGGGTCTAGAAGGGGTGGAAAGGAGAAACAAAATGGGAATGTGCAGAGTCCACCGTAAGGGTACGGTGGCACCGTTCCCTTACGGTGGCCCCTGCAATGTTTTCCCCACCGTAGGGCAGAGGGGATACCACCGTTGGGTTTTGTGGTCCACCGTAACCTTACGGTGGGACCTGGAAATGTATATTTTTTTTTAGTTTATTCTATCGTATGTTGATGTTTCGCTTACGTACGCGACTCGTAATAGCGTTTAACGCATCAATTAATATTGTTGGACCTCGTGTAAGGCTATGTAAGGGTGTAGCATGTAATACTAATGTTAGTTTTGTAATATGATCATAGTACGGAATGATACAAGTGCGTGTAGTTTAATTGATACGTTGCTCGATGGTATCAAATACGACAAGTAGATTGTCATGATTAAGTAGATTGAGAATGTGCTATACATATGGGTACACATGCTCGGGTTTGAGAGAGAGTTTCATGCATGTAAGGGTTGGTAATTATGAGTAGATTGAGTATAGGGCTGGAACGTCATATTTGTCGTAGAGATTAGCGAAGAAAGAGTAACATGACGGGTCAAGTAAGTTATATGAAGGACTTGTATGATTGTATGTATGGTGGTATTATATGAAGGAGTTGTATGCTTGTATGTATTGTAGAATTATACAAAAAGTATGCTTGTATGTATTGTAGAATTATACGAAGGGAGTGTATGCTTGTATGTATTGTAGGATTATACAAAGTGTATGCTTGTATGTATTGTAGAATTATACAAAGTGTATGCTTGTATGTATTGTAGAATTATACGAAGGGAGTGTATGCTTGTATGTATTGTAGGATTATACAAAGTGTATGCTTGTATGTATTGTAGAATTATACAAAGTGTATGCTTGTATGTATTGTAAAATTATATGAAGGGAGTGTATGCTTGTATGTATTGTAGAATCATACAAAGGAAGCGTATGCTTGTATGTATTGTGAAATTATATGGAGGGGAAGTGTATGTTGGACGCATTGTGGGGTTATTAACCTTTGTTATGTGAATGATAGGAAATGTAGGTATGTACGTATGATTGCAGGAGACGTGGAGGTTTGGATCGGGGTAACCCACCCGAACTCGAATGAAGGCTGTTGGACAGGATCACAGAGTATTGTTGGATGTTACTTCCGCGTCATGAGTAGATCACATGAGGTTACCTATTGAACTAACGAAATGGTTTTGTGGTGAATGCAGGATGTCTTGTCTATCTTGAGAAGTAAGGAAAGGATGGAGATCGAGCGAGGAGGCGGATTGTACGTGGTCACGGTCACATAATCAAATGGAGAGGAGTCACGTAGAATGTATTAAGAAATATTTTTAGATGTAACACCAAAAATACATATTAGAATCGGTTTCTAAACGTTCAAGGTTGTTATTAAAGAAAAGAATTTTTCGGTTGGCCTTTCCGCTGCGAGTTTTATGTAAAATGGTTTAGGGTGTTACAAGTTGGTATCAGAGCCCTGGTTTGAGTGAAATCTAGTATAAGGAAGTATGTACTTGAACTCAAACTTGTGTGCTCCTGAATGCAGTGACCCGTACAATCCAAGACTCGATAAAGGCCTAAAGGTAGAATTTAATATTAACTCACATGACATGTTAAAAGCTAATTGTGGTGTTTATGTTAAGGTGAGCTTTTGTGGATAATGAAGAGGTCTTAAGGACACGATCCAAGATAGATCGCGGAAATTGTAGATAAGATGGAACAATCACAGGTACGCGATAATTAACTATTAGTACCGGTGGGAGGAAAATCCTCAGGGATAGTAGAACATAGAAAAAAAATAAAAAAAATAACCATGTTGTTTAGGAAATTGAAATGTGGCACGAAGCTGAAAACCAGTCCCCAGGCATAAGGTAATGATTACATGAAGGCACGTGGGTAGCATGTGGACTGTACACCTGGCCAGTGCACAAGAAGCATGCGACGCACGTGAGACCATGAGAATCATTACAGGTATGCCTGGTAGAATTGGAAAGTAAGTGGTCGTGTGGGTGAATAGTTGGAATGAAAGGTTTGAGTCCGTAGACAAGTACGGATCAAATCAAAATTGTGGAAATACCCTTATGGGTTAAAATGGTAGAATGACCATGATGGGTCAAAATGGTGGAAATACCCTTATGGGTTAAAATGGTAGAATGACCATGATGGGTCAAAATGGTGGAAATACCCTTATGGGTTAAAATGGTAGAATGACCATGATGGGTCAAAATGGTAGAACTACCCTTATGGGTCAAAATTGTAGAAGTACCCTTGTGGGTCAAAATGGATGGAAAGACCTTAGCGGGTCATAAGGGTTGGGAGGACCTTAACGGTTCATAGGGTGGAAATCATGTATGACAGGTAGGAGAACCTTAATGGGGCAAGGTTGGAAGGACCTTGATGTGTAAGGATGGGTAAAAATATACGGTAGTTAACGATAGAAACAGATTGTAAAGGAAAGATGTATATAATTAGACATTCTAATTGAAACAAATTTTGTATGGACTATTGAAAGTCAGTTGCTATGAATGAGAAAGGTATGCACAACCAATGGTTTTGTAGATACGAATGGTCGAATTTGTGGATATAATGCAATCCACAGGATAGGTGATATGATGTTGACAAGTTGGAACTCATGATGAATGAGCTAAAGCAAGCTAAGTATGGCATGGACTTGAGAAGAAGCAAGCTAAGTCGACACGTAGCTGGATGGATAACGTTGTAAAAAGGAAGGTTAGTAAACTTAGATATTTCGTGATTGTTAAATAGAAATTTATATAGGTTGAAATGTACCCACGTATGAATGAGGGAAAGTTCAAGCACGATGTAGTTGGAAAGTTGACTCTTAAAGGTCAAAAGATGAATGAATATTTGTTAGACTTGGTGTTGCTCAGTAACGGACATACGCGTTACAGTAAGTGGTGCATATAGTAGATGTACCGATTCAGTAGTGCCTAGGTAATTATGCCTAACTCTCAAGTTAAGTGAGAGTGAATGAGGAATGAAATGGTATGTATGTTGCGAAAGAGATAACTATGATCTTAGGACTTGGGATATACGTAGGTATATAGTCTAACTAATTACATGATTGAAGTAATTAAAAAGGAATTTATGATACTGGAATACTGAAGTAAGATAAGGATGAATACTAATTGTGAATGATGCAATAATAAAAGATCAGTAGGGTTGATGAGGTGAAAGATGGCAATGATAGTTCGGTATGTTTGATACTGCATGAAGGCTTGTTGTTAATGTTAGGAAGCGTGGACATATAATTGTGTCTATTCACGGTTAAAGTTGTAGTATAGTCTATAATGCAGACTTGCGATGCGGCATGAAACTTTGAATGAAGCGTCAAAGTAAATAAGTACGTAGGGAATGCCTAGTAGGGTAGTAATGAAAGAGGTTTCGGGGACGAAACCTTCTTTAAGGGGGGTAGACTTGTAACGCCCCAAAAATCCATTTTGCTTAAGTTCGCCATTAGGCGCGATTAGCAAAATAATAAAACGGAAAATAGAGCATAAGAATGAGTGTTATGTTCTAATATGGGAATAAACTAATAAATGCTATTGTTTGTATAAGTGGGCAAATAATAATAGAAACTAACTTAGTTAGTTAAGTTTCTTAAAAGGGGACATTGGGGGATATTTGAAGGGTCATTCATGTAAATAAGTGGGTTAATAACAAGTTCAAGAAAACACCCCCATGGCATAAACGAATTCAGCCAAGGGGAGGTCTTCTCAAGACCAAACAAAGCCCTAAATACCACAATTGATGCAAGATGCAAAGGGGTTTTTGAGGGTAAACTTGATGGGTTGCAAAGTTAGAGTTTTCTACAAGTTTTGGAGCTTTGGTAAGAACCCTAACCCTCATTTGGTATGAATTTCGAACCCTACATGTGGGTTTTGAGCAAAACATGTTAAATTCGTATTATTGCTTGATTGTAAATGATATTGATCATCTCTAATGGTTTAGAGATGAGCTAATCACTAGAGGTTGCTTGTTTGCAAAAGATGATGATATTAGGTTTTTATTAGAACCTTGATGTTGCTAAATTAGTTGTAAATTCATGTAATTGTAGGAATAATGTGTAGTTGATGATATGCATGTGAAAAATTGGTCATGATTGAAGGTGATTATGCGTTTTGGTGGAATGCGTGTATTAGGAGCTTGTACGTTGAGCTTAGAAGGTTGTATGCACACCATGTGTTTGATGCAATGTCTAGATGAGTATGATGTATGAATTTGTATGCAAGTCATGACAAATGCGAAGTAAGGTGATAGTAGATATACTTGATAGTAGGTTAACATGAAGATTGTGTCTTAGAAAGTATTCATGTGAGAATCTAGTTGATTGTATAATTTCCTAAGAAGTGTGCATTAGTAGTGTGTATACTATGCTTAATTGGTATGATGAATGATCTTGTATGTTAGTGAGATATGAATATGTTGCTTATGGTGAAATTCACATGACCTAGTATGTTGATATACACACATATGTTTGTAAAAAGGAAGTTGTATTGTTGAAAATTGACTTTCTGGAAAGTCAACTGATGTGGGGATAATGTGGTATGTTTCCTAACATGATTATGGGATTAAGGAAATCATGTGATATATGTTAGATTATCTAGGTGTCGTACATGATGATATGTTGGATTGCTTGATTGATAAACAATGTGGTAGTTAATTATGTGATATGCATATTAGTAATTGACCAATGAAAGTCATGGGAACAAGTAAATGTAATATGATTGATAGTATGCAAGGTTGTGTATGCTAACGGAATGGTGGGAATGATAACATGAATGCGTAGGCAACATGGGCTCAAGCATGAGTGGCTAATGGGTCAAGTGGAGGCAAGTAGGAAGCATCAACTTGGAGGACATAAGGTAAGTGGTTCTTATCCCACTTAGGATAATGAATCTTAACATGAATATGTGTTTGTAAGTAGTATGAGGACCGTGAGATGATGGAACGTAAATAACGAGGTTAAGGCTTGAATTGGAGTTTATAATGGAATAAACATGGCTTCGAATGGATCGGCGTGGATGGGTCTAGAAGGGGTGGAAAGGAGAAACAAAATGGGAATGTGCAGAGTCCACCGTAAGGGTACGGTGGCACCGTTCCCTTACGGTGGCCCCTGCAATGTTTTCCCCACCGTAGGGCAGAGAGGATACCACCGTTGGGTTTTGTGGTCCACCGTAACCTTACAGTGGCCACCGTAAGGTTACGGTGGGACCTGGAAATTTATATTTTTTTTTTAGTTTATTCTATCGTATGTTGATGTTTCGCTTACGTACGCGACTCGTAATAGCGTTTAACGCATCAATTAATATTGTTGGACCTCGTGTAAGGCTATGTAAGGGTGTAGCATGTAATACTAATGTTAGTTTTGTAATATGATCATAGTACGGAATGATACAAGTGCGTGTAGTTTAATTGATACGTTGCTCGATGGTATCAAATACGACAAGTAGATTGTCATGATTAAGTAGATTGAGAATGTGTTGTACATATGGGTACACATGCTCGGGTTTGAGAGAGAGTTTCATGCATGTAAGGGTTGGTAATTATGAGTAGATTGAGTATAGGGCTGGAACGTCATATTTGTCGTAGAGATTAGCGAAGAAAGAGTAACATGACGGGTCAAGTAAGTTATATGAAGGACTTGTATGATTGTATGTATGGTGGTATTATATGAAGGAGTTGTATGCTTGTATGTATTGTAGAATTATACAAAGTGTATGCTTGTGTGTATTGTAGAATTATACGAAGGGAGTGTATGCTTGTATGTATTATAGGATTATACAAAGTGTATGCTTGTATGTATTGTAGAATTATACAAAGTGTATGCTTGTATGTATTGTAGAATTATACGAAGGGAGTGTATGCTTGTATGTATTGTAGGATTATACAAAGTGTATGCTTGTATGTATTGTAGAATTATACAAAGTGTATGCTTGTATGTATTGTAAAATTATATGAAGGGAGTGTATGCTTGTATGTATTGTAGAATCATACAAAGGAAGCGTATGCTTGTATGTATTGTGAAATTATATGGAAGGGAAGTGTATGTTGGACGCATTGTGGGGTTATTAACCTTTGTTATGTGAATGATAGGAAACGTAGGTATGTACGTATGATTGCAGGAGACGTGGAGGTTCGGATCGGGGTAACCCACCCGAACTCAAATGAAGGCTGTTGGACAGGATCACAGAGTATTGTTGGATGTTACTTCCGCGTCATGAGTAGATCACATGAGGTTACCTATTGAACTAACGAAATGGTTTTGTGGTGAATGCAGGATGTCTTGTCTATCTTGAGAAGTAAGGAAAGGATGGAGATCGAGCGAGGAGGCGGATTGTACGTGGTCACGGTCACATAATCAAATGGAGAGGAGTCACGTAGAATGTATTAAGAAATATTTTAAGATGTAACACCAAAAATACATATTAGAATCGGTTTCTAAACGTTCAAGGTTGTTATTAAAGAAAAGAATTTTTCGATTGGCTTTTCCGCTGCGAGTTTTATGTAAAATGGTTTAGGGTGTTACAGGTTCGAGTCCCGTGTAAAACGGTTTTTAATCTTTTCATTTTAAAGAATATAAATCAGTTTCTTATATATTATATAATTAAAATAATCAGAAATCAAACGTTCTCAGGGTCCAGACCAGTTGGTCTGGGCTTGTGATTTAAAACCAACGAACCGGCCAAGGGCCCGGGTTCGAACCATGGCATCAACAAACAATTCTTTTTATTTAAGTATCTATATGTATAATCCCTTGTATTTTAAAATTTTATTTTAAAATACTAAAACTCTTTTATAAATTCTACAAAAGTTATTTTATGTTAATCTAGTGAAAAAGTTTAACATACAATTTTTAGTTTTCAAAAATTTATTTATTTAATATATATAATAAATAATTCAAGTTTATTCTATTTTATTTATAAAATTCTATAAAAATATCAAAACAATTTTATAAATTCCCACAAAAATTATTCTGAGTTTTTATAACAATAAACTTTTCTGAAATGATTTTTATTTCTGAAAAATCATTTATTTAATATTTTTAATCAATTTTTGTTAGTTTTAATCATATATAAATCATAATAAATTCATTTTTCAATATTTTTGCACCAAAATTTTATATAAATTATTTCTATTTAATTGGAACTAAAATACAATTTTTAATTTAATAATTCTTTAATTTTAATATTTTTAAATATTAAAGTTATATTTTGACAATTAGAAATAAATAGATTTAATATTCTATTTTTAAGAAAATAATTTTATAAAAATTATTTTCATACTTAAAACTTATTATTGTAACCATCTTTAATTTAAAATTTACAAAAAGACTTTTGTTTATTTATTTATCAAATATCTCTTATTTATTAAACATTTTATTTATTAATCAAACGAGCACTTATCCCCAATTCGAAGCCCTAGAATATATTTGTTGACTAGAAGGACTTAGACATATTTACTACCTTAATTATAGGGTAACACTTGGCATTGTTGGGCAACACATTATTCTATTTTTTCACGAGACATAACATTTTGCTAAGGTGAGTTTTACATAGCCCCTTTTCTATTTATCACCATTTTTGGGGTGAAACATGTTACAACATTCTATATGCAATTCAATCATAAAGTGTCTATGTGTTTTTCTATGTTGCATTATGTCTTAAACATGACTAGGGTAAGCACAATATTCTAGCATAATCATTAACATTGATCAGCCGACGGTATACAATGATAGATCTATTGGACTGACAATCCCACCCGGATACGTGCCTCCTACAAAGGTAGCGTGGGTGATTGTTATCGCATAACATAATCGAGTGAACCATGAGCGTATGGGATGTACCACAATATAACAGTCACAAGGGTTGATTATGCACTCGATTTACTTCTAGTATGTTTTCACATATGGACTAGACTTGCCATGACACTTGAATTGTACAAGTTTTATTCAATTATCAAAACCTATGTAATTCTCACCAACTTTTGTTGACCCAAAAATATTTTCAAAATTAACATGTTTCAGGTAACAATGAAGCTGAGGCTTGAGTATGCATGAGGATTTATCATGAAGTTTTTGTTTGAAGTTATTTGAAGTTGTTGCTTTATTTGTTAACATGTATTTGGATTTTTAGACATCATTTCATTTTGGATATTTATGTTATGAATAAATTATTTAAAATTCAATTTATACCATGTGCTACTGAAAAAATCATCAAAACGTGACATCCCGATGTTTCCGCCATCGATTGGGGTGTTACAGATTGGTATCAGAGCCTTGGTTATAGGGAATTAGGTTATTAGAAAAATAATCTAGTCTATAACCATAGGAATATAACCAGTAATTGCTCCTTTTACTTGCTATTCTCTATCTCCCTCCTACTTCTTATCCCTACTTTAATCCTTACAAAAAGATTGCTCTCCATCACTGGAACTACTCTTAGACTAATAGGACAAAATCCTCAGGTTTAGCCTGAATCACCTTCAGATCTCGTCGAAGTTCTAGATTTTAATAACGAACACGTGCAATCTGGAGGGGTGAACGCCTGTATTCTGAGTCTTCTGTCTAGGCTAGCATTGCGCATATATCCCAATCAGACGAGGGACCCGGATGCCTACCTGGGAATTCTCTGGATGAGTGTTCACTTATAGGCTAAAGCATGTCTTCACTATGTTATTAGAATCTAGAATCTTTGATAAGTCAACATTTTCGTTTATTCGTTTTAATAAATGGATAAATGATTACATTCCTTATATTACCTCATTCATGTCTCATTAAACCTTCCCTGTGTCTCTTACAGATCATGCCTCCACGTCGCAGCACTCGCCTTAACAGTGGTGACAATCAAGATGAAGTGAATAGCAACAACCACGACACTAACCACAACAACAACAACAACAACAACAACAAAAACAATGGCGTTGATGCCCAACTGGCTGCGATCATCTCTCAACAAATGGCACAACAGATCGCAACTCTGGTCCCTAACTTACTGGCTCAAGTCATCCAGATGAACGGAAACGGTAATGGAAACGGAAACGGCAACGGAAACGGCAATGGAAACCACAATGGGAACGGGAATGGAAACGGGAATGGTCTCCCAGCTTGCACCCTTAAACACTTTAATTCCTGTAATCCCCCTAAGTTCAGTGGAGAAGAGGGAGCTACGGGACTTCTACAATGGTTCGAGGGTATTGAGAATACCTTCATTAACAGTGAGTGCCCCGACAACTTTAAGGTTCGTTACGCCATGAGCGTTCTTCACAAACGAGCACTCACTTGGTGGAATGAGGAAAAATGCACCCGTGGAGCTGAAGTCGTACTGGCCTTAACTTGGGATCAAGCTAAAGACATTATGAAGGCAGAGTTCTGCCCTCATAATGAAATCAAGAAGTTGGAAGATGAGTTTCATGATCTTGCCCAAGATAGTGGAGAAAACCTTGCCTACAACACTCGTTTTCACGAACTTAGTCTACTGCTACCACACAAGGTCACCCCTTTGCCTATTGCGATCGAAAAATACATTGGTGGCTTACCCATGCAGATTCAAGACACGGTGTGGGGAAGGAACCCTGCTACTCTGGAGGAAGCAAAGCGTCTGGCGGCCACCTTAACAGATAACCATGTGAAGGCAGGAACCCTGACTCGGAAAGGGGAAAAGAAAACTGTTACGAAGGATACTCCCCAACCTGCCGTTGAAACTAAAACTGAGGCCTCAACCAATGGAAGGCGCAAGGTCAGGAATTTTGCAATAGACGCCACTGTCCCACCCAACAAGAAACAATACAACGGGAACCAACCTAAGTGTGACACCTGCCAGTATCACCACCCAACCCAAGTGCCCTGCCGTCAGTGTACCAATTGTCAAAGGTATGGACATCTTGCGGATGCTTGTCGAATTCCTGCTACAAACGCCCTTGCTGCTCCAAATAACCCCGCTAGGGACCCTCCAGCTACTTAACAGCAAGCCCCACCATTTGAATGATGTCTGCTTTTTAATTTTATGTATTGATTCAAGTAATAAATTCTAGTATTATCATAACACTTGGATACATGCTTGTTTGAATGTGAACTAATTGCTATATACTTACTTACTTGTACAACAGTTAGTTGGCTACCAAATAACCTACTCAACGATTGGTAGAGGTCATCATGTCTTTCCAACAGTCGGGAGAGGCCCTACAACCTGCTCCACGACTGGTGGAGGCTATCGAACCTGCTCAACAATCGGTAGAGTCATAGAAGGACACAAAACCCCAATGTAAGGTAAATTGGTGATTGCGGTCCGGAACGTAATCATGAATTTACAGGTACGTTAAGGTAGTGTGAAATTTTATCAAGGTTTTCGGTAGTTGACCAATTATAAACTCTAGTTACCTGGTAGTTCATTTAGTCCTTCTATAGTCCATCAACTCATTTCTTTTAGGACTCCTAGAAATTAATGCTTTGCTAGATTCTTACTCTCCTTGCGATGTCAGACGAACCTAATTCAACTCTTAAAGCTCACACCTACCCGACCTCCTATCCAAATTACCCGAAACCACTATCCTATTACCAATAAAAGAACTTCCAAATCACAGTTGCCCCAAATTCTACCCAATCACCCTCAACCTTGTGTTTTTCTTTTAACTTCGGGACGAAGTTCCTAAAAGTAGGGGAGACTGTAACATTACGCATTAATTACTTGTACGTTACGATAAAACGCCAAGTTTTCATCATTATTCGTCTTTTAAAAATATTATTGCGACACATTTGGAACCCTAATACGATGTCATTTATATATAATATGTATATATATATATATATATATATAGAATAATTATCAAAAAATTATATGGCTTGGCCGGGAATCGAACCCGCGCCCAAGCCGGGTCACATACACAAACAACATCACCATCTGATCTACACACACTTCTTGTTTTCATTCCAGCTTATAATTATTATAACACGTGATCTAGTTCTTCACAGTTGACTTGGAAAGTCAAATGTGACCACAATCAACCATAATTAACCATTTTGAACGCGTTTTTAATCCTGGTTTGGTATGATTTCGTGATTTCCGGTCTATTACGCGTCATACACACGTGCAATTATCATTAATTCGTATCAATTATACACGATTACACGTCTATACATTCAATACACGGTCAAACCTTCCAATCGTGCAACCCAAGCCCTATCCCTATAAATTGGACATCACAACCCCTTCTACAATTGCCGAAATCCCTCTCTCAATTCTCAATTTCTGTTATTAAACCATCATTCGAAGCAAACGTGTTCGTGTTGACTTTTTCTGTTGACCGCACAAGAATCACGAAATCGTGTTTGTAAGTGATTTTTTTCATATGGGTTTTAATCATCGGCATTCACACAACAATAACCCTCTGATTAATTGGGTTATTGTTGTGTGAATCAACCAATTGTAAAAGCTAGGGCTCGAATCGTGAATTTGGGGAAGAACACGTTTTCAGCATGAAGTGTTATATTTTAATTAAACTGGAATCAAACACAACCCCTGATCTAGATCAGGTGGTTGTGTCTGATGTTTGTTTGTCCACACACGCGGGTTCGAGTCCCGTGTAAAACGGTTTTTAATCTTTTCATTTTAAAGAATATAAATCAGTTTCTTATATATTATATAATTAAAATAATCAGAAATCAAACGTTCTCAGGGTCCAGACCAGTTGGTCTGGGCTTGTGATTTAAAACCAACGAACCGGGGCAATAACAAACAATTCTTTTTATTTAAGTATCTATATATATAATCCCTTGTATTTTAAAAATTCATTTTAAAATACTAAAACTCTTTTATAAATTCTACAAACATTATTTTATGTTAATCTAGTGAAAAAGTTTAACATACAATTTTTAGTTTTCAAAAATTTATTTATTTAATATATATAATAAATAATTCAAGTTTATTCTATTTTATTTATAAAATTCTATAAAAATATCAAAACAATTTTATAAATTCCCATAAAAATTATTCTGAGTTTTTATAACAATAAACTTTTCTGAAATGATTTTTATTTCTGAAAAATCATTTATTTAATATTTTTAATCAATTTTTGTTAGTTTTAATCATATATAAATCATAATAAATTCATTTTTCAATATTTTTGCACCAACATTTTATATAAATTATTTCTATTTAATTGGAACTGAAATACAATTTTTAATTTAATAATTCTTTAATTTTAATATTTTTAAATATTAAAGTTATATTTTGACAATTTGAAATAAATAGATTTAACATTCTATTTTTAAGAAAATAATTTTATAAAAATTATTTTCATACTTAAAACTTATTATTGTAACCATCTTTAATTTAAAATTTACAAAAAGACTTTTGTTTATTTATTTATCAAATTTCTCTTATTTATTAAACATTTTATTTATTAATCAAACGAGCACTTATCCCCAATTCGAAGCCCTAGAATATATTTGTAGACTAGAAGGACTTAGACATATTTACTACCTTAATTATAAGGTTACACTTGGCATTGTTGGGCAACACATTATTCTATTTTTTCACGAGACATAACATTTTGCTAAGGTGAGTTTTACATAGCCCCTTTTCTATTTATCACCATTTTTGCGGTGAAACATGTTACAACATTCTATATGCAATTCAATCATAAAGTGTCTATGTGTTTTTCTATGTTGCATTATGTCTTAAACATGACTAGGGTAAGCACAATATTCTAGCATAATCATTAACATTGATCAGCCGACGGTATACAATGATAGATCTATTGGACTGACAATCCCACCCGGATACGTGCCTCCTACAAAGGTAGCGTGGGTGATTGTTATCGCATAACATAATCGAGTGAACCATGAGCGTATGGGATGTACCACAATATAACAGTCACAAGGGTTGATTATGCACTCGATTTACTTCTAGTATGTTTTCACATATGGACTCGACTTGCCATGACACTTGAATTGTACAAGTTTTATTCAATTATCAAAACCTATGTAATTCTCACCAACTTTTGTTGACCCAAAAATATTTTCAAAATTAACATGTTTCAGGTAACAATGAAGCTGAGGCTTGAGTATTCATGAGGATTTATCATGAAGTTTTTGTTTGAAGTTATTTGAAGTTGTTGCTTTATTTGTTAACATGTATTTGGATTTTTAGACATCATTTCATTTTGGATATTTATGTTATGAATAAATTATTTAAAATTCAATTTATACCATGTGCTACTGAAACAATCATCAAAACGTGACATCCCGATGTTTCCGCCATCGATTGGGGTGTTACACATGCAACCATTTTTAAGAAATTTTTTGAACCAAAATATAAACTTTTTTTTCATTACATAATCATCTGCTTGAGTCCAAAAACTAGATCTTATGATCAGATGCCCTCTACTTTTCAACCTATTTTTCATTCCATTATGAATGAAACAAAATTCAGGGCATTAGCACTTTTCTTTAATGAGTTAGTGTTGCATCACCAAAATTCTAAAAAGAAGTTTTTTTATCCAAGGTTCATAATGCAATGCCTAATTAAAGAACTTGGAGATGGGGTGCTTGTGGGAAAAACAACTATTTTAAATCCATTAACCTCACAAGCATACTCAAGGCATAACAAACCGACTGCCTGGCCAGAAGATGACCAAGGGGAACAACAAATAGTCCCCATGGAACCACCATCTTCCAAACCCTCACCCAAAAAGGCCAAGAAAACCAAACAACAAAAACCCAAACCCACCAACCCTAAAAGAAAGGCAGTTCAGGAAATTGAGATGCCTGAAACTGCTGATGTGCAATCTGCACTTGTCAAAGATGTGACTGAAACATCCTCTCAATCTCATCCATCTCAAACCCCCCAAAAGAGCACCCATTACCATTCTTTTTCAAAGGAAGAAATTTAAAAAGACCATAACTACTGATCCATCCTTTGAAACTGCTGACCCTTTACCCCAAACTACTGAACCAGACACATCTCACACAACCATTGAAATTGCCAAACTTCTCTCTGGGCTAAAAGAGACAATCCCATCCGAACATGTCATCACCCAAAAACCACATCAAACAGGGAAAATACCATCAGAACTTGACATGGATGTGGATGTCATTAGCCCTATCCCAAGAGATGATGATGAACCAAGGTTTCTAAGCCAAAACTTAAAGACTTTAGCTACATTTGAGGCTACTACTACTCATTGCTAAGACCTCATTTGTGGCAACTATTGATGAAGGCTTTATGCCTGAGGTAGGAAATCCTCAGAACCAAGAAACAGAGGTTCATGAGACAACTGGGTTGGGCCCAGCTCATGATACAACTGATAATGTCCTCATTGAGGATGTCATCAGGGATTTAGATGATTCCATTGATTTAGATGATGATTCACACTCCACAAAACATGAATTGACGGCTACTAGTGAAGGTCCTGAATCTGATGTCTCTAAGCTCAAAGTGCTGGTCACAACAGATCAGGTTAAAGACCACTTGAACCCTGATTCCCCTAAAGTGGCATCTTCAGTACACTCTGAAGATCACCCGAAAACACCCCCTCCACTAAAAATGCCTACCCAATTCCCTCAAATCTTTCACAACTTCTTGGGAGTTGAAGACCAAAACTCAATTTGAGGTGATCAACAACAAACAAAGTGAGCTGTCCAACAAAATTGACAACAACACAAGACAACTTGCAAAGTTATCTGGTAGAACTTCTCTACCTATTAGGCTTCCAGAAGTGGATGAAGCCAAAAAGGGGGAGAAAATTAAGGAACCAAGGGAGTCACTGGAAGCCAGGATAAAAACAAGAGGAAGCCCAAAAAGAATTAGAAGATCAAGATAGGCTCCTTTCTGGAACTGAAGTTGAAGCTGATACTTCCCAAGGCCTCTATGAAGAAACTTGAAGACTCTGAAAATACTGAAGATATTCCAACTCCTATTCCAAGGCCTGCAACCACTCAAATGCCTGTATTAAACCCTTCTCTCATCTCAATGTCAAAAGAATTACTGGAAAAGAGTCTACTTGCAGCACAGAAGAAAGCCAAGGAAGATGAGATCTGGAACAGCCTAGAAGCAAAGGAAGAATTGAGCTACAATGACAAACTCAAAGCATATGAAGAAGAGTTGAATAAACAAGCTGCACTTGAAAGAGTTGCTGAGGAAGACAAAAGACAACAATTGATGTCTTATATTACCAAGAACAACAAAACTAAAGCTTATTCACTCAAAGGGCTCTCCATGGATGAGCTTACAAGAAGAGCTCAACTTGTTGCTGACAAGATTGCCACTGAAAAAGACAGAAAGGCAAAGAGAGCTGAAGTGATAGATGAACCGGTAGCCAATGAATTTGGTTCAAAAGCCTCTGTGTCAATATGGAGAGAAGATAAACTATTTGACACATACAAAACATTCAAGGCTGATAAGGCTGCAAATCCAGAGAAGTACAAAACTTCTGAAGTGTCAACTTCAGTACTTAGAACTTCTGGTACTAAACAATCAACATCAAAGCCTACTACCAAGAGGAAGCAAGAGGAGATCACAAAGGCTGATTTCAAGATGGTATTGCTTGAAGGCAATACAGTAGTACAAGGAGATTTTGTGATTGAGGAGAAGCCTCTACTGACACAATTCAGGGATCCTTCAACATTTGCTTACCAAATACAGAAAACAATAACTGATAAACTGCACACAAAGGTAATAACTGAACATCATTTACCTACCTTTGATATACCTAATGTGGTGCAAACAGAAGAAGGAAGAGAATCCCACTTGAGGGTCACTGAAAAAGAAAACATCCCTCACTCAGGAACATCCCAGGGATCCAACATGGTCCCTTACACTTTAGACTTTGACCAATCTAAAGTTCTGATAATGAAATGGTCATTTACTGATTCCAACTCAGTATTGGTCACAAGGAGAGATTGTTCAAGAAAGGCCTTCAAATCTATGAAAGAACTGAAAAATCTATCTATACAAGACTTGCTCACAATTCAACATTTTGAACCTGAACAAGGATCTCTCACCAATGAATAACTAAACCAACTCAAGTCTTCCATGTTCAGAGAAATCTAGAAGATACTTGATGACAGAAGAAGACAATAAAGAATTAGATAAGGTTTTGGCTTCATCAATCCATGGGGAGATTATAAGGACAAAAAGGATTGAAGAAACCTCTTTTGCTAACCTTAGTCTAATTCCTATTTCTGCCAAAACATACTAAGTATGGAACTACTGAAGAAAGAAGAAGAAAGTACTGAAGAAGGATTCAACAAGTACTGAAGAGTAAAGATCAGATGTTCTGAAGTCAAATCAGACAAGTCAACTGAAGAACAACTGAAGACAAACTACTCATCAGTAGTTTGTCACTCATCAGAATTTGTAATAGAATCTTTCCACCGCCCTTATGTTTCAGTAGTTTATTAGTTTATTATTACTTTATCTTTTGTACAAGTTCCAAGACTACAGCTTGTTGCAGTCTTGCTTTTGTAACAAGGTTCATGTATCTGTTTGTCTATAAATAGATGGGTTAATCCTACTATTTTAGATTTCGATTTTAATTGAAACTGAAATCCTTCAGAGCTTTTACTTGAAATACCATTTCATAATCTGAGAATCTCTTTGCATATTTATCATATACATTCAATTGCTTAGATTCTCATTAACTGTCTTTAGTTCATAAACATTCAGGGGGAGTAATAACTCCTGTTGATAGTGAAACTTTATAACTTATTCCGTTGTGCAAACTGCTTTGATTTGCTTACAAACACATAAGTGTTCATAAGCAAGCAACTGTTAAAGAGCATACTAATCCAACAACTAATAATGTTATAAAAACATCAACTTTTTAGCGGCTTAATGCTTCAATGGTTAAATTAGCTAAGAGTACTTTGCCGCATAAGATTTTTGTTCAAGTCAATGATGGCGAAGTGAACGAGTGTAAATTATATGTGGAAAAAGATAAGAACAACCAAAGGTATTACTTGAATTTTAATAATTAAATTTGCATTTAATTTTAATAATATAACTAACATTTGTATATTATCATTTTATAGGTTTGCAATTAGGAGACGGGTAAGCTTTATAAAGTCCAAAGGATTGAAAATAGGTGACTGTTGTAATTTCAAGTTTGATCAATCATTAGGAATATTGTTTATAACAAAAAATTGATCGCATGGTAAGGAGTGAAAATATTTTGATGTTGATACAATGCTTTCATGTTTTGTGATGCTTAACTGTAATTCTTAGGTTAAATTAGTTATGTTGATGACTCTTCAATATTGTTATTTTAGGTCGGCAAAGTTAGATCTGTTTTGATATAAATTTACACCAACAATTGTTAATCGTAAGTGTTATCATATTCTTAGTAAGAATTGTTTAATACAACATATGTTTTAAGTAAAGTGTTTGACAATCATCTGTTTTGAAAAAACAACTGTTTATACTAACAGCGTTTTTAGATATTTAAATTTATGGTATCTTTCCATCTAAATCCTTCATTTGTACAGTTTTCATCTAACACATTTAGGGCTATGCCGACTATTTGTAATTATGAATTTGAAAAGACTGATCTAATTTAAATATATAGGTATTTTGTTAGATATTGATTACAATCCGTCTTTTCATATGTGCATCCAAATATATATATATATATATATATATATATATATATATATATATATGTTTAGATTATAGATGTTTAAAGTGTTTGTTTACTTTTGATTGTATTAAGTATTAAACATCTGACCATACTAATAACTACTGTCGTGAAGGTAACCAAATTTCCTTAAAATGGACGAGTGTCTTTTTAAAGTTTTTGTAGTAAACAGTCCTTCAAATATAATATAAACAATTTTTCTTGTCTAACGAAATCATTAAGCACCTTTAATATTAGAAGTTATAATGTGTTTATTTTCTATGTCGCAAATATACTCAACTGTAACAATACAATATTTTTAAATTAAAGTTAAATTGATAATTCTTTTACACAAATAATATATTTATACTAGCTTATGCCCCGGGAGCGTCCCGGGTTGAGAAATCTAAGTAAAGTGAATAAAATTAGAAGGTTCTAAACTATAAAAATGACATCTATGTATCAACTTACATTAGATACTTTTAAAAAAAATATATACCAAAAGATCCATTTCACCTTACAACATCAACACCTAAAACAGAATATTAAGATCTCAAGCACTTCAAGGAGACAAAGATTGTTTAGCACCAATACATTCAGTCAAAGGTCTTTAACTGCATACAATAAGATTTGAGCTATTTCAGAATATGGTAGAAAAAGAAAACATAGCAATTACCTGTTGGAGAGCGTCCCGGGTTGAATTTACAGTTACATGCAGGAAAGCTTCGGGTAGCACTTAACCTAAAACAATTAACAATGTATCTTCAATGTTAGTGCATAACCTTAAACAATGTATAACTCTAATATTAAAACCTAACCCAAAACAATGTACAACTCCAATGCTAACACATGTTGTAAATAAAAATCATATTTACTGGTTTGAACATAACTAATGACTTGCCTATACATGATTAATGAATAACCTGAACACTTTGTGTTTTTTTCCTGTATGAACAAAACCACACAAAAAAATAGTCGTTTTTTTCTTCGTTTTTTATATAGCACTATGGTACCCGTTGGAAAGATAATAAAACACTCGTTAATTTGGTGTAATTTTTTTTCTTTAAAAAATCTCGTATGTAAAAGATACTAACGTTTAAAAGTTATGGGAGAAAACATTAGAGATAAAAATCTAATTTTGTTTTAAAATTTTAAATTATTATTTTCCAAAAATAAAGCCCTTGCCACATGGGATGACACATGGCACACTCAATGAAGAGAATACCCTCTTCGAGTGCCATGTCATTAAAATGGCTTTGGTTTATTATATGTATAGATTTATTATCTTTGTTAACAAAAAATAAAATAGAATTTGACGTGTTTTTTCTTTGACAAATTATTTTAGTAGCGAAAATATTATTTTATTATTATTATTTTTGTGTTGCAATTGGCTTTTATTCTATATATAAGAAATAAGAAATATAAGAAATAAATTAAAATTTCCAAAAGTAACTGCCACCTTTATATTTACTTGAAATGCAACTAATAAAATTGAAAACTAACTTTACGAATAGTTATTATATTTCAGCCTATAAATGGGGATGTATTCCCAATATTTATTTTCACTTCTCTCACTTTACATCACTCCATCCAATATGCATTATGATATTACTTTCAAATATGTTTCACAAATTTTTCAAAAGATTTATACAATCAAAGTAAAATAGTTTACCAACAATTGGTTGATAAACAACTTCAATTTGATGTTTTCCCATGATTCTTACAATCGAAGGAAAACATCAATTAATTATTACATAAAAATACATCCAGTTCTATTTCAATCTTTAGTGTTTTTGGATCTGGAAGATATTTAGATACGGGCTGCTGTCTTGGAGAGGTTTTCATTGTTTCTATTTGTTATTTGCTTCAATGAGGCTGGAAAGAAAGATTATTCTCTAGGATTTGGTTGTTAGTAGTATTTTTTTATGTTTTCTTGTATTTTTATGTAGGTTGTAAATTCAGATATTGTAATTTTGTTATCATTAAAGTAGTTTATTCCTTTTTATATTTATTTGTGTTCAATTCAATGTTTAACTCAAACTATGGAATTGTAATTATTCAATTTTGATTGACGGTTATTCGTAAGTATTTTTACATAACCATTTTTAGTTACAAGGTCTTTTTACCAAACAAGTTAAAGAACCTTTTTTTTTATATTTTTGGTATTAATTGTTTTAAAAGAAAGAAACAGATATTAGTAAACAGGTTTTCTTTATAGCAGATGATTGTTTTCAACATACACAAACAGATGGTAATAAACAGATGTTCTCAAACAAAAGACGATGGGATAGATCAATGTTTTAAAAACCGGTAAATACTGGCCGGTTATACCAGTATTACCGTTTTCGGATAGAAATTCGGTACGAAACACTTTGGTAAATATGGGAAACGGTATCGATTTTATACCGCCGGTAAAATCCGTATAAAATCCGGTATGCCGGTTTGAACCGCTATACCGGTACCGACATAGGTTAGTTTTTGGGTTATTGTTAGATTATTTTTTTTTATTAAGGAATAACTTTAAAAAAATAAAAACTTTAGATTATCTTTTGGATTATTTTTTAATTATTGATTATTTTTTTATAATATTTTAGTATGTAATTATGTACTTTTAGATTATTTTTTGTGTTAGTGTTGTAATTTATGAAATTATATAGCTAACTAATCAACCCGGTTTAATCGCCCGGTACAACGTGGTTCAACCGGTTGAACCATTTTTTAGCCAAATCCGGTATAATTAAAAAATCGGTTTTTAAAACATTGGGATAGATAATGTTGTTTTTAATAAACAGAGCTTAACATTTAAAATTAAATCGTACATAATAAAAATCATATCTACTATGCAAAACTACTTAATTAAAATTTCAAAAATCCTTTGTGTCTTTTTCAGAATCTCGCTTGAAAGATTCTTTTTAAATTCCGTCAACGATTCATGGATGTCGTTTTCGATTTACGTATCTCTTTTTTTATTTCTTTATTAATATTAAACATATTATATATATCTATTAAGTTATTGACACTTCTACAGTGAAATGATTTGATTGGCTTAATGTGACGGCTGTTAATATTATAGTATTATAGTATCAACACACGACACTGGACCCGGTGACCTTAAGCTAGCCATCTTGATAAACTATAAATGAAGTGAGCTATGCATGACGTATGTATTATAAGTGTTGATTATTTTGAAACCATATTAGCCATCTTGATAAATTTTGTTTTTTGGCGCCCACGCGAGAATAGCAGTCACTTAATGTTATCTTTAATGTCCACGAAACCCTCAACGCAACAAGAGTTCCCACAGCGAAGCGCAATCTTTAACGTTCACCAAACGCACAACACAATATGAGCTCCCGCAGCGAAAATTGGTGGAAATAACTAGCGACCGTTATTTTAGAATAATTTGAACAAATTATAGTTGCCTAAAATTATCGTTAATAATGTTATTTTTAATGGCCACCAAACCTACAGCGACACGAGCTCCCCCGCGGCGAAGCGCGGGTAACTAAAACACTAGTTATAATTATGGTTAGTTTATTATTATTATTATTATTATTATTATTATTATTATTATTATTATTATTATTATTATATCTAATATACTATTATTATGTATAGTATTATAACCACATGCTCTCGACTCGGGTGTTCATTGACTTGATCAAAGTTGCTCCCTTACGCTCCAACGTCCATGAATACCTACTAGAATATAAAATAAATAAATACGTACTAAAAAGACACAAAACAAATAAACATCTATAAAAAGCTAAATAAATAAAAAAGACAAGTACAAGCCTAAAACTAATGAAAACACTATCTAAACGACTCGAAAACTATACAAACTTTACACTAGAAATAGATGTATTTTACAATACATCAACTGGCAGTGCAACCTTCAATTGCCGAGTCAGGGTGATCCGCACGGGAATGCAGACTTGTGCACGACTGTGCACAAGTGTCAGTGTCTTTCAGAAATTGCTGGAAATGTCCGTATCGTCCAGATTTCGCCCGTTTTCTTCAACTTTGTCTTTGGGGCATTGTTTTTAGACCTGCAATAACAATACAAAGCAATTAAGTACCGAATTCGTGCAATTATGGTCGAAAACGAGTAACTTGGGAGTTTAATCGGGGATTTATATATGTATAATTTAACGTATATCACCCCTGTTAGAGGTGAGTAGCCTTCTACTCGCCCCTGCATGTGCGTTTGGGTTTTCGGCGCGTTAAACATTATTTTAACATATATAAACACGTATTCACATACTGACAAATCATATAATGATTATAAACAAATAATGCATGATAACTAACACGTTCACATTCGTTCACCAATCCCCGGGACTCGAGACTTGCGTGTGTGCATTAAATCCGGTGATCCTACAATCACCTACCCTTATACACATGGTTATGGACCGACTCCCAATGATCCATCGGATCATTGTAACTACTCCCGATGATTCCCCGAACCATCGTAGCGACTCAAATGACCCAGTTAAGTATTATGTATCATGACTCGCTAAGGTTGTAACACCCCGCCCCTCTCACCACCAATATTGTCCGCTTTGCCCTCCCAGAGCTCACGGATTTGTTTTTGGGTGCCCCGGTGGAAACTTCCCAGGAGGTCACCCATCCTGAAACTGCTCCCACCTAAGCACGCTTAACTGTGGAGTTCTCCTTTCATCCACTAACATTAAGCCCCAAAACGCGTTGGTGATTTAAGAGGCAAGACATTACTTATGAACCAAGGATCTCTCCTGGCCACAACCGATGTGGGATTTTCCTAGGGTGTCACATTCACCCCCTGTTAGAGTCTCATTGTCCCTGATGAGATATGCACCCACCATCCCGAACGGCACAGGAGTGGCTCTAATACCATCTGTAACACCCCGCCCCTCTCACCACCAATATTGTCCGCTTTGCCCTCCCAGAGCTCACGGATTTGTTTTTGGGTGCCCCGGTGGAAACTTCCCAGGAGGTCACCCATCCTGAAACTGCTCCCACCTGAGCACGCTTAACTGTGGAGTTCTCCTCTCATCCACTAACATTAAGCCCCAAAACGCGTTGGTGATTTATGAGGCAAGACATTACTTATGAACCAAGGATCTCTCCTGGCCACGGCCGATGTGGGATTTTCCTGGGGTGTCGCATTCACCCCCTGTTAGAGTCTCATCGTCCCTGATGAGATGTGTTCCCGGGGTGTCACATTCACCCACTGTTAGAGTCTCATCGTCCCTGATGAGGTGTGCACCCACCATCCCGAACGGCACAGGAGTGGCTCTGATACCATCTGTAACACCCCGCCCCTCTCATCACCAATATTGTCCGCTTTGCCCATCCAGAGCTCACGGATTTGTTTTTGGTTGCCCAAGTGGAGACTTCCCAGGAGGTCACCCATCCTGAAATTTCTCCCACCTGAGCACGCTTAACTGTGGAGTTCTCCTCTCATCCACTAACATTAAGCCCCAAAACGCGTTGGTGATTTAAGAGGCAAGACATTACTTATGAACCAAGGATCTCTCCTGGCCACGGCCGATGTGGGATTTTCCTGGGGTGTCGCATTCACCCCCTGTTAGAGTCTCATCGTCCCTGATGAGATGTGTTCCCGGGGTGTCACAAAGGTAGACTTACTAGTTTGACCAAAGTTACTAACCTGAGTTTGTCGGGTGTCACATCAATAGTCAATTTAGTTTTAATTACTCATATGTTTTATATTATTTATATATTTAGAGGACTGGGAAAAAAAATACTAAATGTAATTTTTTATACCCTAATATTATGCTTTGATGTAATTTATCGAAATTCGAACCAATTTAAGGTGGTTTTTGAATGATTCCTTCCATTTTTATCACTTTGTTATACAACTTTACTCTAGCCAATGTTTCCTTTTTATTTAAAGTTAAGGTTATGGCCATGGTGACTTTGCACAAGTATTTAATATGTTTGTGTTCAGTTAATTTATTAATCATGTCTAGGCAAATCACTAATAATGTTAAGATAGTTTATATGTTTTTGAACCTACTAATTACATATATATTCACATATATAGTTAGTTTGGTAAGAATATTGTTTTATTTGGTGTCACCTAAAGGTGGTCGATTGTATATCTATAATAAAGATTGAAAGATATGTCATTTTTTTACATATGCTCATTTGACATGACATCATTATCACCTATCATCATCAAGACATATAATTTGATAACAATTTGATTGTTTTTTCCAGGTTCATATCGCAACTTTAGAGTGTTTTGAGAAAGTGACAAAGTTGTATAGAGACTTCACTCGAGCAAGATGTGCACACGTAAAATTAGAAGTAAGTTTATGAGTTATCAAGTGTTGATGCTTTACAATTTAAAAAAACGGCATATTCCTTTTATAGTACACATATTTGTCACTTAATATTAAATTTGCCTATATCGAAAAACTTATAGGGATAAACTACTATATGTAATATAGTTTTAATACATATTCTACTTTAGTAAAAGATTAAAAGAGTGTTTTATAATTGATATTATAAAATATAAAATGTAACGAAGGATACAAAAGTTTTAAACAAAAATCCACTACTTTGCATGACTACCTTCATGTGGCCTGTGGTGTCCCCTCATTCGTAGCCCAAATCTCATCACAATGTTATTAAATGATTAGACTTAATCAAGCGAAAAAATTTTTTTAATCAAGCGAAAATTAAAAAAAAAAAAAGCAGCATATCTAATATGTATTCTTAATTGGATTGTGCTTAAATTTTATTTTAGAACAGAAAGAGTCGATGAATCGGTTATCATATTTTAAATTTTCTGACAGATTTGACCTTTAGCATTACATAAGGGTATGTGTAGTGGTAGAGGGTTATGTTGGGGTTATAGGATTAAAATATTAAAAAGTAATAGAAAAGGTGTTATGTTGGGGTTATGGAAAAAGATGGTGTAGTGGGAAGGAGGGTTATGTTGGGGTTATAAATGATTGGTAATGATTGGTTAATTATTGTTTTTTATTTAAATAAGAATATTTAATACTTAATAATATTTCATTAAAAATAAAAAAATTACAAATACTAAAACAAAAAAAAAAAATACAAATACTAAAAAAAAAATTACAAACCATAAATAAAAGATAAAAATACTAGAAACCATATTTTTTTTCGATTTTTGCCTTTTGGCTCATAGCCATTTCCAGCGCTTTCCCCTCTAGGTGGTCAAAGTTTGACGTGTAAAAAGCAAAGTCGCGTTCAAACTGTCGTTCCTTCATGATGTCAACGACCTCTCGGTTTTCTTGGATACGCTGAGCCCCGATATCGCGCAAGTCTTGGAGCCGCTGGTTCATTTCAGCAAATGCCGGGACTAACTTATCAACCCCCGACGAAGACTCCGTCCGTGCGGCTCGAGCAGCCCGTCGACCGGCGGGACGAGGTAGCTCCTCCGCCCCCTCCTTCCCTACAAAAAAGGGATTTTCTTCTGGTGAGTTGAGGTCGACATAACGCGCGTCAGACGTAGGCGTTTCGGGATCAACCGAGTCAGAGGTCCTCGACTTTTTTGAAGGCCTCATATTTTTTGCCCTAGATGAAGAAGATCCAACAGTTGGGCGCACGGGGTGCCATTTGGTGCAGTCTTTCAGCACGCGCCAACATTTCACGTACGCGAAATTCCCGTACGTCTGATTGTATTCTTCCAAAGCCGCCACAAAGACATCCTCGTCACTTTGCCCACTTTTCCACCCGAACTTGGTGCGCTGATAAATGGCCTGAAAATTTGTGCATTTTTGGTTGATATCGGTCCACTTGCCCGATATCGAATCATTCTCCCGGTAGCCTTCTCCTTTACCCGAGAGATCAAAAAATATTTCCCGTACTCTTTTCCAAAAATCGCCTTTAGATTGATAGTTGGCTGAAAAAAACATACCAAAAACTATAACATTACCAAACAATATAACATTACCAAAAAACATTACCAAAAAATATAACATTATACCAAAAAACATTACCAAAAAATATAACATTACCAAAAATTATATATCTTACCAAAAAAATTTAACATTACCAAAAAAATATATAATATCTTACCGACTTCAGGATCCTCCGACACGTCAACCCACGCTCGGGTTAACGAGTACAACTCGTGGTCGGTCCATGGTATAACCTTTTTCTTGGCACGACCGTCCGTCTCTTTTCTTGCGTGACTCCGTCGCGCGGGTGCCTTGCCTCGCCCGGGCTCTTCCTCTTCAACCGGGCCTTGTGTCTCCGGAACCGACTCTTGCCAAGCATTTGAAGAGCCGAACATTTGGGATGACCCGTACACTTGTGTTTGGCCAAACCCACCTCCTATGGGCATCCCAAAACTCCCTCCCATGTTAACATTATACATGTTCGGGTCCCAACCATACGGTTGGTTTAAGAGGTTCGTGAAACTTTGCGGGTTTGAACCCGAACCCGGAGCTATAGGTCGGGTGTTGTCGCCACTGGTTTGGGAACCAAACCCGAAACCTCTACCGAAAGGATTCATCTCTTCCCTCACAATAAAATTTCAAAGTGTGTGTGTAGTGTTTGTGCAGCTGAAGATTGTATATGTGTGTGAGTCTTGTGTTGTATGTATATTTATATACAATTTTTTTTTTTTTTTTAATAAATGCTTCGAACAAACCACCCCAACCACCGGTCAAAGCATTCAAACCTGCAATTTATCCTCCCAATGCATGCATAACGCTCGCTATGTGGGGAACAAACCAAACCCAAAACGCCCTATAGCGCCTGGGGGGGCGGTGTTCCCCGGCGCTATAGGGCTTATAGCGCTGCACAACGAGCCCACTACACATACCCTAATGTAAGTTGACACAACTCATAGACAGAGCAAGGTCAAAAGGGTAATTACAAATTTAATACCGTATTTTCATTTTATCCCAGAGTTGGTCACCTTAAGGCTTAAAGCGTTTTCTTCATAGTGTTTTCAATTTTAGTTGCAAATTACTTCAATTTTTTATTCCATGCGAACAATTTAAGAAAATAAAATGCATTTTATTGTGTTACAGGCAATAAAAAGAATATATAAAACAAGGGTTGGGTTATTCTACAAATGCTATAAAAAATAAGAAGGGTGATAATCCATTAGAAAATGACATGTGTCCAAAGGATTAACAAGTGAGAGGGTAATTTTGTCAAAAACATATGCACATGCAAGTCACATGCCATTTCCACCTTCATTTTTAAATGTCTGTTTCTTTTTTATACGTCATCCTTTTAAAAAAAAAATATACCATAAAATTGAGCGTCTTTTTATCTTTAATATGAGTACCATATTGTTATACTTTTGAAAAAAAAAAATTCAAAACCAACTTGCGTAAGACACAATGGAATGTAAAACACAATGAACACCAATTAAATATAGGGTATAAAACACAATCAAGAGTCTAGTAAAACACAATGGACAACATACTAAAGACACAATGAATAAAATACTAAAACACAATAAATACTTTTGAAAAAAAAAGTTGAAAACCTAGTTGCGTAAGACACAATGGATGACATACTAAAGACACAATGAACAGAAGACTAAAACACAATGAATACTTTTGAACAAAAAAAAGTTAAAAACTCAATTGTGTAAAACACAATGGACGACATAATAAGGACACAATGAACAGAAGATTAAAACACAATGAATACTTTTGGAAAAAAAAGTTGAAAACCCAGTTGCGTAAGACACAATGGAGATAACGTAAAACACAATAAGTACCAATTAAATATGCAATGAACAATAGGGTATAAAACACAATGAATAGTCTAATAAAACACAATAGACGACATATAAAAGACACAATGAACAGAAGACTAAAACACAATGAATAATAGACTTAAACACAATGAACAACATAATAAAACACAATGTACACCTAAATACAAAACTCATTTGCGTAAAACACAATGAAAAACATACTAAAAACACAATGGACAAAGTTAAATCATGTGTAGACTAAAAAAAACATAAATAACATATTTATAAAGCACACATGCATACTGTAACACAATGAACGAGCAGAAGACACAACGGAGAAGAAAACCCATTTAGCACGATTTTTTTTTCAATTTTAATGTAGCAATGTGGTACTCATATTAAGATAAAAACACTTGTTAATATGGATTTTTTGAAAAAAAAAATGTCGTATGAAAAAGTTATAGACGTTTTAAAATGATGGGGGAAATTGACATGTGCATTGCATGTGGAGAGAGAAAGTCAACAAAAGTGGTTTTCCTTTTATGCCCTTCCTCTATTTTATTATTTATTTTTTTCAAACAAATTAATCTCAACTCTTCAAATATACGATCAATGGATCACAATCCTTCTCACCCTTCCTAGAAAAAGTGTCTTGTGTATTTGATCCTAACCCTACAAAACAATATATATTTATAAATAAAATTACTATTGATGTTTAAGTGTTAAAAATTAAGTTTATACCGGTGAGAACTTAATATTGTGATGAAGTTTGTCCACTCCCTACAACGCACCCAACACCTACAACCGAACTACCAGACTGCGCACTCACCGGCCTACTATTCGAATGCAAACTTGATGACCGACTACTCATTCTCTTCGCTTCAAGCTTCAAATCCGCTTTCTTCCAATCCAATCATTTCTTCGCCAATATTTCCTCCGTCGGCCTCGCATTCCCAAACGGATTTGGCCTATTCCCTTTAGTAGCGCGAAAAGCTTAAAACATTTCCCTCCATAAAACCAAAACTAAAACAATCTTTCCCTCCTTCCCTCCCTCATTACTAACTTCATTCCAATTCCAATGATTCCAATTCCAATTCCAATTCCAATTCCAATTCCAATTCCTATTTAATAGGATGGAGAAATGGGAAGGAAAACAAAATCGTACGCAAACACAACACCACCGTTGTTCATTTTCATCTTCTCAACTTTACAATGGTTATCAAGAGTAAGAATCAATAAATCTCAGCTGCAAGTAATAAATAAAGAAAGAAACTTTTATTTAATGAAATTTAACACGCATACCGCATTCGAAGATCCTTGCATTGAACACAAACCCATGGAATGTATAGATGATTAACCATGTGGAAGAATGTATACATCCATAACTGATCAGTTGTTAGGAACTGAAGTGTAATAAAAACAGTGAATTAGTTAAAATGAAGAGGTACCTTGAAGACTAGATTCGGTGCAATAAGAATATGAAGAGAAGTTATTATCATCATCATCCACAATGTTCTTACCTAAAATCAAGTTTTACTCAGAAAAAAGAAACAACACCAAATTGTCAACACAGAAGGGAAAAATATAAGTATTTACGGAAAAGGGATAAATTAATGTTGTTTATTTTCTTCTTCTCAACTTCACAATGGTTATCAAGAGTAACAATCAATAAATCTCAGCTGCAAGTAATAAATAAAGAAAGAAACTTTTATTTAATGAAATTTAATGCGCATACCGCATTCGAAGATCCTTGCATTGAACACAAACCCATGGAATGTATAGATGATTAACCTTGTGGAAGAATGTATACATCCATAACTGATCAGTTGTTAGGAACTGAAGTGTAATAAAAACAGTGAATTAGTTAAAATGAAGAGGTACCTTGAAGACTAGATTTGGTGCAATCAGAATCTAATGAGAAGTTATCATCATCCACAATGTTCTTACCTAAAATCAAGTTTTAGTAAGAAAAAAGAAACAACAACAAATTGTCAACGCAAAAGGGAAAAATATAAGTATTTACGGAAAAGGGAGAAATTAACGTTGTTCATTTTCTTCTTCTCAACTTTACAATGGCTATCAAGAGTAAGAATCAATAAATCTCATCTGCAAGTAATAAATAAAGAAAGAAAGAAACTTTTATTTAATGAAATTTAATGCGCATATTGCATTCGAAGATCCTTGCATTGGGCACAAACCTATGGGAATGTTGATGCGATCAAAATGGGAACGTTTGTTAAGAAGGGTGAAACTAGTAAGAAGCCAATTGATGTGGTTGAAAAGAGTTCTGAACCAGAAGCAGTCTCGTCTGGTAGCAAGAGGAAAAGGTCCAATGGTTCAAAGAAGCAGTCTAGGAGAAACAAGAACAAGAATCGTGATTCGGGAAAGTTGTTTGCTGCTAATACTAGTGAGAACAACAAGGTCGAAGAAGTGACACCTATGTCTCAGAAGTGTAACACCCATCATACAGGTTAATGTAAAGTGGTTCTTTGTGAAAGATGTGATCGATATAAGCATTCAGCCCGAAGTGTAGGGTAAAACTTCCAGAGGTTGCTGGCAAGGGCAAGAACGACCAGGGTTGCTTTGAATGCGGAGTGGTAGGACATTTTAGTAGGGAATGCCCAAAGCATTGTGGGACGAATGCAAGGGGTAGAGCTTTTGAGATGAACACGGGCGCGACTTTCCAGGATTCTACAGTGGTGATAGGTACGTTTCTTTTCAATAATCAACTTGTATATATTTTGTTTGATACCGGAGCCGATATGAGTTTTGTTTTGAAGAAATTTGAACCGTTGTTAGGCTCAAAATCGAATGAATTAGATAAAAGCTATTCTATAGAGTTAGCAAATGTTAAAGTGATAGAAAGTGGCGAGATATTAGAGATTGTACTTTGCAACTCGAAAATCATGTGTTTAGTATATATCTTTTACCCGTAGAACTTAGAAGTTTGGATATAGTAATAGGAATGGATTGGTTATCCAAGAATCTAGCGGAAGTCGCTTGTTATGAGAAGTTGGTCCGTATTCCAGTATCAGACAAAGAGATTTTGGTCGTTCGCGGTGAGACTGAGAAGAAGTTATTGAAGTTGATTAGTGTAATGAAGGCGCATAAGTTCCTGCTGAAAGTTTACCCGGTGCTTATAGCTAGTGATATTAACACCAAGGCTGAGGAAAAGAAACTTGAGGAGATCCCTATAGTTAGAGAATATCCTGAAGTTTTTCTAGAAGATTTGCCAGGTTTGCCGCCTTCAAGGCAGTTGGAATTTTGAATAGATCTTGCACCCGATGCCGCACCAGTCGCTAAGTCCCCTTATCAATTAGCACCCTCAGAAATGCAAGAGCTTTCGAATCAGTTGCAAGAATTGTTGGATAAAGGTTTCATCAGACCAAGTTATTCTCCTTGGGGAGCGCCTGTGTTGTTCGTCAAGAAGAAAGACGGAACTTTTAGAACGTGTATTGATTATAGGGAGTTGAATAAACTTACTATCAAAAATCGATACCCATTGCCTAGAATTGATGATTTGTTTAATCAGTTGCAAGGATCGAGTTTTTATTCGAAAATTGACCTTAGATCTGGTTATCATCAATTGAAGATTGTGAAAGAGGATATTCCGAAGACCGCGTTTAGGACGCAATATGGCCATTATGAGTTTTTAGTTATGCCGTTTGGTTTGACTAATGCACGGGCAGTGTTTATGGATCTTATGAATAGGGTTTGTAAACCTTATTTAGACAAGTTCGTTATAGTATTCATTGACGATATACTTATTTATTCACGAACTAAAGAAGATCATGAACAACACTTGAGACTTATTTTTGAGTTGTTGAAAAGCGAGAAGTTGTTCGCGAAGTTCTCGAAATGCGAATTTGGGATGCGAGAAGTACATTTCTTGGGTCATGTCATTAATGAGAAAGGCGTTCAAGTGGATCCAGCGAAGATTGAGGCGATCAAGGATTGGGATGTGCCTAAATCTCCCACGGAAATACGTCAATTTTTGGGTTTGGCGAGATATTACCAAAGATTGGTAATTTTTCCAAGATAGCGCAACCTGTGACGCTATTAACTCAAAAAGACTGCAAGTATGAATGGACTGAAAAGCAGGAGGAGGGTTTCCAGATTCTAAAGAAAAGGTTGTGTAGTGCGCCAATACTATCTCTTCCCGATGGAAACGATGGTTTTGTGGTGTAATGTGATGCTTCACATCAAGGTTTAGGTTGCGTATTGATGTAGAATGATAAGGTCATAGCTTATGCATCAAAACAACTTAAAGTGCATGAGAAGAATTACACAACACATGAGTTAGAGTTATGAGCTGTGATTTTTGCGCTCAAGATTTGGAGACACCATCTTTATGGTACTAAGGGTATGATCTTCACCGATCATAAAAGTCATCAACATATCTTTGAACAAAAGGAGCTTAATATGTGGAAGCGGAGATGGGTTGAGTTACTCAACGATTATGATTGCGAGATTCGTTATCATCCTAGAAAGGCAAATGTTGTGGCCGATGCTCTAAGTAAAAAGGAAAGAGTTAAACCATTACGTGTTCGTGCATTAGATTTGACAATTCATACGAGCCTTGCAGCTCAAATCAGAGAAGTATAACAAGAGGCTTTGAAGGAAGAGAATCTAAAGGACCAATGTTTGTACAAGATGATAAGAGATTTGAGTCCGAAAGCTAATGAAGAAATGTACTTCATGGATCGTGGTTGGGTACCGTTTAAGGGTGGTATGCGTGAATTGGTTATGGATGAGGCCCATAAGTCAAAATATTCGATACATCTAGGTTCTAACAAAATGTATAAGGATTTGAAGGAACATTATTGGTGGCCGAACATGAAAGGTGAGATAGCAGCATATGTTGGTAAATGTTTAACCTATGCGAAGGTTAAGACCGAGTATCAAAAGTCTTTAGGATTACTTCAGCAACCGAAAATTCCTCAATGGAAATGGGAATGTATTTCGATGGATTTTGTTACGAAATCACCCCGGACATCAAGTGGTTATGATGCCATTTGGGTAATTGTCGATCGATTGACTAAGTCCGCACATTTCCTTCCAATCAACGAAACTTATCATATTGAGAAGTTGACTCATATTTATTTGAAGGAAGTCGTATCAAGACATGGTGTTTCGATATCGACTATTTCTGATCGAGATGGCTGATTTGTATCAAGGTTTTGGCGATCTTTGCACAAAGCCTTAGGAACTCGATTGGATATGAGCACAGCTTATCATCCTCAGACAGATGGACAGAGCGAAAGGACTATTCAAATGCTTGAAGATTTGTTGTGTGCTTGCGTAATTGATTTTGGAGGAAGTTGGGATACTCATCTCCCGTTAGTTGAGTTCTCCTACAATAATAGTTATCACTCTAGTATCAACGCCGCACCGTTTGAAGCCTTGTATGGTATAAAGTGTCGTTCACCACTCTGTTGGGCAGAGGTGGGTGATAAACACTTAATTGGTCCATAAATAGTCCAAGAGACTATGGACAAAATCTTTAAGATCAAGGATAGATTAAAAGCGGCAAGAGATAGGCAAAAAAGTTATGCGGATAATAGGCGAAAGCCTTTGGATATCCAGGTTGGAGACAAGGTCATGTTTAAAGTCTCGCCTTGGAAAGGTGTTATTAGGTTTGGTAAGAAAGGAAAACTTAGCCCTCACTACATTGGACCATTTGAGATCATTACAAGGGTAGGCCCGGTTGCTTATCAACTTAAATTACCGCAAGAACTTTCTGGAGTCCATTATGTGTTTCACGTTTATAATTTGAAGAAATGTTTGTCTGATGAGACGCTTGTGATACCACCAGAAGAGGTTAATATTGATGACAAACTACGTTTTGTCGAGAAACCCGTTGAGGTTACGGACTGGAAGGTCCAGAAATTGAGGCGGAGTAATATCAAGTTGGTCAAGGACAAATGGAATTCTAAACATGGACCAGAGTTCACTTGGGAAAGAGAAGATCAAATGAAACTAAAATATCCTCATTTATTTCCATCCAAACCGAAATCAGTGATGGCTAAACGAAAATTTCAAGGACGAAATTTCTTAAACGAGGGGAGACTATGACAACCGCTAAAATTCAGGTACTATCCGTACAGTATAATAATTATTAAAAAAATATAAATATTTTCATGTTAGACTTAGTTGGTGATAAATTAGAGTCTTTAAAAATGCAAAAGCAAATTCCAAACATTTTAAAAGATTTATTGTGAATTTTAGGAATTTTCATATCGCTCAGTGATAAATTACCCGTATTGGACATTGGTGACGACCCGGTTAACTTTAAAAAGTCTAGTTTTGACCCATAATGCTTGGTTTGGCATGGAAAATATTGTCAGGATGAAAATATTATTAAAACCAATAACGACTATAATTGATAGTTTTTAAATCGCTATGATATAATTATTGCACGTTTTAGAGTTTTGACACGAGTACGAGACTCGGTACAATAGGGAACCCCCTAATATAATCAAATTAGCTAAAAATGGATATTTTTAGTTGGGGAATATTATTATTGCCCAAATGGGTAATAACCTTAGATATTTAACATATTGGGGTTTTTTATAAAAATACAAGGTATGTGTTTTATGTGATAAATTTATAAAAATATATATATATATATATATATATATATATATATATATATATATATATATATATATATAAACTCACTTACCACACCCCCATGACCCACCCCCACATTAATATTATTATTTATTACTAATGATTTTATTTATAATCCCAAACATTCTCATTTATTCACACTTACACTCCACACTTCTCTTACACCTTTAAACACACATACAAAACCTCTCCACCTTCCTTCTTCTCCTTCCTTGGCCGAAACCACCATCATCATCCATACTCCTTTTTTTTGTTAAATCTTTACAAAAATGGCTATGGATTGTTGAGTTATTTAGTATTTTGGGTGATTTGGAAGCTAAAACCTTCAAGAATCTAGAGATTTTTAGAGAGAGAAACTATCAAAACCCACATTTTGCAAGATATCTTCAAGGGTATGTTCTTGAACCAAAACCCTTTGATAAATCTTTATATTTTTCTGTTTTGATTTAGTTTTTCACCAAACAAGATGGGTTTTTGCAAATGGTTTTATAAAACAAATAATGGGAATGAGAAAATGGGAAAAAAATGGTGTACATGTGTGTATTTGTGTGCCGTGTATGTGTGTGTGTGTGTGTGTGTGTGGAATAGATTGTGTTGTTTGTTAGAAGATTATTCATGCTTAGATCCTTTGATTTTGATAACATGCAAGAGGGTTTTAAAGAGAGTTTGAAATCTGATCTAAAATGGAATTTTCATGTTTTAGATGATCTAGATAAATGGTATGGAGTTGTATTTGTTGAAATGTGGCAAAGATGAGTGTTATGTTCATGTCTTGTGCCTGGATTGATGATGATTTTGAGTTCTTTTAAGTTTAGAACATGTCTGACTATGATGATGTTTTGAGGGTTTTGATGATTCTAAAATTGTGAATATTGAATTTAAAGAGGATCTACATGCTTGGGATACCTGCATGTATGATCAAGACGTGTTTTTCGGCTTAAAACGCCAAAATGCGAGCTTTTGAAACGAATATTTCAAAACAGATTTTACACAGGTTTTAATGACTTATTTTGATGTAAAATAAAGTGTGATTAAGTGTTCATGAAATACCTAATGTAAAAACCTAAATGTATTTGCAAAAGATGCACAAAAACGCATGTTTTCGACAAGTTTTACACGTTTAAAACACTTATTTTTAGGTCTGATGTAAAACAGCTTGTTGAGTGTTAAAATGTGTATAAAAGTCATCATTTAGGGTGTATAATATATTTTCCATGGTAAAGGATGCTTACAAAGCAAAACTATGTGATAAAAGTCGCCGAAATGTGATTTGTGCGGCGCATAACAGCTAAATTTTGTGGCCAATTTAGAACATCAAATTTGGTCCTAAATTGAGATTTATATGCAGGTCCTGGGGTATAAATTAAGTTCATATAATGTTCATAGGTTGACATGAGACATTGAGAACTTTTATGATATGGAAATTGCTAGAGCATGTCTTATAATGCACATTAAGACGATATGTTAGCATGTATGAATAATTTGGAATTGATTATGTGAATGTATGTGATGTATGACTCATAAGTTAGTTACTTGGATAGCTTCCATGTAGCCTAGGCGTTCTATGTGTAATTTGTGATTACTAAGAATGGTCGTGTTTCGGTAAAAACGACTTTATGTGGAAAATGAGTCTTATTTGTAGCGACTATGTGAAGTTATGTGCTACATGTGTGTATTTGATTATAATGAAATGATAGGTTTACTAAGTCGAGTTATGTGGAATTTGACTTGGATTGATATATGTGTGAACATATAAGTGTAAACCTAAGGGTCGGGTAATTAGACGTGATACGCATGTACGTGAGGTCTAAAACTTAACTAATCATCAAGGTCACTAATGGGTCAATAGGGTAAGGGTTAATGAGAATTCAAATCTTTTTGGTTAATCTAAGTCAAGGAAAGTTTGGTGAATAACTTGGACAGACTTAGAATGTTGCTAAAATAGCCTTATAGATTATAGGGTATTGTTAGTAAAGGATTGTGGTTTGGACTAGGGATTGCTTGATTGTTATGCTTGAGGTGAGTTTCACAGCCCCTTTTCTTTTTAAATGGTTTTCAACATTTTACAATCAGGGGATTAACATGTTTGTATGATGAGTAGATTAGAACTATATAGAACATTTGATGGCCTTTGGTAGGTACACGACGTGTGGCGTGGGATGCCCGTCTATCCCTTCGGGAGGATACTTCCCCGTATTTCCTAATCATTAGTTCTTGGTTTAGAGTCGTGGATTATGTTAGTAGATCTATTGGGTTGACGCCTCCTCCCTGACCAGTTGGACTGGGTCTTATGGGAGAGCATATTCTGTTAAAAGTTCCTTTGGAAGGTCAGGTTTAGGAAGAAAAGTTGTGGTTTGATTAAGAGCCTTAGGTTGCGATCATGCTTGTAGGACCTACCTAGTCTAAATGGTTCTCAGGTTCTCAGTTTAGTCGGTACTCAATCATACGTTTTTGAACAATGAAATATGTTTATTTGCCTTAAAACCTATGAACTCGCAAACATTTTTGATACTTTTAAGCATGTTTTTCAGGTACTGATGCATAGGGTTCGAGTGTGTGGGTTTAGCATGCACTATATATGGACATGATGCTAGGACCATAAAACTTTTAAACTTTTGAATCTATGTTTTTATTTTGTAAAACAATGTTTACTTTTATTCACTTCATCTTGGTTGAACATGTTTTAAACTTTCTTGGACCATGAAAATTAAATATATTTGACTAGAGGGTGTTTGAAAGATGTCCATACGTAATTATTATGTGATTTGCTCAACTTTGTTGTAACAACTTTCGTTACCTCATGACTTACTTTCCGCTGTGTGCTGTCGGGGTGTGACAAGTCAGGCGTTTGTGAAAAGAATATTGTACTATGCATTCTCACACAATGTCCAACAACGAAATTTTGCATACTTGCATGAACAGTTGTTTAACTATTATAGCAACTTCCATAGGAATTCTCCATGAAGGAATCTTTTCATTCTTTTGTTTCACTCTATTCTCTTGGTAAAATGGTTCATATTTTTCATACTATGCATTCTCACACAATGTCCAACAACTGAATTTTACTGGCTTGCATGAACAGTTATTTGGAATTGTTTGAGAACGTATTTTCTGATCGAAAAATCCATAACTGAACAGTGATCTAGTGGTGTGGTCTACCTTTTGCTTATGATGTCATCGTGCGATATATAAAGCAAAAACAGACAGGTTTTATATGTTGTACTTGTTTTTCTGCTTATGTTATAAAATATGAGTTAGGTATATAAAGCAAAACGTCACTGTTTGGCACCTTCAATGTCACTGTCTTTGACAAATACTTTCCATTGAGGATGGTGGACCGCAACACCTTAACCTTCCCTACCCTGCCATTGACCATCAGTTGGTTCAGGTGTTTAAGTCCACCAACCTACTTTCATCAGGAAAACTATTATCATAAGTCATTTCAGGTTGCCTTCATCCTTGACAGATATCTCTCCGACAACAACTTCCTCCGTACCCGATCCACTTTTCGAACCAAACGTTACCACCAGAAACTGAAACGACTTCTGTCTTGATTAAAAAAATTAATTATTTTAAATTTTTTTAATTGATTAAAAAATTAATTCACCTTCAACTTTCCCCTAATAAGTTTCGAGAGATTATTCCTCTTCATCGAGATGATCATTGTACTTCTGTAACAATCAGGAACATTCCAAAATAACTGTTCAGTTATGGTCTTTGGATCAGAAAATATATTCTCGAAAAATATCTAACAACTATTCAGCTATGGATGTATACATTCTTCCCCATGGTTAATCATCTATACATTCCATTGGTTAGTGTCTCTAACAAATACTCTCCATAAATGAACAATTGTTAGGAAACCGACAAATAAAACCCATATAAAAACTTCCGAACATCATTCAAAATTTTGGTCTTCCCACTAAGCTCTGCAACCCCAACATTGGAGTGTTTTTGGTATCGGAATCTTGTACGAAATCATCTCATTCCATGTTCTCCATATCCATACCTTGTTACAGGTATCTTGCAAAAGACATTTGGTCTTCAAGACTTCTAGGAGTCAGCAAAGGGTGCCTTCTTTGAGCATTAACCAGATTTTGAATCTGATTTTAGGCTAATCAAATTCATATCTCAAGCCGGTGCTCGTTGCTGGTTTTCAAAAGACACATCCGATCAATTAAACATACTGAAACACGTCAAACAAAGTCCGGAAGTCCAGGATATCGATTTGACATACAAAATTTGTATTTCGAAAAAAATAGGGTATTGTTTGTATAGTACTTGTACCACGTACAATGATTTATGAAAGTTGTTCAAAACTCGGATGTTTCTACCGAAAACCACAAACGAGCAATAAACGAACCGAAACGCCTCAAACGAATTTTTTTAGATTAGAAACAACTTAAAACACTTAAAAATGAATTAAAAATATTTTTTAATCAATAACAAATATTTAAATTGAATTAAAACAAATTATTTTTTTTTAAAAAGCCTAAAGCGTCGGGCAATGGCCAAAGTCAGGCGCTTCACATGCCATATTTGACTCGAAGCGCCTCACTATGGCCATATGGAGGCGCTTTAAGCTTTTTTTTTAAATATTTTGTTTTAATTCATTTTAAATATTTGTTATTGATTAATAATATTTTTAATTCATTTTTAAGTGTTTTAAGTTGTTTCCAATCCAAAAAAATTGGTTTGAGGCGTTTCGGTTCGTTTATTGCTCGTTTGTGGTTTCGGTAGAAACATCTGAGTTTGAACAACTTTCATAAATCATTCTACGTGGTACACAGACTATACATTCGATACCCTTTTTTTTAAAATACAAATTCTGCATGTCTAATTGATATCGTGGACTTCCGGAATCTGTTTGACGCGTTTCGGTACATTTAATTGATCGGATGCGTTTCGGTACGTTGCTGAAAAACCAGCAACGATCAATTAAACATTCCGAAACGCGTCAAACAGAGTCCGGAAGTCCAGGATATCGATTAGACATGCAAAATTTGTATTTTGAAAAAAAAATGGGTATCGACTGTATAGGACGTGTACCACGTACAATAATTTATGAAAGTTGTTCAAACTCGGATGTTTCTACTGAAAACCACAAACGAGCAATAAACGAACAGAAACGCCTCAAACGAATTTTTTTGGATTGGAAACAACTTAAAACACTTAAAAATGAATTAAAAATATTTTTTAATCAATAACAAATATTTAAAATGAATTAAACAAATTATTATTTAAAAAAAACCTAAAGCGCATGGCAGTGGCTAAAGCGAGGCGCTTCACAGGCCAGATTTGACGCGAAGCGCCTCGCTTTGGCCATAGGGAGGCGCTTTAGTCCTTTTTTTTAAATATTTGTTTTAAAGAATTATAAAGAACATTAAAGGACTTGTGCTATTTCTTTTCAATTATAGTGACCGGAAACTTCATGGCATATTTCACCGACACACTACAATCATTCACCATTCAATACATATAACACACACCTTTAACCCATTCCTCGTAAACCTGGGAAACAATGGCTATAGTAAAACACTTCAAGACGATGGTTTTGTTTTGTGGATCAGATGAGGACTTGCCTGTGTTGTTTGAGCGAGCTAAAACTCTTAAAAATGAATTAATTTTTTAATCAATCAAACCCATTTAAAATGGATCCTTTGATCAGAAAATATATTCTCAAAAAATTCCTAACAACTATTCAGTTATGGATATAACGGACTTTCGGAACTTGTTTGGCGCGTTCGGTTCATTTAAAATGTTGATTCAAAATTGACGTAGTTTCAAACAAGAAGCTTAAACCAAGAACAATTTTTTTTTAATTTCTAAAGAACATAAACACAATCATGTGACGATTTACTTAGTATGAAACAGTATGTAATGTATAAATATGTTCCAAATTTTTGAAAGGTTACCTTGCTCAATGGTCAAGATGATCAACGATCAGATCTTTAATGAGTGTTTTATTACAAACGATTGGTCACCACTTCATGAACATAGACTCAATAAAAAATGGTACATTTTTTCCCTCTTCTTCTTATAAATTTTCAAGATAGACTTATTTTCTAGGGTTTCAAAACTAACCTTTCAGTTTCACATTTTTTTTACAATAGATGGGTGTAGTAGAAGAACAGGAACCCTTGTTTGATTATAATTGTGTTCAGCCTTTAAACTTCGTTAGCCTTGGGTTTCAAAACTAATTTCAGTTTGACATGTTTCATTTCGTTTAAGTGTAAAGAGACAATTCACACCATCGTCTGTCAAATCATCATCATCATCATTACACCCTCAAAACAGATACAACATTCATCACAACAAGTTTGGTGATGATTGTGTTACATGAATCATATAAAGAAAATACAACAAAGTGCCTCGCCATGGCCATAGCGAGGCGATTCAAATCATTGTTTCTTAAAGTGATGGATGTTTAAAAAGTGAACTGAAATCCTCTATTGAATATCAATAAGAGCATGTGTCTGATTCTCAATTTGTTAGATTGATATTTGATCAGATGAACCAATGCTCTGAAACCAATTGTAGGATCAGTCTCTTGTTTATTAACAGATTCTTATCATGAACACTTGTTTTGATAACTATCAAAATAAGTTGCACAGCGGATTCAAATGTTAAGTGTTCAAGTTAAAGCTTCACTTTAAACAAGAGTTATTACTCCCCCTTGAAGTATTAACTAAAGTAGTAAATGAGAATCAAAGACTGTTAATGAATAAAACAGTAAATGCTTCAAATGATTCTCAGATATATTGGAAATTATAACTACAAAGGAATGTCTAAAATAGTGGGATGAACCCATCTATTTATAGACCAAAAGTAAACGTACATGAGAAGTATTGAAGCAATATAATATGTACAAATACTACAACAGGCTGTAGCATTAGTACTTGTACAAAGACTTTAACAATACTAATATTAAACTAAACTACTGAAGTATAAGTCAGTTTGAATCTTCTGTCAAACAACTGATGAGTGACAAACTACTGACGAGTAGTTTCTCTTCAGCAGTTCTTCAGAGACTTGTCTGGTTGGTCTTCAAAACTTCTGATCATTACTCTTCAGCACTTGATATCTTCTTCTTCAGCACTTTCAGTCTTCTTCTTCAGCCGTTTCTATACTTAGAATTATTTGCAGAAACATGAATTAGACTAAGGTATCCAAAAGTGGTTTCGTCAATCCTCTTAGTCCTTACAATCTCCCCCTGGATTGATGAAGCCAAAACCTTATCTAATCCTTATTCCTTCTTTCTGCCATCAAGAATCTTCCATATTTCTCTGATCATGGAGGTCTTGAGTTGATGTACTTGTTGTTTAGTAAGAGATCCTTGTTGAGGTTCAAGATGCTGGATGGTGAGCAGGTCTTTTGTAGATAGATTCTTCAGTTCATCAATGGATTTGAAGACCTTACTTGAGCGATATCTTCTTGTGACCATCACTGAGTTTGAATTAGTGAATGACCATTTCACTATGTTTACTTTAGATTGGTCAAAGTCTAAAGTATAGGGGACCGTGCTAGTCTCCTTGTTTGTTCCTGATTGTAGAATGTCTTTTATTTCAGTGACCCTCAGGTGGGATTCCCTTCTTTCTTCAGTGTTCACAACATCAGGTATATTACTAAAAGTAGGGAGATGATGTTCAGTAATTACCTTAGTGTGTTTCTTGTCAGTTATGGTTTGTTGTAGTTGGTAAGCAAATGTAGAAGGATCCCTGAATTGTGTGAGCAGAGGTTTTTCTTCAACCACAAAATCTCCTTGTACAATGGTTTTGCCTTCAAGCAATACCATCTTGAATTTTGTTTTGATGGTCTCCTCTGGCTTCTTCTTGGTAGCAGGCTTTGATGATGATTGTTTGACACCAGAAGTTTTAACTACTGAAGTTTGTGAAACTTCAGAAGTTTTAAACTTCTCTGGATTCGCAGCTCTATCAGCCTTGAATTTCTTGTAAGTGTCATATAGTGTATCTTCTCTCCATTTGGACACTGAATTCTTTGAACCATATCCATTGGCTACCAATTCTTGTATGATCTCAACTCTCTTTACCTTTCTATCTTTCTCAGTAGCTAGCCTGTCAGATACAAGCTGAGCTCTATGTGTTAGTTCTTCAATTGAGAGCCCTTTGAGTGAGTACTTTTTTGTTTTGCTGATGAAGGTCATCAGTTGTTGTCTCTTGTATTCTTCAGCAAATCTTTCCTTTTCTTCCAACTTACTCAACTGCTGTTCATACCTTGTTAATTTTTCATTGTAGCTTAAGTCATCCCTTTCTTCTAGGTTGTTCCAGATCTCATCTTCCATTGCCTTCTTATTTTCTTCCTTTAAACTCTTCTCCATAAGTTCTTTAGAAATTGATATTGGAATAGGACTTAAAAGAGTTGTTTGAGTGGGTGCAGGCTTAGGAATATTAGCTGGAGTAGGTTCAGTTGCCTTAGAAGGTTGTTCTGGTTTAGTTTTGGAAGTGTCAACTACTGAAGGGTTGACCTGAGTATCAACTACTGAAGGATTGTCTTCAGTACTTCTTTCTTGTCCTTTAGTAGTTTCTTCTATTGTGCCTTGGGATTTCTTTTCAGCTGCTTCTCTAAGGAGCCTTTCTTGTTTTTCTTGCCATTCATGCCTTTCTTTCAAGACTATTTCTTGTCGTGTCATGACTGTTTGCTTTTGGGCATCCTTGAGATGTTGTGCTTCTCTGGCCTTTTTTGTTGGCTTCAAGTGACACAGCCTTTGGTTCCTTAGACATCTCCCCATTTTTGGCTTCATCCACTTCTGGAAACCAAGGAGGTGGAGGTGTTACACCAAATAGATGAGCAAGTTGTCTTTTGTTATCTTCCATCTTCCTTGACAACTCACCAAGTTTTGTTCTATGGCATTATTGATCATCTCAAGTTGAGTTTTGTTCTTTAACTCCATAGCAGTCATAAAATCTTTGAGATGTTGGGAAATGAGAGTATGTACCATCTGGTATAGGGGACCAGTTGGGCTGCATAGATGGTTCAAGTTTATGCTAGATGACCTAGTGAATTGGGTAGGCTTTTGTTATGGAGGGGGTGTTTTTGAGTGATCCCCAGTGTGAACTGAAGATGCCACTTTAGGGGAATTAGGGTTCAAGTGGTCTTTAACCTGATCCTTTGTGACTAGCTCTTTGAGCTTAGATACACCAGATGCAGGACCTTCACAATGAGCCGTCAATTCATGTTGTGGAGAGTGTGAAACAACATCCAAACTAATGGAATCATCTGAATCCCTGGTGACATCCTTAATGAGTATGTCATCAGTTAAACCATGAGCTAGGCCCAACCTATTAATCTCATGAACCTCTTTTTCTTGGTACTAAGGTTTTCCTACTTCAGGCATAAATCCTTCATCAGTAGTTGCCACATTTGAGGTCTTAGCTATGGTACTACTGTCCTCTAATCCACCACTAGGTGGTATGAGAGTAGTAGCAGCCGCAAATGTACCTAAAGTGTCTAAGTTTTGGCTTAGATGCCTTGGTTGATCCTCATCTCTTGGGATAGGGCTAATAATATACACATCCATGTCTGTTTCTGAGGTTGTATCCCTTGTTTTATGTGGTTGTTGGGGATTGACATTCTCAGATGGGATGTTTTCTTTCAGCCCAGAGAGAATTTGAGCTATTTCTACTATTTGATGTGAGATTTCAGGTTCAGTAGTTATTGGTAAAGGTTCAGTAGTTTCAAAGGAAGGGTCAGTAGTTATGGACTTTTTGAGTTTCTTCCTTCTAAACAAGATGGTTATGGGAGCTCTTTGAGGGTTGTGAGATGGATGAGACTGAGAGGATGTTTCAGTCACACCTCTAGAAGTGCATATTGCACATGAGCTGGTTCAGGCATCTCAACCTCCTAAACAGCTTTTCTTTTAGGGTTGGTGGGTTTGGATTTTTGCTGTTTTGGTTGTTTAGGCTTTTTGGGAGTGGTTTTGAAGATGTTTGTTCCTTGGGGATTGTGGCATGTTCCCCTTGGTCATCTTCTGGCAAAAGTGCCGGTTTATTATGCCTAGAGAATACTTGTGAGGTCAAAGGATTTAGCTTTGCAGCCTCACCCACAAGTATTCCATCACCAAGTTCTTTTATTATGCATTGCATAAACAATCTTGGGTACCACAAAATCCCTAAAAAAAGAGATAAGGGACTTAATGCCATGAAGAATTTCATATGCAGTTTTGGAATGTCTCTTGGTGATTAAGACTTTATTCTGAACATAACAAGCTGTGTTGACTGCTTCAGCCCAAAAATAAAGAGGTAGGCTTGAATCAGCTAACATAGTTCTTGCTGCTTCAATCAATGTTCTCTTCTTCCTTTCTACCACACCATTTTGTTCAGGAGTTCTGGGAATGCTGGATTGTCTAACAATCCCTTTAGACAGACAAAATTCATCCAGAGTTTTGTTCCTGAACTCTGTCCTATTGTCACTTCTTATGACTTTGACAGAGAGAGAATATTGTTTCTCTATTGGTAGAATGAAGAACTTGATAATTTCAGCTGCCTTATCCTTGGAAAATAAGAAGAAGACCCATGTGAATCTTTGGTCATCAATGATGACTAAGCAGTACTTCTTCTTACCAAGGCTCATGATTTTGACTGGCCTAAATAAGTCCATATGGATTAGTTGAAGGCATGCAGTTGTTTTTTATTCTTCAATAGACTTATAGGAGGACTTATGTTGTTTTCCCTTAAGACAGGATACACAGTGTTCTTGACACTGGTATACCTTCAAGGGTAAACCTCTGATCAAGCCCATTTTTGTGACTTTATTTATGGTTTTAAAGTTCACATGGCCAAGTCTCCTATGCCAAAGGTCTGTCTCTGAGGTTTATGCCTTTGAGAAGAAACATGCAGTGTTGTTCAGTACTTTGTCTTTTTCAATGTCCACGGCATAGACATTGCCACGTCTTTTGGCTATGAGCAAAGTATGATCTTCAATGATCTTCTCTATAAACTTCTGGCCTTCTGGTGATATGATCTTGCATGCTATTTTGGTGAAGAAGGAAGAATATCCTTTATCACACATTTATGAAACACTTAGCAAGTTGTACTCAAGGTTTTCAACCAGATTGACCTTGTCAAACTGCATTTTGCCTGAGGATACATTGCCATATCCTAGAACATATCCCTTGGAATTGTTCCCAAAGGACACAGATCCTTCTCTTTGACTTATGAAATTGTTGATCAGGTACCTGCATCCTGTCATGTGCATTGAGCCTCCACTATCAATATACCAAATTGTTGATCAGGTACCTTCTCTTAAAGTGATGGATGTTTAAAAAGTGAACTGAAATCCTCTATTGAATATCAATAAGAGCCTATGTCTGATTCTCAATTTTTTAGATTGATATTTGATCAGATGAACCAGTGCTCTGATACCAATTGTAGGATCAGTCTCTTGTTTATTAACAGATTCTTATCATGAACACTTGTTTTAATAACTATCAAAGTAAGTTGCACGGCGAATTTAAATGTTAAGTGTTCAAGTTAAAGCTTCACTTTAAACAGGAGTTATTACTCCCCCTTGAAGTATGAACAAAAGTAGTAAATGAGAATCAAAGTCAGTTAATGAATAAAACAGTAAATGCTTCAAATGATTCTTAGATATATTGGAAATTATAACTACTACGCCCCACTTACGGTGTCCGCATATAATGTATATATGTGTGGCCCTTGGGGGGGGGAAGTAAAGTTGCACTAGTTTTAACGTTATTTTACTAATTTCGTGAAAATAATGTTAAAAACGATGGACGGTTAATCATGCATCATGTGGTGGCATGGATAGCCAAAAGACAAAGGGTACATGCACCGATCGGGTTTGTCCCGATTGCTAAGTGTTTTGTGCCTTATGTCCAAGGCTTGATACCAAGCCACATCGAGCCGGGGGTCTCACTGGAAGCAGCCTCTCTATTCTTAGGGGTAGAGGTAAGGCTGTCTACATCTTACCCTCCTCAGACCCTACCTTAGCTTTGCTATAGGTGGGATTAACTGAGTATGATGATGATGATGATGATGATGATGATGATGATGATGATGATGACGATTGGAAATTATAACTACAAAGGAATGTCTAAAATAGTGGGATGAACCCATCTATTTATAGACCAAAAGTAAACGTACATGAGAAGTATTGAAGCAATATAATATGTACAAATACTACAACAGACTGTAGAATTGGTACTTGTACAAAGACTTTAACAATACTAATATTAAACTAAACTACTGAAGTATAAGTCGGTTAGAATCTTCTAACAAACAACTGATGAGTGACAAACTACTGACGAGTAGTTTGTCTTCAGCAGTTCTTCAGAGACTTGTCTGGTTGGTATTCAGAACTTTTGATTATTACTCTTCAGCACATGATATCTTATTCTTCAGCAATTTCAGTCTTCTTCTTCAGCAGTTTCTATACTTAGAATTATTTGCAGAAAACATGAATTAGACTAAGGTATCCAAAAGTGGTTTCGTCAATCCTATTTGTCCTTACAACAAGTGAGAGTGTGGGGTATTAGCGGTCGTGGGAAAACCTTTTTTTGAGTGGGTTATATTATTCAACTTAGTTTTTTTATCCAATTCGAAAAGTGGATCAGGTTCAGAGGAAGTTGTTGTAGGAGAGATATCTGTCAACGATGAAGGCAACCTGAAACGACTTATGATGATAGTTTTCCTGATGAAACTGGAGATGTTACCTCTGTTATTTAGTACTTCTGTGATACGTGGATTCCATAACATCTTCCTTTATTCAATATATCATCATTGCCTGCCCACTATCACCGATCTCATTATCCCATTTCCACCTTCACTTCATCTTCAACCGTTTTAACCCTAATTTCCTGTGGGTTTAAGTTTCGAACTGTGATAGTTTCCAGGTAGGTGACTATTTTTTGTTTGGTATTATGTTCGTTGATTAGGTTGGGGTTTTACGATTTTAGGAGTCTCCTATTTTGGACCAAAATTGCAGATATGGAAACAAGTCGGCTGGGATTTGAATTTAACGTCTTGCAACCTGAAGCTTTTATTAAAGTTTGGATAGGTATGTTCTTATTTTCACTTGATTGGTTCTTTTATTTTTCTTTTTCTTTTCTATGAAGCTATTCGATCCTAATTTGAGAATGTTCATGAAGCCATCCATGGTGAGATGTTGGAATTAATAAGAGAGATGGCGTCAAGATGATGGAATTGAGAAAAGAAATGGGCTGCTCACTTTTTTATCAGACCAACTGACAATAATTCTTTGTTTTTTAGGTGTTATGCTCTCTATCAGGTTCGTTTTTTGCTATAAGTGTGAAATAAGTTATGTACATCAAATTTTGCTTATTTAAAAGGATGATTGTGGCCTGGCATGGATGGAATTTGAATTGAAGTGATTTGATTGCATCTATATTTCGTAGGTAGGGACAAAACTTGATTGTTCACGTTTTTTGTGAATCTCTTTGATCAAGTTGATTCGATGATTGATTCGGTGTAAGGCACTTTCGGTTAGGGTTCGACTTGGATCATTATGTTGATAGTCTTTGGTTGGCAAATCAGAGCTTAAGTTGGCTAATGTTTTATCTCACCCAGTTGGGTTTTTAGGTACTTATTTTCGTCAATTATCCTTCTGTCTACAGGGTGCTTTTGATTTACTTTGCAATAATTGAATGGTATGATTAAGGTTTTAAATGTTGCTAATTGAAGAAGACGATATATTTATAGTTTTGATCTTTCCTGTAATTATGATTTAGGGTTATGATGGCATCATTGTTGGAGTGCTAAGCCAATTGAACCATTTCAAGGTAACGTTGTGTTGATTACCCTTTTTTTTTTTTTTTTGAAAATCAACTTTCAAATTGTGTTGATTACTTGATTGAATGTTTATTTTGGATTTGATTGAATTATCTGGTATGGTATGTTGTAATAGTTTGAAAATTGAATTTTAGGTTGCCATTTAATAGCTACATGAGTTTGATTATAAAAGGTTTGTTATTTATTATCTTTACTAGGTATAAATTTAAGATATCATATATAAACTTTTGTGGACATTTATGAGTTTAAGTTTGATTTAAAGTAACTTATTTTCTTGAAGGTTTTTGAAATTTGTCAATTTAATTTTAGTTGATTATTGTTAAAAAGAAATGAAATTGAAGATGTTTAATGGTAATTTGGTTAAACACTTTGCAAGCTTATAACAATTCTTAAACAATTTGTGGGTAATTTATCTGGCGGAAAGTATGAATCTAAGCTGAATAATAATATCAACACAATCACAATCACACAACATAGGATAAGTGACGAAACAGTGACAAAACTCTATTACTATCCAACCCAAAGATTACCTCCCAAATACCCAAAGGATTCAACAATAGAAGAATCCAAGAAGGAGATACAAAGTCTGTTAATGAGAACTGATTGTTTAGATCAGTTGTCACAACACAATTACAAAACAAGATACAACTTATAGTGATTAAAGATCAATAATCACTGAGAAGACGACCTAAACAACCAGAGAGAAACCCTAGACAATACAGAGAAAAAATGAGACTAATCGTACAAATGAGAAGATAATAATCTATATATACTCCAGCTAGAAGCTTCGATAACCATCAGATCATAAGCCTCCAATCTTAGCCGTTCAATGTGAACGTATACTCAAAAGTCACGGCCCATCATACAAGGCCCAATACTCATGACTTAATAATTAAGCCCAACAAAAACATATCAGGAGATCTATCAGCCCAACATCCTTGACCATTAAACCTGCCAATATAAACCTGACAAAGTGCACTTGCAACATATATCTAAGACAATATTATGAATTTAGTGAATGAATCATATCTTTTTAACATGCCCCCTTGATTCAAGCACTAAACATGTCAAATAGCCTAAGTTTTTCACAAAGTAAATTATGTTGTGCAACACCCAAACCTTTTGTAAACAAATCAGCAATCTGCTGATCTGTACCAACTTTGACAGTTTGAATCACACCATTTGAGATTTTTTTTCTCTCAAGAAATGGAGATCAATCTCAAAATGTTTAGTCTTGTCATGAAAAACAGGATTGCCTACTATAGACATAGCTGCTTTACTATCACTATGTAATTTTATAGGTAAACTACAAGTGACATTCAACTCTTTTAACAAATTTATAAGCCATATTAGCTCACAAGTTGTTGAGCACATGGCCTTGTACTCAGCCTCTGCAGTAGATCTAGACACAATATTTTGTTTTTTACTTTTCCAAGATATCAAAGAATTACCAAGGTAAATACAAAACCCAGTAACAGATTTTCTTGTTAGTAAACACTTAGCCCAATCAGCATTAACAAAACCTTGTAAACAAAACTGATCACTTTTCCTAACATCAAATCCAAGGGAGTTGACTTATCCTAACCTCCTAACTAAACCCCATTTTCGGCCCACTATAACAAAGAAAACATGCATGTGTCAAGTCCAAGATCTCTTCCTAATCTCACCAAAATCACCTTTACAAGATCTTAATCCATATTTAGAACGATGCTCACTTTCACCTTTCCTAAGTCATGATACCATGCCAATTTAAATTGCTATATAAAGGGCCAAGGTTATTGAGGTTTAGTGCACCAAAACAACTAACACACCATCTCCCTACCTCTCTCCCTCTCCCTTCTCAGCTCGCACCACCACCGAACCACCTCCACACCACCGCCGAACCACCACTCGGCCGAACCACCATCACAAACCACCACTCACACCCAAGTCATTACCAATATCCATTAACCTTCAAGGGACTCTTAGGGGTACAAGGAGCATAACCAAGTTGTACAAGGCCCCTAACTCCCTCTTTTCTTATGACACTAGGAGGTATAACATTGTTTTCTTAAACTTATGTTTTTATTTTTTCATAGTCTTTTAAATACAAAGTTGTTCACTAGTATGTCTACTCTTGTAACTTAATCAAACAAGTGAGTGAACTCATGCTTTAAAATACATAATGTTAGTTAGTAAAAGTATGTGTTTACACCCACATAGGGCCGAAACATATATGGATATATATCCATAATGGCCGAAAAATTTATAAGAAAATTTATATGTTTTCTAAACTCATTAACATAAGGCATAGTGTTGAAAGTTGTTAGTTTATGACAAGGCTTACAAAAATCCATGTGTTTTCAAGAAAAGTAATATTTTGACATGAAATACCATTACTTTCACAAAGTTGCCAAGCTATGAAAATAGTAAGTTAAACATACTTAAATATGGTAGACCTATACACATGACAAGACAAAAGTTGTAAAACCTTCAACACATGAGCACATCAAAGTTTATAAAACACTTGCTTTTCACAAAATAAAAGTGATGTTTTTCCAAGAAACTAAGCTATTTTAGTCAAGATCACTAGTTTACATAAAGAAGATGATTTTTTCAACACAAAACCATGAAGTTCATATTTTGGAAAATACTACATTAGAAACCCTAATGTGGAACATTTAAAAGGGTAAACATTGTATCCTTTGACAAATAAGTCATTAAATATGTAAATCTTTCCATCAAAGACACATTTAACTTAAAGAGTTAAGTTACAAGGACAAGCGTAACAAGGGAACAACTTGTAAACAGTACAGGTGGAATATACCTAAAATGTCTCTTTTACATAGGACCCGTAGGTCGACCTCTCTAGCTCAGATTCATTAGTTCATTTCCAAGACATACAATAAGGTGAGTTTCACAGCCCCTTTTCACTGTTTTTACATTTGAGGGGGGGGGGGGGGACATGCGTACAGTTTTCAGTTACATACATGACTATTATGTGAACATGAGACATCAAGGTTCAGGATCCATTAAGCCCTCGTGTCATACATCATACCATAACCATTAGCTATGGACTTAACCATGAAACACCAGAATAGATCTATTGGGTTGACACCCCCACTCTTGGTCAGTCGCTCTGACCGGATGACAGATATCAAAAGAGTGCTAGTATTTCACATTTATTCATTGTCTTGAGTGTACAATGGGTGAGGCACAACATGTCAAGGTTTGGTTATGGGCTCATGTCAGATCACATATTGATTATTGCCCTAGTGTCACACCCTCAAATTTCCACTGCAGAGTTTATACCGCGAGGCGCACGACATACCAGGATCCCATAGCCATAAGTCATATGAACGAACTCTAAATGCCCAAACCATTTAGTTCGTTTTCAAAAAACAAGTTTAGTTAAGCTGCAGAAGCGTAAACCAATTTAAACCGTTTAAAACCATGCGCAAAACAACGCGACCAAATTAAAACCATATGAAGGATAACGAAAAAGCATAATATGTAATTTAGGTGTATGCCCAAGACCCCAAATGCAGTGAAGTGTGCAGTGCGTTCTAATCGTGGCACCGGAAGCTAACTACCTGCAAAAGCATGTATATCGTGGGTCAACAAACAATGTTGGTGAGTTCACTAAGTAAAGAAGGTGAGTAAGTAAATGCGCTGGTTTCCCAAACCACGTAACCAAGTAAAAGCGTAAGTAATTAAGTTGGTTCCAAAAACTGTGTAACCACTAGTTCATCGCATGCCAAGGGTAGCTAACCCATTCATGATAACTAACACCGATATACTGAACTGCTAATGTACGTGTTGTCACAAATGTGAGCAGTTTGCCCTGCATCATTGCCTATCAACAAAGATAATCTGTTAAGTTATAGTTCACTCCCGCGCTCCCCCGAGCCAGTGTGAGGTTTGTCAGACCTAATAGCGCTGTCAACTAATAACCCGCTTGCCATAACCCGGCAACTCATTCGGTATGTGAGGGACTTACAGTGATAGTGTTGGTTTAGTTCATCAAGGACAAACTTTGCGAACTAGCAAAAACCCCGACCCACACAAGGAGTCATAGCACCCCAAACCCGGGATGTGAAAGTAGTCCCAAACCGGACTAGAAAAAAGTTAAGTAAGTTGTCTCAAACCCGAGACGCATGCTTTTGAGAAAAGAGTAGTGAAACTCACCTCAGGTTGCACGTGAATAATCCAAATTCCTCAAACAGTACCGACTCCCTATTACAAATGTCACTAGTGAGTATATGTGCATAATCAACACACCACACAACTCGTTTGTCCAAGACTTTTAAAGTTCAAACCGTCTAGTGACACCTAATGACTCTACATGCACAAGTAAGTCCTACGTATCCCGTTGGTGATCATATTGATTATTATCAGTTTTATACCTCATACACATCTTATATAAGTATCCATATAAGTTCAAGTCAAATACATACCATATAAAACTCCAAATATTCACGTAAACATCCCTTACACAATCTGCGTTTTTAGGGCAGATTGTGCGCTGTGAAAAACGAATTATTTAAAATACTTAACGAATGAATTAAACTCCCAAAGTTTTACTGAATATTCATTGGGATTCAATTGATAACAAGTATTTTTGTTTTATCTCAAAACCAAATACAAAAATTATTAAAATTCGTACAACACAGCTATGTCCAGAAAATTTCCATAGCAGGTCAGTTTAGTAGAAAAATTCCCAAACATTTTGTATTCACCCAAACAAGGTGAATCCACTTGGAAAAGCCAAGTTTTTTCCAATGTTGACCTACTGTCCAAATTTCATAACTTAACCCTTTGTAAAACTCCAGTTATGATCGTTTAAAGTTGACCCAATTTATAACTCCGAAAATCTGATATGACCTTTAATCAAATAAAATTCCAAAAACATATCAAACGACATCCAAATCAGATGATTTTGCCCATTCTAAAAAGCTAAGACAATGTACAATCCATTCATGCAAATAATCGATCAAAACAATCAATTTAACATCACAATACAGACCCTACAAAACACCCTAACGAATCTGTCAGAAAACTGAAACTTGCACCCCAAGTTATTCATAAACCCTAATCAACCATAATCACCTATTCCATGAAATCCTCCTATACAATCAAGTTAAAATCTGTATTTTTCACATTTCTAAACCCTAATTATAATCACATACATCAATTCTCATAAACCTCCATGCAAAACATCTAAGAATTTACACAAACACATACACATGCGATTCATACTCATAGAGTTTCTAGGGTTTTTAAAAACTTTTCAAAACATTAACAATTATCATAAAACTAATAAAAATTATACCTTTCAATGCAAGAAATTTTCAAGGTTTAGAGATTCCACCCAACACCACTTGGATTAATCAAGAGGATTTGTTGTTTGATTGAAATTGAGAGAGAGTGGGGGTGGGGGTGTTTACGGCGCAAGGGGTAGGGGGTTCAGGTTTCTTATTATTATTTTTATCAATATTTATAAGAGGATTTGGCTTGTTGCTCAAGTAATTGGGTTTTAGGGCTTTTTAGTTTGCTAACCGGACTTGTTAATCATGTTTTAGCCCAATACTGGACCCGATAATATTAACCACCCCAACCTACATAAAAACTATTATTTTTATTATCTCAATACATATTAATCATAGAGTGCACATAATTTGCATAGTTTACGTACTAAGTTTCAGTTAAGCGGTAATTCACATAAACATGTAATCCACATAAACATGTTACTTCACGTTCATCATAATTCCATTGTGCGCATTATCATGTATGCCAGATAATTCACCAACGTTCGGGATACAGGACTTGTGTGTGCATTGTGATGATAACTTTACTTATTATAATGTAACATATGTTATTATCACATAACATATGTTATTACCCTATAACATATACGAAGACCTTCCTAACTAACCCTAGTCAAGTGTTTAGTCACGTATGCACATGCAAGTTAACTAGAGTTCAGTTAAAGTATGAACCTGAAAATGCGAGGTGTCACATCTAGCTAGGCAGTAATTTAGTCGAAATTGGGATTACAGGTCCAACATGCAAAAACCCGTGAACTCACCAACTTTATGTTGACCCATATATTTTTCATGCATGTTTTTCAGGAATTTAGTATGGAGCATGGAACTTGGGAAGGTCACGTGCGAGCATTTAAGGGATACCATCTTTTGAACTATTGTTGTGATGTTTTGATCTACACTTTAAACAATGGTTTCTAATCCAAACAATTAATGTTATGTTTTGTAAGACTTGAATGTTTTAAATGGTAATTTCTGTTTTATTAAATAATGCTCGTGTAACTTTTGTGCTTGAAAATCATTTCAGTTGCACCCTGTGTTTCCGCCTTAGACGGGGTGTGACATGCCACATCAAAATAAAATCATTAATCACTTACTATTAACAATCTAGCACGTGTGTGAGCAAGAGACCAAAAACAAATTCTTACCCATAGAGCAAGTAGTTTTAAGCGACTATAATTCTTACTTTGACAAAATGCGGTCCAGCAGTCAACCCGGCCATCTATCACCTCTAATTATCACCTCTCCCATTGTAGACGAACTGCATTAGAGAGAACATCAATTTTTTTTAGGTCTTTAACTGTACATTTTTACTGTATCAATTAAGAATGGTTAAACACATAAATTAAAAAAAAAAAAAAAAAAAGACACTTATAGAGGCAACCACTCAACCAGACCATCTGTCAATTAACCCATTAGACACACGTTTTAATTTTTAGCCAAGTATTTTTATGTTTGACTTGGTTGACCCATTATCAGCCACGTACATGTACATAATGTACAGTACATTGGTTGTAGTTGAAACTTCTTGTTTAACCTCAAATTAACCCTGCCATTAGGGTTGGTGGTCCAGTGGTAAGGCAAAGCCTTTTAATACACTAAAAAGTGTGAGGTCTTGAGTTCAAGTCTCACAAGAAGCAAGAAATTCGCCTTTCAAAAAAAAAAAACCTCAAATTAACCCTTATTATAAATCGCTATATGACTATAAAACTATATTATAAAAACAAAATAATAATTTAGGATACTGAAAGCATTTGAGTTTATGTTTAGAGTTTCTTTAACATATTAGACATGTTTGAACACTTTTGTTTTGATATATCTATACTATATTAATAAGTATATAGGAAGGGCAAGAATAGTCATTTGCCACTTTCTTAAAATGTACAAGCCTTTAAAGCACTTTGTACAATAGTTCAATGCACAAAACATTAAATGGATTAGAAAAACACGGGTAGATATCTTATCTAGGGTTTCAAGTTTCAATCAACACATCCTCATTATCCCGCCTCCATTTCCATCTTTTTCTCTCTAGGCGGGTTTCTAGTTAGATCCTTCTTCTTAAGATCAGATCTATTCTTCCCTAAAAGCTTGCCGCAAGATACAAGCACCACCCCCTGCAACTCATTCTACGGCCATCTCAAATGCGTTGCTTTTGACCTCAAACAAACAGTAAAAATACTTTTTTATGTGCTTAATTTCACGTATTATGTTTCTTATGTGTTGATTTAAAGTTAATGTTTTCAATTTTGTTTCTATAGAATGTGATGGAGACATGGGGAAGCATTGGTAATGACCATCTTAAAACGTGAAGGTAAGTTTATCTTGGTTGAATCTAATCATCGTTTTCACTATGTTGAGGTATTTTAACGAAAATTATTAAATTTATTCTCACTCTTACTCTCTCTGTGTGTGTAGGTAGATGAGTTTGAATCTGTTCAATTTTTCAAGTTTGAGGTAGATGAGTTTGTTTAGGAATACTAAAATAATGTAAAATGAAAAAAAAAAAAAACTTTTTTCAATTCTGGTAGGTGTTGGGGGTTTCCTATGAAAAGTATAGCAGAAATCATGGAGGTATATAGGGGATTGGCAAACTCCTAAATATCCGGATCAAGTTAAAGTATGTTTTCTATCCTCCGCTTGTCCTTTATTTTATAAATGCTTTTTTATAATTTTCGTGACATGAGTTCTTGTTATGCAGGATTTTAGTTTAAAAAATCCGAGGAAGTAAGTACATTGTGAAGTATGGTAAGTCGTTTTGCGCTTAAAAACATTTTTATTAAGGGGCAGCAAGATGGGTGGTTTGGATAAGAGGTTAAAACATTTCCAGCTGAAACATGTCATTTTGGTATGCGTCCAAACGGTTCAGGCCATGTTTGCCACAAACATTCCTTTTATTTGTTTTTAAAAGGATTAAAGATAGTTAATATAAACTAATCATGATAATTAAAAAAACTGAATCTTTATGTCATATTTCAACATTGTTTTTTCATAAATGCATTTGGGGAGAAAAGAATGGAACTAGCAGCTTGTGCCTTTCAAGTAGGGTTGTTCAAATCGCTCGCCGCTTGTGGATCGCTCGTCGCTCGTTCAAAAAATGCTCGAAAAATGCTCGAAAAATGCTCGCTCGATCTTCCGCTCGGTTGTATATGAGCCGATCGGCTCGGTTCAGTTTGTAAATGAGCCAAGTATGAGAAAAGGTACGCTCGGCTCGGCTCGAATAAAATTTTATTTATTTAATAATAAATATACACACAATTTACAGATAAATTTATAGCTTTCTACATAACATTCTATTGGATTTGACTCAGTATATGCAAACAAAATATAACTAGCCCACTTAACTCAATAAAAAAATTAACACTGGATTTAGTAGTAAAACCATAAGTCATGTGGTGACAGTCTTGACTTCTTTATGTTATTAGTTGTCCATTGCTAATTGACGCTTAATATCACACCTACGTCACAATGCAACAACTGTTCTACAACGTATGCTCATCAAATCACCAGCCTCAATCTAAGCCTCATTCTTGAACACTGGGATCTCAATATTAGTGTTATCATCGGACATTTCGACCTTAGTTTTCACTCGACAACGAAAACATCGAAGGAAACATCCCAATTTTATGATCGTCCATATTACTCTCCGCTCGATTCTTGCTCGGCGCTCGCTCGAAAAATTTGCGCTCGTAGAATGCTCGTTCGATTTTCAGCTCGATTGTAAATGAGCCGCTCTGCTTGGTTCGGTTTGTAAACGAGCCAAGCACGAGCAAAGCTCCGTTCGGATCGGCTCGGCTCGTGAACAGCCCTACTTTCAAGATTAGCCATAGGTCTCGTCCGAAGCCTAGGTGCAAAAAAGCGAGGTTTTTTTTTTAAAGATAGGCTCACATAGCCATAAACACATGACTCTGCATTGGTTATACGCCTAAGCGTGCTTTTGACAATATAGAGGTGGCAAAATGGGTAATTTTAGTGCATGTTGAAAACGGGTCAGGTAGGGTTGACCCATAAAAATTGTCTGTTTTTAAGAGCTATAATCAATAACTAATGCGTTATTACAAAAAATAATATTGCTTTTTAATCTAAGCTTATAAAACAATTTATGAAGTTATGCATTAGACATAAACTTTGGATTCCCCGTTTGACTCATTATTTTTTAGCTTAGAATTTTGATTCGGTTTGTTTGAGATTATATAAAATCTAGACTGAACCCGTTTATATTTGTAACATGCAGTTGTCTTTGATCGGGGTGGAAGGTTTATTATTGCAAGTGATGGTGTATGGGATGCTTTATCTGTAGAAGAGGCTCTAGAGTGTAGTCATGGACTGCCATGAGATGTTGCAGTTGACTGCAGTCGGGCAAATTGATAAAGTAAGGAAAAACATAATTTTTAACTAATATCTCATCCTTTTATTCACATCAAATTTTAATTCTTTTATTCTACATATAGGAAGAAAGTTGTACAGCTTAAGGGATTAAGAGATGATACAACCAGCATGGTAGTTGATATTCTACCCGCACTAAAGAAAAATGCTTTTGTACCAGAACCGAAGAAGAAAAGACTAAAGTCAAAGTCATGTGAACAAACGAATGAAATAAAATTATAATTTTTCACCGCCGCCGTATCGCGCGGGTTTCGTACTAGTGTGTGTGTGTATATATATATATATGGGAAAGTTAATTTGAGAACACCTATATTTCGTGCGAACCGTGAGAACGACATCTAAAACCATTCAAATTCAAAATTTCTTTTTACACTTGTCTTTATTACTAAAATACAATCTTAAAAACACAATTTACGCGTAAAAATTCAAACATATACGGAAATAATTTGTTTTTACACATGTGTAAATTTGTTGTTTATACATGTGTAAACTGTTTCATTTACACATGTGTAAAAAGTTAATTTTAAAGTGGTTTTGCAAGAAAAGATGAATTATTTGGAAAGAAAATTCATTTATTAATGTTGTATTTTGATTATAATGGGGTTTGTATTAAAAAAATTTGATTTTGATTGATTTTTTTACTTGTTCTCACGGTTCTCACAATATTTAGCGTTCTCAAGATAACCCTCCCATATATATATATATATATATATATATATATATATATATATATATATATAAATTTAACGCCCTTGACCCGTTTATGGTCAAATGCCAACCAAATTATCACGTTTCCATTCCTCTCATTTCATTTCATTTTAGATCTATAAGCGTATTCTTACCTGTTTTGATTTTCTCCAATGCTTCAAGCAGCCTGAATTGTGCATTTCTGTTAGATGATGAAACAAACAAATAAATTAAATAAATATATAAGTTAGCTCAAGATCCATGAACTAAAGCAGTGAGTCCAGTGTCTGTGATGTCGGCGCAACCTTGTAAACCTAATTCTTCTAAATTACGAAAGTATTTAGAAGGAGATTCTAGAAGTTTGTTGGTAACAAAGCGGCACCCAACAAGATGTAAGTCTTTTAGGTCACGGCAGCCCTCTGTAACAGCTGACAGCCCCTTGTCAGTTACCTTCCTACAGTAGGAAACATCTAACGACCGTACAGAAGAATGACCAGCTCCAATGGCTGCCATTCCAACATCAGTGATACCTAAAACACATGATTGTTATCTTTTGTCAATACATTAAGCAACATGATGTTTGAGGTATGAATGAATATTAGTAAGAGAGGTATTCCAATAACTCTTAACTGTATTATTTGCAAGACTTCAAGGATTTGGTTTGTCATAAAGAACAAATAGTCCCACACACATTGAACAGAATGTGTCTTTAAAATTAAAGTTAAAAAAGGTTTAAATAAAAAGACCTTGTTCTTGAAAGATAAGGAGGTTGATGATTGAGTGGTGAAACCGATTGACACCTCTTACTATAGAATGACAAGACACATATAATTAGTTAATTAAACAGGGTCAACACATCTAGTAAAACAACGTACATATAACCAGCTCATATTGTTAGTACCTATGTAAATTTGTACCTAGATTGTGCGCCTAACCTCACCTAGGATCAAGTCTTTGTGCGTGTTTTCTGGTGTTTTCGCCTGTGTTGCAACATCAACTGCTGCTGATGTGACGATGTTGTGTTGCAGCATCCATCTTTGATTTCCAACCATTTCCTTCGTTGCGTTACGAGCATCATCTACACGAAGTTGTACCTTGAAGGATATTCGCATCAGCCATCATATCCCTATTAAACCATTCCCAGACAACATATAAAAACACTTCCCATCTGCTGTTGCTTCCTCTGTTGCTTCCTCTGTTCTGATCATCTGTTGTTTCTTCCTCTGTTCCGATCATCTGCCGTTGCAACTGCATCTGTTGCTTCATCTGTTCTGATCGTCTGCTGTTGCAACTGCATCTGTTGCTTCATCTATTCTGATCATCTGCTGTTGCAACTGCATCTGTTGTTGCATCTGAATCAACCAAAGCAACACATGCCTAAAATAAATTAAATGCAAGCTTAGGAAGAATAGTCCAGGAAAATACTGAATAGATGCGCAAGAACCAACCACGGTAAGAAATAAACAACAATGCAAGTGCATAGGAATGAACTATACAGCTGGAAAGAAATTATCAGGCTTCAAAAGACAATATTTTCAAAAATCTCAAAAAAGGGACACCAACAGGTCACAGAACAGTCTATGAAGCAGATGAAGTAAACAACCATTACAAAGATGAACAAATGCAAAAGATTAATGAATCATCGGATGACCATCAAAAAACAATAGGAAAACAAATTTCTAATTCGCAAAAAAAAGTGAAAAATTCAACAATCGACAACTTATCAGACTGCCAAAAACAATACTTTCCATAATAATAATAATGTAGACAAACTCCGGCTAATGCTTAAAAATAGTAGCCTACTTAAAAGAAGGCAAAAGATTTGGACCTTGTTAGGCAAATAGGAAGGATCACAAACAACTTTCTTGCAACTGTTTCACCCTCTGAAGTAACACCACAGACCTTGCAATCTTCCTCAAACTCAATCATAACCTTGGTCTCCAACCCTCTTGGGGACAACCACTGCCATCTCAAAGGGATGTTGGTCCTCATTCAACGCCTCCAATTAACAAATAACCCTAAAATCAAGATTAACATATTGCACCCTAAAAAAGAATTGTAAAGAATATTATATATAGGGTAGGATTTCATGGAGGATTGCAGGAATAAAAAAAAAGAAATAACCAGCCAAGAATGAAGATTTTACCTCCAAATCTCCAATATGTGAAATCAGAAAAATCTTCGGAAGAAATCATCAATCAATATGTGAATCAGATAAATCTTCGGATTAACCTTTAAAAAAACTTTGAAAACTGAAAACAAAACCGAAGTCAATTAAATAATCCGGAAGAACGAACTCACGAATCAATAAAACTTGATTTTGAAGTAGATTTGTAAATGATGAACTTGAAGCCTCAATGAGTTACATATGTACCTAGCCCATTCCACCGATTAATATGATGAACTTGAAGTAAGAATACAGCTGCAGCTTACTCGTCTACCACCATCAAAGTGTGAATTAATATGTTTTTTACAGTGAGAAATAGAAATAGAAAATAAAATCAAATGATAATTGAAAATTGTAAAAGGAACATAACATATTGATCGATCTGAAGTAGGAAGCTAGAGAATGAGATTAATGTTTTGAGTGAACGAAGTAGAAGACAAACCTGATTAGTGAAGGAGGAGAGATGGAGAACAAAAATACAATGATTGTGTTTCTCGCTCTTTATAAATAACAGAGTAATGGGCTAGAGGGTTGGAATTTAAATTTTGAATTTGAAGCTCAAATTTGATAGTAATAGATGTACGAATACATCTGTTGAGTGGCCTCTATAAACCTCAACAGACCTTGTTGAGTGGTAAAAGATGTGGCCCAACATACTTTGTTGTGCAAGTGACATTATTTAATTACTTTAAATAAGTGCGTCACAATTTTTCTTAAATATTTTAATCAGATTTGATGACATTTGATGACATCATTATTTGCATCACCCAAGCATTTATATGCTTGCCACATCAGCTTTTGAAGCTCTAAATGGCTGCCAACTTAGCTTTCTTATGTCACTCAATCTTCTCCTATTATGGAAAGTATAGATAGAGATAGTTTATAGTTCTATGCATTACTGGGTTTCTAGTTAATTCAACCTGTCATATTTAACTCACCAACCCTTTGGAGTTTTGGCCATCTAAACTGGTTCGTCTACATCCCAGCAAAAGTCAGCACAAATTATTTAACAATGTATCACTTTTACTTTTGCAAAACAGAATAGTTTGGTTCTTGGAATTTGACAAATCGGTGGTATAAATAATAAAATTGTCAACTGGATATTTTAAAAAGTCGATCCTTGTTTGGATTATAAAATGATAATTATCAATAAGATAATTATATTTTATGGATCTTACAAAAGGGTTAAAATAATCGTTAACTCATAATTGGTTGGTACGTGAGATCGGATATTACAATCTACTTAAATAAGTATTCAGCTAATACACTGTATATGGGCTTTTATATGTGCTTCAAGAAAATAAATTTGGGCTATTGAAAGCACAGGATAGCAATATAGCCCATGAACTTAGGTGGGCTTGGTAGAGCCACCAGAGGTATCGCTTGAAGTTACAAGATGAAACTTAAAGTCTGGACGACTAATGTTGTATATGTGCGGGTAGAGGTGTACACATTGGGTATTTTTTTAACCTAAACCGAGTTGGGTATTGGCCGGTTTCAAGTCAAACCGGTTTAAGTTTAAAACTAGTTATGTTCCGTATCAGTTTAATCAACCACAAATTGTTTTTTTTTTACTTGGGTTTCTTAAAAAATACCTTTCAATAACTAAATTTAAAAAACCCACGTGTAATAGCAAGATCGTTTTTTGGGCTTCTTACCCGGATAAAACTTCTTATTTGATCATTTGACAATGTTATAAATACATTATTATTACTCATGTCATTACCAATCCTTTAAGTAATTAAAAACCTAACAAAACCTAAAACAATTAGTAAACAAACTGAAAACGAATACAACACTCTAAGTTAACGGCCCCACCGCAACGCACGACTCCCCCACTATTTGTAAATATAAGACTATCCGTTGTAGAGTCGTTATCACTGGGCGCGACCAAAGCCCTTTGCCACCTGGCTCGCGAACCAGGTAGCTTCACCAGGGGCGCGAGCGAGCACAAGTGACCACAGTCACGACGTTATGTCTGGAATTTGAGGGGGTGTGAGTGAGCAGGGGTTATATCCACAACCAAGTTAAGTAAGCGACCAAGAGCTTTATCCAATGTCCAATCAACATAAGATGACACGATATTATTGGATAACCGGACCATAATAAAGAATCTAATAGAAAATGGGGGGCGTATTCCGGCGATCGACCAAACATTGACGATCCAACTCTTTTAAGCAGCGACAAAAGTAGAGAGAGAGAGAGAGGGAGAGATGTGGGAATCAATCTTGCTGACGGTAGCAGCCACCGCTGGTAATAACATCGGAAAAGTACTCCAGAAGAAGGGTACCGTCATTCTCCCTCCTTTGTCTCTTAAACTTAAGGTATCTTTTTTATGTTATATGCATTATTCTTTCAACTCATGACTCATCAATTCAATACCGATTGTATATTCTCTGTAATGTTGATTGATACTTCACTTTGATCTTCGTTTGCGAATTCTTTTGTAAATCAGATGCAAATGTTTAGTTTACATGTGGTGTAGATTTATGAATCTGATCTGAAATTGTGATCAGGATACATTTAATTCATGAGTGTTAATGGGTTGATGACATATAAAAGGTGTAGTATAGAGTAGGTTGTGTTCTAAGATGGTCCTCAGTCGTAAGCATACCCATATGGTGCTATAGCCACAAATAGTGAGTGATCTTTTCTGTAATTTTGGTTGTCATAACTATAAATAGCAATGCCCATTAAAACAAGTGTATTTAGATGAATCATACATGTAAACATAGTGTATTTTGATAAAAAGTATATATATACATGTAAAATATTTCTAAAATTTTATATTTGTTATTGCTAAACGTGAAGTAGCGGGCACTCTTTTTTCGGTATCGCTACATAGCGTATAGGTAGCTTGTGCTTGTTGCTATCGTCCGTTGTTCACTATCGAGAGTTATGGTGGTAAGGAGGTGGGAATTTGTAGTGGAGGTCTCGAGATCAAACCTGAGCACCACACATCTGCGTTGGGACATGTGATTTTCTTCTACATGTTGGCCGTGGGTCTTGTTGATGGGGGCGCTTAATGGTGGCGAACGCTATTTTTTTCATATTCTAAACTAAAAGAATGACCAAAATTTTTAATCTGTAGAATACTCCCAAAATTGGAAGTGAACTCTTCTGTTAGGATGGAAAACGGATTTATTAGGAATATTGGGTAACACCGAGTACTAACATTTTTTTTTTGGTGTTGTTATGCACTTAATTATTTGGTTATATCTGTTTAGTATGCAATCGTATATATGACTGAACATCAATATCGTAAATGCAGCACCAATGAATCAGCTATGCCAATATAGTATTAGAGCTGAATTTCTACAGAAAGGAAACATTTTCTTGTGTATTTGTAGATAAGACAATAAAATGCTAGAAAAAGAAACTCAAAAATACATTTTTTTTATTAAGTAAATAGGATATCATGTCTTATCTCTAACCGTTATAAGCAGAGATGATCATTTTGCATGATCCTGTAATCCTTCTTAATCCAAGCTGACCATCAAACATCGGACATACGACTTTCAACTTAGGCTTGCATTAAGATTTAAGAATGCGTTTGAATGTAACACTTGCAGAATTTTAACAGTGAAGTTTGCATCTGTGTCTCTACTACGAACTTCCATGTTTTAAGGAGATATATTGTTGATTATTAGTTTAAAGATTGGTGAGCTTCATTGAATGCTTTATTTTGTAGGTGGTAAGAGCTTATGCTTCTAATAGGCCTTGGCTGATAGGTTTTTTAATGGATATCTTTGGGGCATTGCTGATGTTACGAGCATTATCACTAGCTCCTGTAAGTGTTCTAAATCAACACCCTCTCTGTATAATGTCTACACTGAAGTTATGACCTAAGCTGACTCAAATGTTATGACCCCCATTTTGACCAATTACTCCACCCACCCATCATGCCACCTCTCATCGACATGTTTGATATTTTCACAAGTATTTATTTTAGACTTATGTTTTACTTTTTAATATGTCGTAGGTCTCTGTGATTCAACCAGTTTCGGGCTGTGGGCTTGCCATCCTATCCATCTTTTCTCATTTCTACCTGAAAGAAGTCATGAATGTTGTTGATTGGATGGGAATTACCTTGGCTGGCCTTGGTACCATAGGTAATGTGAGTTTCTAAAGTTGTCTTCTAACAGAACTATATGTTATTTATTATCATGTGATACAACCTTTTGTAGATGAAGCTTTAGGTATATGACTATATGCAGGCTTACTTATATAACATATAATCAATTTAGTTACAGAATCTAATCAGTTGGTTATTTTTAAACTCTTCAAGAACTATATTAACGTTCCTTTTCTTCACAATTATTTAAGAAAGACTCAATTGGTTAATCAAAAAGTTTTCCTTTTCAATCTGATTATATTAAAATAAACTATTAATATGATTATTGAATATGCAGGTGTTGGTGCGGGAGGAGAGGAGCAAAAGGCTTCCTCAATCTCTATATCACACTTACCGTTGTTGGCATGTGGTGTTGCTTTTTTGTTTGTAGGTATCTTATTCTCTGCATAAACCTGGTAGTTGTATGTTTATGTGTCTATCTTCGATAAAATACCTTCTTCAGGTTTATGTTGTGTAATATGGTTTTTGTACTTGTTCTCTGCCTCGATGTCCTTCACTTCTTGCCCCTTCCGTTTGGTGAATTTGGTGATGGTGTTAGTTCTTAATTGAATATGTATGTTGTGAATTTTAGTCCAGTAATCCTAGTTAACTGAAGTTATGTACTAATTGATTAATTGTTAGTATAGTGATTAATTGTTAGTTGTTTATTCTTAATTGAATGCACTTGATACTTTGTATCTGCATCGTTAATGTTGATGGTTCTTGTTTGCTCAACTTTAAATTACTTCATTCTTTTGTGGATACATGCTTTTGTCTCAACACCACGTAGTACGTACATAGTACGTATGCACATTTTTATATGTACTCATGTGTGTGTATTTTCTGTATTGTTTGTGTGTGTTATGTGTATTTAAATATTTACATATTATGTTATGATCCCTTATCTTACTTAGAAAAAAAGGTTCTCAGCTTGGTTTTAAAATGCACGATGCGCTCTGATGCATTTTGATCCCAAAAGCCGATGCGCGATGCGTGAAGCGCACGCATCACGTATACACCGCTTTTGTTATTCAAAATTATTTACATAGATAAAATTTTAACTTGTTGAATTTAAACACTAAAGTTTAGAGATTAAAATAAATAAATACAAGAAAATAGCTTTAGTACCATGAAAAAAGTTCAATATAACCTAAATAAGCCTTGAACCCTTATGTGTACAATTAGTCTATGCAAAAGGTACAAGTAATCTATGTAGGAACTCACTTAACAATTTCATCAGCTCATTGTACAAGCTTATTAAGCACATTCTACTAGCTCATTGTACAATTTTACTCTATAGTGGCCTGTTTTACAAAAATGTACACCCATAATGCTCATCAGGAGCGCATTATGCAATTTAGAGCGCATCATCGTTGCATCACGTAATAGCTGTGCATCGCATCACGTGATGCGATCTCGTCAGCACATTGTGCACATCACGCATTATGCGCGCATTTTAAAACCAAGGGTCTCAGGTCACCAATATGATTGTTAATCGAATAATGGGTAGGTACTCCTGAATGGATGGCTTCGTATTTACAGACGTCAAAGAAGAGAACAAGAGCTGGTATCCTAGATTTCCTCCTTGTTTGTTTTATCTACGGGTATGTCTATGATACAACTTATTTAATCATTTCTTATTTTGTGGTTTTAGATGCAATCTGAAGTTGTTGAGGAGATCATATATGGCTTGGAGTCTGGCATTTTGTTCGGGTATATATCTCTTTAGAGCATCATATACATTGTTTGCCTTTGCTTGCAAATTCATAAACACATCTCTTTAATTCACCAAAATATTATAATAAAGTTTGTATCATTTAACTGCAGGATTGCATCTGTAATTTCAAAAATGGGATTTGTATTCCTGGAGCAGGGACTCCCTGCATTGCTGGTTCCTGTTTGCATCTCGATCAGTATATGCTGTAGTGCTTCAGGCTTTGTTTATCAGGTCTGTTAAATACCTGCTCATCATCTCCATTAACCATATTCATTAGCCATATCTGGAACTAATTTAATGATTATTATATTCAGACCCGTGGGTTGAAGCATGGGAGGGCGGTTGTAGTGTCTACATGTGCTGCTGTGGCTTCAATTGTGACGGGTGTACTTGCTGGTATGCTTGCTCTTGGAGAACGATTGCCTGAAAGTCCAACATCTCGTTCTTGGCTTTTGCTTGGATGGTAATATCATTTTACTCCACTTTAAAATGTTCAACCTTTATTAGAGCTGGCAATAACTTGTTTTTTTTAATCTCAAAAGGATCAAATGGGTAACTTTCACAAATTTAGCTAAACTGGTTGAATGTGCAAAAAAGTTTTCTGAACTGTATTTAAAAATGCATACAACTCCTATGCTTTATTTAAGAATATTAGATTTATTTTTGGTAATCACACATTCTTTAATTTATATTTTACACATTAATTAGAGATGGCACTTTCAATCAGTTTGCACTTTCAATCAATTTGCTTATGAAAGTGTTGATTTGGGTTATGTGTTATTTCTAATATGGAAATTGTAAAATAAATAAACAATGTTCAAAAACGAAACGGTTCATATGGGTTGAAAATATACACAGGTTAAAAATCATTAAAAATAAGATTTAAATTTGCACATCCTCTTAAATGTTTTTGTTCTGAAAGTTAAATTTATTTTTTGCTAAATAAAAGGTTTTGGGCAGATATTTAACACATTAAGTATTTATTGAAAAAGTATAAAACTGAACAAAAGTAGTATTCAGGTGAACTACAAACTCCCAACAATTTACTGATGTGGTCCTAACCAAATAATCGGATAGGTAACCCGTAAGTGGGTCAAGCTCAAAGAAATTAGAAAGGAACTAGATAAGAAACTTAGAGAGAAACATAGATTCAATTCATTTTTATAGAAAGAAGCTAGATAGAAATTTAGAGAGAATATTGAGACTAATTTTCTGCATGTACTTCTTCTCAAAGCAAAGAGCCTTTATAGGTCTACAAGTAACAACTACAATGAAAGCTAGAAGCTAATTATTGGAACATAACACTTACTACCTTAATTGACTTTGACTCTGAATAAATTAGCTTTGACTCTAAATAAAAGATTTGACTCTAAATAATGAATCATGAGTTGAGTGGCACATATCATTTACCTATTTTGACATGTACTAAAATATAACAAAAGTTGACCCGTTTACCTGACCCAGCCAACTAGTCCATTTTGCCATGTCAAACATAAATTCATAAAATCACCTGTTTGACCTATCACCCAATTTGCCAAACCCCCCAATTTCCCACTTCTTGACTGTAATAATGATATTGATTTAGGTGTCCAAGTGCAGGTTGTTAATAGTTAGCGGTGTAGTATTACTGGTGACGTCTACACGGTTGGTTCATTTTCTTCCTCGAAAGTGGCGACCACTAGAGAGAAGACAACCTAGCTCTCTTAGAAATCGAGAACCAAGCTCAAACCCGAGTACTATTATCCAGACAGCAACATTACATCATTTGGTAACATCTCCTTCAAAACCTAAAGCTTGATTTAGAGTTAAAAGGTCCTGTTATTGTATTGAGGTGGAGATAAATAGAAAATTATGTATTCATTGTCTTTTTTTTTTTTTTTTTTTTTTTTTTTTTTTTTTTTTTGTAAAAAGATAATTCCAAATTCAAATTTTCGTTTTAACAAGATATGTAGTCGGACGTCAATTCTCAAGGCAACTTGGAGAAACGATACATGTGCTTGGGTTTGGGTATCTTGGTTCTAAAAGGCGGACATGCGATGTGAGGCGCTAAAAACGCATCTTGAGGTGGAACTTTATGTACTTATGGTCAAAATTGGTCAAGCTAGTGTAAAAGCAACGTCTTGCATACATGATGCGCGTGCCTCGGCTTTTAGGACTAAACAGTTTTTTAGCACCTTCCGATTTTCTATACAAAGACGCGTGACAAATAATTTTACTTTCATAGCTATTCGTAATGGCTCCTCTTGTTTGCACCTGATTTGCTCTTATTTGCATGCAATCCCTATACTGCTCGTATAGGCCTCTACCGGCTATATATGTTTCCAAATGATTAACAATCATTGGCAATGATTGCCAATCATTGGTTTGGGTACATATGACTCGTATAGGCCTCTACTGGCCGTAGAGGGTTCTGTACTGGCTGTATAGATTTGCTTTTTCAGTGAGCATTAATTACACTGATACCCTATACGGTCAGTAGAGGCCTCTACTAGAGGGGTTTGGAACCCTAAAAACAAACACATGACCCTTGGTAATTTAGTATCAAAGCACGTTATACATAGTAGGACAAAAAAAATTAAATAAGTGGTCCTGACCCTGAATTTTTGCTTATGTATACCATAAAAAAACTGACATGTGATGTGACATGTAGTTGCATATTAAATTTTCACTTTCATAGTATGATACAAGCCGATTCGAGATGGCTAATATCCCAATAGACCCATAAAATAGGTTAGGCTCTAAGATAGACTTTTGAGCGGGTTTGACTCCAAGAATAAGAGATATATTGAGACTTTGCTAATCTTTCTTCTTCTTTTTAAAAAGCAAGGTATACGAACTTAAAAAACACTAATAATTAACTACTATTGTTTTCATGGGAACGTGCATGATATGTAGACCGTGGGTTGCATGGACATTTGAGTACGTATCAATCATCACACGCCCCTTCAGTATTGAGGACAACAATTTAACATGTATGTGAGTTTAGTCGCGTAACAGCTATATGTGTCCAATCTATCTAGCATACCTTTCTAATGGCTTCAACTCCCGTCATTATTGTTATGTTGAACATATTGGAAGTCACATGCTCTCATCTTCTCGTAAGTTAATGTCGCCTATTAACAATATAAGACGATGGTAGCCTAAAATACTTGTATGTGATATACCTTTTCCCTGATGGAGTGAGGTGTTGATGGGAAACTATAGGAAATAATGATATCTGTTTATACCTTGTCAGTATGTCTCTGCACAAACCTAATAAAGTGTTTAGTCCTTTTTATTTTTCATCATCTTTCCTTTTGGCAAATCATGTAACACATTAAAACCTTTTGGTGCTACCAAAGTTCCATTAGTTTGTTAACATAGATCGCTAATTTTATTAAGATAATAATACATGGAAATGATTTTAACTTAATAAAAGGTGAAGATATTTACCCATCACATGTTCAATGTTAGGGTTTTAGTACCTGACTCAAAGGATAGTATTGATAACATTTTATTGTAACATTATTAAAGTGTGCTAGCTAGCTAGCTAGCTTGTAAAGGGATTCAACATATGCAATGCTTATTCTTGACAACGAGGAACATCATAACCGCCATCTCCACCCACCCCCAACACTATATAATTGTTGGTGATAGAGGAATGTGACTAAAATAGTAATCGACGATCAACGCTATTTCTAAGAGTTGTCTCTACATTCGAAATACCATATAAATTGAAAGGAACAAATTGTTTAAATCAAACGAATTTAATAATATCGACCTATATATCCAACAAAAAAAGATTACAGTGTTACCATTAGTTATACATACTATTAAATAAGTCGGTATGAACATTCCCTGACACTGATTGGTCCAGAGCCTACAATCTCTTTGAGTGCCTGCTCTCTCACACGCACGCGCACACGCTCGTACTCATCCCCACACTCATTTCGGCGTAACAACCACCACCACAACCGCTCGTGATCGATCTATAGGACACTGCTTAAGTAATTAACTTAAATTTTAGGAAAAATTACAGAAATCGTGTCGTAGCAGGTTTAACAGGTCTCTGACGACGCGAACAACACAAGTTCTAAACATGAACACGACTTGTTTAACTATTTTATATCTCATGTTCATAACGCAGTTATAAGTTTTATGTACCAAAAAAGAGAAATGATGGATATTTCAGTAGGGCTGCAAACGAACTGAACTTTCAGCGAACAGTTCGTGAACCGTTCGGCGGGAAGTTCGTTTGTGTTTGTTCGTTTAATAAATGAACGAACACGAACAAAAAATTTCGTTTGTTTATTTAAACGAACGAACATGAACAGAGGTCGCATTCGTTCTTTTATGTTCGTGAACGTTCGGTAACATGTTCGTTTGTGTTCGATAGTTTAATAGAGTTCTTAATTTTTATATTTTATTTCATATTCTTTAATGTTTATTTATTTTACCAAAATAAATAAATAATGTATGTGTGGTAAGTATATGAGACTTCAAGTTTAAGTAAATGAAAACTTCAAGTTTAGGATGAGAGCTTAGTTTTTTCGAGACACTAGTTTATTCTGTTTACTAATATTATGTTAAGTACTAACTATGTTTGTATAGTTAGGTTATATTTTGGGTCTTCTACTTAATTTTTTAATATGTGAATTCAATCTTAATCGAAAATTTAATATATGTCCGATTGTGTTTGTTTTCGTTCATGAAAAAATTCTTTGTGTTCATTTATGTTCGTGAACACTTGTTTGTGTTCATTAGTTCGTTTATGTTCGTGTGCGTTCATGAACAAAATTAACAAACGAACACAAACGAACACGAACACAAGTGTTTTCTTAACAAACGAACACGAACAAAAAATCTTGTTCGGTAAGTGTTCATGAACTGTTCATGAACACATAATTTCCTTAGCAAACGAACACGAACAATGGCTTGTTCGTGTTCGTTCGGTTCGTTTGCAGCCCTAGATATTTATCTTTCAATTCGAATTATTTTTAAAAAGGTAAAAAATGGCATAGTGAAATTTTTAGTTAACAGGTCTAATCGTGTCTTACACAGGTTACCCATTGCCAGCCCTAATGTTTACGTCGTTTTTCAGTGGTTGTCCTTTAACTTCAAAATTGACGAGAATCGTCCTTTATGTTGTAAAATCTTGCAGGTTTCGTCCTTTAGGCCTAACCTGATTAGTTTTTGTGGTTAAGTTTGGCAAAATGACAGTTTTGCCCTCATCTCTATTAAACTCAAACCCATACCCAAACTAAACCCATACCCAAATACCCAAGACCACCACGCTTTCCTTAACAGTAACCTCACATATTATCATAACACATACCCAATTAAAGATTAATCATGTGGTAAAAATGTTTGACCAAAGACAACAAATCGGACGACCGGAGAAGAGAAGCAGAGAGCAAAACCAGGGCATGACCGGATTAACCGCCGTCGCCGCCGTAAGTGGCCTGAAAGCAACCAGCAACAACGCCGGCTACCAACGTCGCGAAACCAGGGAGAAACGAACGACCGGAGAAGAGAAGCAGAGAGCAAAACTACCATCCCTATAACCGCCGTGCGACTCTCACAACCACCTGGTGACCACTACCATGACCTTCATCATCAACAATAATCTGTGATTGTTATTAAAAGGAATAGAGATGGAATTGGGGATTTTACCTTCAAAGCTATTTATGGCTCAATCGGAACCCTTTCATCCGAATCACCATCGTCCGTTATGATCTGTAGTCACCGGAGAAACAACCGCCGCCGCTGCTCAGTCCCACCATCATCTCCTCCTCTTCTTTCTCTCTGCTCCGGCTCTCTCTCTTCAACTCCTCTCTCTAGCTCTCTCCACCGGTCTCTCTCTCTCTCTTTACAGAACTGATTATTGGTAAAGAGGGTTTGTGGTGTTTTGTTGGGGAGCAGGAACGCTGGAGCTCCGCCGTGACTGGCCAGAGGTCCACCTCCTCTCCGATCTCCTCCTCTCTCTCTAATGTTTTTATATAAGTGTATTGTCTGTGTAATGTGTGTGTTAGAGTTTTATAAAGAGGGTGAGTGTGAGGTGTTTTAGGGCATAATTGTTATTTTGCCAAACTTAACCACAAAAAACTAACCAGGTTAGACCTATAGGACGAGACCTGCAAGATTTTACAACATAAAGGACGATTCTCGTCAATTTTAAAGTTAAAGGACAACCGCTGAAAAACGATGTAAACATAAAGGACGATTTCTGTAATTTTTTCTAAATTTTATAAATTACAAAACAATCGTGTAGGGCTACTCAGATAATAAATGCAAACTAGACAAATTTTGGCTAGTGGTCCATGATAAGTTGATAACCACCTATAATCGGCCCACCATCGAACAACAAAATTTCAAAATATTTGTGGGGGGATGGGTTCAAAATCATAAAATCCACCCTCCCCTCTCGTGGACAAGCTTAACGAGTAAATTAAGGATATTTAGTGGGTCGGTTTCTAGGGTATTTCGGTTGAAAATATATATAACTCGAATTCGAACAATCGGGTCGGTTTTGTTTGGTCTGAAATTTATAGATTCGAAATCCAAATTTGAAGTTCGGTTCCGATAAGAACTTTATTTGAATATTCGAGTTCAATGTTGTATTAAGTTCAAATTGAATTTTGGGTTTCTCGAGTCAGGTTCGAATAATAAACGGTCTAGACTAAATTAGTCGGCTTAACACCTCATATGTAAAAATGAAGAAGTAGTGGTGATATGATAGATCTATCTATATAATAAATGAAAACACTAGGGTTGAATCCTAGATTTTGAGAGGGTCTTCAAGGATCCAAATCCTAAATGGGGCTCCATGAAAAAATATTATATAAACCTCTTTTTTTTTGTTTTGTCAACATCCATTTGTATGTTACAACATCTTCCTCCTTCATATCCTAATAATTCCTTTCTCATTCCTCATTCATCTCTTATTGTTCTTTTTGCAAGGTATGTTGTTCATTAATCTTACATCAATCTCGAAATGTTTATGATAATTTTTCTGCATTTTGATTAGATTGATACATAATGCTTGCAATCATCTTACATAAAAGATAAACACAATCGGTTTCTATCATTATTTTTCTACAAAGATAAATCACAATCGTATAGCTATCAACCTTCTACAAAATATGTAATTATCAACACGTTTTCTTATTAAAATAACTATCTAATCTGTTTTCGATTATGTTTCTGATTTGTATGAGATCCATACATAGCGGTTTACTAACATATTAAACCAAACAGAAATACAATCGTTTTATTTCGGATTTATTTGTAATGATCAGAATCTTTTTTTATTAACACCATTTGATAATCTGTTTAGGATCAAGTCTCTGCTTTGGATGAAATCGACACACAAGTAATTCTGATCAGGTTTAATCATTGATGATATGATTGTGGTTTTAATAACAGATTGCAATTGAAATCAGTTTCGAGTATGTGTGAATATAAAAAAAGATTATAAAAAAAACAAAATACAGGATTTCATAAAAAAAGATAATTGAAATCAGTTTCGAGTATTAGTGACTTTATGGATACTTTAACAAAAGTTTGTTTTGCAGACGAAGAACAGGATTTCATTAGGACAAATAACTTCATTATGGCTTATCACAAGGGTGACAAATTCTTCAAGGTTATTCATGACCCTTCCGCACGAGTTTTGGTATGACGTTTCTAATTTTTTTAAGTAAAAAAAGCTTATTCGTTATTATAATGTTGTTTTTTACGTGTTTGTCCAGACATTGCCAGATTAAGATTAAATTTACCAATGGGTACTTGTGGTCTCCTATGGTGCATGTAGGTGTTCATTATCAAGTCCCTAGGTTTGTGTTTTTGCATTTTGAGCATCTACGTTTTCATTCATCTTAGATTACGAAAATTGCTTTACCTCTTATATATTTTTGTATTGTTGATTGTTTTGTTAAGGTTTACTGTCATTGGATGGGATGTCTTGCGTGAATCAGAAGGTATTTCTATTGGGGACTACTGCCTCTTCAAATGGTGTTCGGACAAACGTAGGCTTTTTGTTACCAAGATTGACACACAAGAAGTTATTGATTTGTCACAAATGAATTAATCCGTGTTGAATGTATTTTGTCGTTCATTCCATTAAACACATTTTCAATACACTCGTCAGTTTAATGTGACTTCTTTGTTTATTGTGATTTCCTTTTATACTTATTTTAAATAAATTTTACTGCTTATTAAATAGAATTTGACCTTTGACTATGCTATAAATTTTCAAACTTCGTATTAATTGGAATTTAAAAGTGTAATTATGCACGTTGACTAAGATTTAATTATGGTCAACATGTCTAAATGAGTACGAAAATGTGTGAGTCAATAATCATTAAAATCATTACTATATGCCATTATTATATACAATAACATTTAGATTTTTACCGAATATTTGGTATGTTGTAATTGTAAGAATGTGTATACGTTAATCAGTGGTGGCAAGACGCGATTATTTAGGAATACATAATGTATATGAATTTACTCACAACATTCATAAGGAATTGATACATGTTAAGGCGAAATTTATGGTTTCCTTCTACAATAACAAATTGACTTTGAATGCGAATTTACGGGTCCAATTTTCAAGCATGTTAAGGCGAAATTAATGGTCTCCTTCTACTCCATTGTTGAATGTATAAGGAAAGTAATATGTTTACTGATCTTGACTTTGAATACGAATTTACAAAATTGTAAATATACATTAAGATAAATAGTTATATTCCTTGATTAGCTACCGTTGACTTTGAATTCATAATGTATACGAATTTACTCACATTATTCATAAGGTATTTATACATGTTCAGACGAATTTTTTGGTATCCTGATTCAATAACATATTGACTTTCAATACGAATTTACTCATAAAAATCATAATGTTATTGTCAAGATCTTTGCTGCTATACACTATAGTTATCATGTATGTCAAGCATTCAAACAATAACACACTAACCTTTTGCAGTTTCGAATCTGTAGCATAATGATATATGTAAAGCATATAATAACATATAAAGAACATTTAGTTAAATAACATTGAATAGATAAAAAGAATCACAACTAACTATAATGGTTGACATGCGGCAGTTATGGTTTCAATGTTTGACTTTGACTAAATTCAATCAATACATAATGTTATAACAATAATAACAATGCTAATTCGGATGCTAATTACCCTCCACTCTTTCATCCATTTCTTATTATTGAATTGATTGAATACCTATATAATGCTTGACATAACATATAAAGAACATTTAGTTAAATAACATTGAATAGATAAAAAAAAATCACAACTAACTATAATGCTTGACATGCGGCAGTTATGGTTTGAATGCTTGACTTTGACTAAATTCAATCAATACATAATGTGTCACACCACGACAATGGCGGAAACACGTGGCGCGACGGTTCAAAGCATAAAGTCAAGGTTATTGCTAAACACAAGTAATTTAAGAAAATGGGTCATTTATTATGACGTCAAATCTTGTTCAAATATTACACAAAAGTAAATTGTTTTTAAGACAATCATAGAGGTTTCTCAAATATATCCCAAATGCCTTGGGAAATAAAAGTGAAACCCCGCAAAAGTTTGACGCCGCATTGGAGGATTCCACGACCCAACTTGCCCGGTTCTCCTACATCTAATTACCTGAAAGATATGTTTAAAAGTTTCGTCAATATAAATATATTGGTGAGTTCACAGGTTTTTAGTTTCCAAAACTTGAATACTTGGGAAATACCATGTTATGACAATATATAGGAGTTGCAAATTCCTATAACTCTACTTGAGACTATAATCAAACCAAGACGTATAAAATAAATATGCCCCGCTCCAAGTCGTTACCCGGTTTCCCACGACTTAAGTTCAGAATATATGCACCCCAGGCATAACCTAATGCATAATCGACGCTATCGATTAGGGGTGGGCCTTGTCAGGCACCAATAGTACTATTCAATATTCCTCCGGTTTCATTTCCCTGAATAAATGATTATAGAGGCGAGGACTCAACCCCGAGTGGCGGTCACACCTCAAGTAATAAATCCGTCATACATTTTCCCTAACATATCTTTCCCCCGAAAAACGTAAAAATAGTTTAAAATGGGGCCGTGAAACTCACCTGAAACTCTGTCTGGCTTACTAGGCGGATAGCAAAGATGGTCTCGCACCTACAAACGTCCTAGACGTATAAGTCACTATTCCTATAGTGCATGTGCCTTGGCAAGTTGTACACCCAACTCCCGACCACAAGTTATTCCAAATTCCGTTTAATTAAGCGCGTATCCTAGGTTTCGTTGGCGTTAGATTACCCTTTGTGTTACAAGTTATATATTACCCTTGTTAATATTTTCTTAACTTGTATCTTATTATCATCGACTCGACTTCACTTAACATATAATTATTTTCCCATTTAAATAATTATACTTAAGATCGCATCGCTCGATATAATATATATTTCAACCCTCGACCCGACTCACTTTGCCACACATTTGTTTTCCCATTTAAACAAATATGCTAAGATTTTGTCGTTCGATTGTATATTCTTAACGTCCGATTCAACTCACCACACCGTATATTTATTTTCCCATTCAAATAAATATACTAGGATCTCGTTGGTACGGCATACACATATATATATATCTTTGTCTTCTCGTCGCGGCTTCCCTTCCCACATATCTACTTTCCCATTAAGTAGATATACTAGAATTTTGCCGAGACGAGCGTACATATATATAAATGTGTAATTTCTCTTGTTAAGTATATACGTTTGTTTAACGTCTTATTTGTTTATGTCATGTTTTTCTCCCACGAATAATTCCTTCAACACTTAGGAAAGTTGTTTATTAGTTTTCACCCATGATGTATATATATTTTACTTCTTAAAAATATATATTTTCTCATCTTGCCGCAATGGCATTTTTCTCATGTTTTGTCCGTGTATGGTTCGTTAACGCGTCTTAGTTCGATATCTTGGCTCGAATAGTTAATTTTTCCAAGTTTTTCCCAACATGTGTTTTATAGAAATATTATCCATATTTCTTCCTCTTAACACAAGTTACTTGGAAGGTTTAAAATACTTATGTATTTTTAACCCAACTTGTCAACTTAACTACAAAAATGTTTCCAACACTTTTATATTCCCATTTATATAAAAGTATTCATTTTTGTATAAGTTTCTCAAGTTTGTTTAATATTTTTATAAAATCTCTATTTTATAAAAATCCTTATGTTAATACCATCCATATTTTTATAACTTTCAAAAATATATTTTTATACTAAATATCCAAGTATATCTACTAGTATTTTCCAAAATCATCCTTAGAGATTTATTTCTTACACTTTTGACACCAAACTTTCCGTCCTTGCATTTTTGGACTAATAGTTTCTAAAATATCCATTTTAGTCCTCTAACTTTCAAAGTTACAATATTAGTCCCTCAACTTTCAAAAGTTGCATTTTTCCACTCTAACTTCCAAAGTTAACATTTTTCACTCAAAATAGTAGACTTTGAAGATTCAACTTTTTATTGGTAAGTTATTTTTGTATCAAAACACTTTTGTTAGTCTTATATTCCATATGTAAGACTACTTGTATGTGTGTTTTATGTATTTGCCCATTTTAACAAAATACCATCCTTCTAAGTAAGTTAACTTTAATTTTTCATCTTCTTTATCCATGAACTTCTAATATGTTCCACCATACATTATACCTTAGATGATCATAATAAGATGATTTAAAGTTACTTTTTAACATATTCAAGTTCATTCCACAATCTTAACCAAATCATCATCCTACTTAGTCTAAGTGTAAACTTTATATATTTTCAAGATCATTACTTTATCATCAACAAATCCATGATTTATTTACATATCTTTAATCATCCATTTTACACATGTAAAACCTATTAAAGATTATGTTCAAACCACCTTTTAAACCCTTCATGTACAACTTGCTTCTAAGAACACATACATGAATAATAATAATCAAAAACAAGGTTAAGAAGCTTACTACTAGCACAAGGCTAGGGAAGACAAAACCTTTGATTTTGAGAGGGGTTTAGTGTGTTCTTCCTTAATGGTTAAGCTCCAAGCTTGAAACACACAATAGGGGTTTGGATGATGGATTGTTTTAAGTGATTTGGAGATGTAAAAACTTGAAAGGAGAATGTATATGGGGAAGGGAACACCTACGGCTTCAAGAAGAAAAAGAAGAAGAGTTGTTTTGCTTCAAGTGTGCATGCTATTATCTTTATACTATACTTATAATGTCTCCCAAGATCACACTTAATCTTTCAAGGATTTGCAAAGATTGTGAAGTACTATGGAAAGCTTTGGAAAGTATGTGGGAAGGGTATGTGGCCGTGGGTTTTTAAGAGGAAAAAGGGGGTTAAGATCTTGCCAAAATATCACACAAATCTTAGATGTAATCTAGTAGATTAAGCATGCTTGTACTTGGTAATCTTCAAGTGTGTTGTCTCCTTGTGGGTGCCGTGGATTTAGAGAGAGAATGGAGAGATTTTTGGTGTGTTAAGATGGTTAAGTAATCTCCATACAATCTCTTATAATCCTTCCAAGCATGCATGAGATCCCTTCACTAGATTAGGCACTCAAGTGTGTATGTTTAAGTGGTATTATGGAAAGCTTTTGTGTCTTTGGATCTTGTGGCCTTAGAGCCGAAATTTTCACAAGGAAAAAGGCAAGTGGTGCATGCTTGTACTTGCCATGTCTTACACATTTTGGCTTGTAGTGTATGCATGCTTTACTAGCTTTATAGATTATTATCATAACCACACTTGCATGGATGTAACAAGGCCATTAGGCCGGCCCCTTTGTGGGTTTAAGTGGGGTCCACAACTTCAAATATTTACCCAATATTTGTTATGTTTAATCCCCCGTCGTTCGGGTGTCGTTCGGGTATTTTTCGGGTTTTAATCGCGCGTTATTCAGACATTAAAAATACCTTTAATAACCCTTAAATATAGTCTATTTTAAGCGTTGATTGGTTATTTAGGCCTTTGCCGGGTGAAATTATGAGTTATACGCGTATCGGGTGCGGTACGCGCATTTTATTCGTTACCGGGAGATTTGTACAAGACGATTTCACTTATGGTTTTGGAGTTCCAAAACTTATTATATTTCATGAAAATACCCTTTATTTTATATCCTGGGTGTCCGGGATCCTTTTCGTTTATTTAATTATTACCGGGTAATTGCCAACGTCCATACCGGATAGCTTATTCGCACATGATCCAATCATGCTTTACCATTAAACGTATGCATTCCTATGCACTATTTGGAAATTGCTATCTCCTAAGGCCTTGATAATTAAATCACACATAATTGCATTTAATTACGTTAATCATATATTAATTAATTTGTACGGAATTACCTTATTTTTGCCGGTTGTTACATAATGTTATAACAATAATAACAATGCTAATTCGGATGCTAATTACCCTCCACTCTTTCATCCATTTGTTATTATTGAATTGATTGAATATTTCATAATCTTTTTTATATTTGTAGTTTGTTAATATGATTACTTATGTTACTATGTATATATTTATACAAAAGATAAATGATTAAATATTTCATTATGTCACTTTTTTTATATAGATTCTATGCAAAACATACATTCTAATGATTATTTAAGTTATACATTCACTATTTATTTTTTGTGTACTAATTACTTTTTTTTAAAACTATGTTACGAATAAAAAATTCATTTTTAAGTCAACTGATTACACATCAAACATGTTTGTATATTTCAATTCATGTATGTTTCTGTTTTATAGTATAAAATCATTTGCAAATTATACTTTGATATGTAAATTTTCAATTATTTAGGGATTCAAAGCTCAAGGAACAATATCCAACAGATTGGTTAGACTATTTGAAAGTGAAATACGGGAGCAACTTTCTTTTGTAATTCACTTTGTTAGAGTTGGATTTGATTTTTCAAGAATCAAATATGTTACCAGTCCATATAAAATTATTTTCAAAAGTAACACCCAACTCTTGAGATGTGATAATTGGATTGGTGATAAGTTTGGTTTATGTTTCTCACCTTTTCAATCAGTTATAAGCGGAGGGTCTTTTCCCAATGTTTCAATTGGTATGTTATTTAATTTTTTAAGTGCTCTATGTTTCTATGAAGTTAATTATTCTAATTTTGTATACTTACAATTTAAATATGCAACTTTTACAGATATCATTGGACATGTTAAGCAGTTTATTAATGCAAATGACAGTAAACCTACTCAGTTGAACACAAATAAAGGACTGTTATTGGAGATACAAGATTTTGAGTTTGTGTTTTTATTTTTTTATTTTTTTATATATATACCATTTTCAACTATTTAAACTGCGTTGTACTAATTTGTATTTCCAATTAATAGGGGCCTTACTGTATTTGTTAAGCTATGGGATAGATTCTCTGATCAACTTGCTAGATATCTTGAAGTTCATAACAATGCAGATCCTCTGATTTTAATCTTGCAGTTTGGATTATTGCACCATTATAATGGTAAAAAAAATATAAGTATAATCTATTTTGTTTTGTTTATTAATCTAAAATTACCTATTGGCTTATACGTTTGTTATAATCAGGTTACCCTTATGTTTCTAATTCACCAAAGGTTAGCAAGCTGTTCATAAATGAAGAAATTGATGCCATCAACAATTACAGAATAAGGTTTTAAAATTGTACAGTACTTTTATATCTAAATATCAAAATTATTGTTATAATATAAGTCTGATTATTTTTAATTTACATTGTAGTTTGTTGCAAAAGCCAATACAATATCCATTATCAAATTTTCGTTCATTGGGTCTGCCTGTGTTTTCAAATATTGAAAACGAATTTTTGGTCAACAACTGTTATTGTAACATTGGTGACATTTGGGAGATTGACATGGTAAAGACATATTATAGTATTGTTATATATTTTTTTTACTTTTCATTTACAATAAATGTTGTGTTAACTAGCAACACAATTTTCCTATTATAATAGGAAAAGAGTATCATTATTGTTGGGACTGTGATTGCTGTTTGTAAAGATCGTGGTTGGTACTATATGGCTTGTCCAGATTGTAACAGCAAGGTGTCTTTATACTATATCAATTCTGGCAAGAATGATGGTTCTGGAGACTATGAAGTGCGAGATGTATATGATTGCATTAATGAAAATTGTAAGCAGAAAGATATCATTCCAGTACCAAGGTGCTTTTATCAGGATAAAGTCTATTTTTTATTTTGAAAATATAAATTCTCACATTTTTATATAAAGTTGATCTACATGTGGTAATATTTAATTTTACTTATTATATATCAGGTTTAGAGTTCATTTACGTGTTCAAGATGCAACTGGTGATGTTGAATTAATTTTATTTCATAATGAGTCAACTGTAGTAATTCCAATGTCTGCAAATACGTTGATTGAGGAAAATACACAGGTTGTATACTTATTATAATACACATCTATTATTGTCTTATATATTTTTTTTGTTAATAAGTAAAACAATAATATTAATTTTAATTTTATACAGGTTGATCACACTGTCAAGTTTCCAGATGAATTATACTATTTACGTGACAGAGTTTTTGCATTTAAAATTTCCATCACTGATTACAACTTGAAAAGCTTCGATGAAGTTTATGGAATTTCTAACCTAACTGATGACAAGTTTATTATTTCTGAAATTACAAAAAAGTTTCAGTCTTTTGATCAAGTAAGTTAATTATGGCTAAAATTGAAATTTTTATACTCATTTTTTAATTTCGTTATACTTTTTTTTTTTTTGTATCAGGATACTAGCAAAAACATAATGAATGAAAATTTAACTGAGGCAGAATGTTCGATTATCTCTGGTAAAGATGGTAAAACTAAACGCAAGCTGACAACACTATATGAATTGCTTGGGAACAATACAATATTAACTGTTAAGAACAATGATGAGGCAAGTGAAGCTTAAATGGAGTCTGATGTGAAGATTAATAATGTTTATTACAAATAAAAACTTTGTTGATTACTACTATGCTATAAAACCGTTGTTTGTCTTAATTTATTTTTTGCTTCTCTTTCAGTATACTTATATCATCTCATCTATGGTTTTTGTTTTTGTATTTCATTTGTACGTGCAAATTGTGTTTAATTTCAATACTGAACACTAATTTGATAATATATATCTAAATTTGATACAAACTATATAATCTAATGATTGTATTTACATAACAATCATTGAGGCATGAGCTAAAGTAAATTACATTTATCGTAAAAAATAAAACATAAATACTAACAATTATGTTAATTTGTAGACTCAATTATATCTAATTTTATATTTCTAAGTTCTAACAAAGGTTGACTAATCAATCATGTCCCAATCTGCTTAGTAGGGGTGAGCATATGAAAACCGATAACTGAAAATAACCGAAACCGAACCGATAACGGCACCGAAAATAACCGAATCCGAATTAACCGATCAGTTACGGTTAACATATGGCTTAAACCGAACCATTCGTAAGTATATACGTAAGTATTTTTCATACATATATCCATGTATTTTGAACATATTTTCATGTATTCCCGGTATATTTCATGTATATCTATGTATTTGAAATATATATTTTGTGTTATTCGTGTATTTTCATGTATATCCATATATTTGAATCATTTTTTATTTGTTACCTTAGTATTTCATGTATTTTTATTGCGTTTTCATATATATATATTTGTATCTTGAAAAAGCTCCAAACACTTTACTAAATACTTTAAGTTTATAATTTTGTACAAGTTTTATGTTTGGATATTAACCGAACATAACCGAAACCAAACCGATAACCGACAAATTAACCGAACCGAAGTAACCGATCGGTTTCGGTTATTGTTTTTCCTAAAACCGAACATCGGTTATCGGTTTTGGTTATATGTAAAAACCGAACCTAACGGACATTTGATCACCCCTACTGCTTAGTGTGATTAACATATACATTATTTGATAATATAAGATCTATATACTAAAAAAACAAATTAATATGATTTAATTCTTCTAATCACACAACAATTATTGAGGTATAATTGATATATTGAAAAGATCCTCATTCAAAGATCAGTCAATACATTTGACAACATTTTATGCACTAAATGTGCTAATTTATGCACTAAATGTGCTAATTTGAAGTTTTTTTACCAATCAAGCAACAAATTTGATTAATCACATATTTATACTTCACCTATATAATTACATCAATACAAGTCTTTCACACTTATTCAATCAACATTATCACATTGTTATCATTCAAATTGTAAAGGAATTGAAAAAAATGTTGGATGCCAAAAACTCCTTGGTGAAATCTTATAGAATGGCGAGAGATTGTTTTCAGAAGAATCCTGATGCACAAGTCAAGCTTCGATTAAACGGAATGAGGAAAGAAGATGGTAGAACCTACAACCTACCCACGGTTTCTGAAGTTGCTGGATTGATAATTGGTGACCTTAATGAAGAAACAGATAAACGTGATATTATTGTGCAGACCATTGATGGAAAGCTAAAAAGAGTTAGTGAGTTACATCCTTCGTATCTTGCTCTTCAGTATCCATTGTTGCTTCCTTATGGTGACGATGGATATAGAATTGACGTCCTTCACAAAGATGTTCCCTTACCGGGAGATTTGTACAAGACGATTTCACTTATGGTTTTGGAGTTCCAAAACTTATTATATTTCATGAAAATACCCTTTATTTTATATCCTGGGTGTCCGGGATCCTTTTCGTTTATTTAATTATTACCGGGTAATTGCCAACGTCCATACCGGATAGCTTATTCGCACATGATCCAATCATGCTTTACCATTAAACGTATGCATTCCTATGCACTATTTGGAAATTGCTATCTCCTAAGGCCTTGATAATTAAATAACACATAATTGCATTTAATTACGTTAATCATATATTAATTAATTTGTACGGAATTACCTTATTTTTGCCGGTTGTTACATTCTTCCCCCGTTAAGAGAATTCCGTCCCGGAATTCACTTCGAGTTCTCCGGTACAGGTGTCTTCTCGAATAGGGCGGGGTATTTTTGCTTCATCCGGTCCAGCCTTTCCCACGTGAACTCCGGTCCACGCTTGGCATTCCAGCGCACTTTGACCAATCTGATCTTGCTGCGCCTTAGTTTTTGGACCTTCCAATCAGTTACCTCGATTGGTTCTTCAACAAAATGTAACTTGTCGTCAATCTGGATTTCGTCTGCTGGAATGATGAGAGTTTCGTCGGATAGGCACTTTTTCAAATTCGACACATGAAACGTGTCGTGTATTCCACTAAGCTCTTGAGGCAACTTGAGCTTGTATGCCACTGTGCCTACCCTGGACAAGACTTCGAATGGTCCAATATATCGTGGGTTCAGCTTTCCGCGCTTTCCAAAGCGCGCGACACCTTTCCAAGGTGACACTTTTAGTAGGACCCTGTCTCCGACTTGAAACTCTAAAGGCTTTCGCCTCATATCAGCATAGCTTTTCTGGCGGTCACGGGCCGCTTTGAGGCGTTCTTTTATCAAAAAGACCTTGTCCGTGGTCTCTTGAACAATTTCGGGCCCGGTGAGTTGTTTTTCTCCAACTTCCACCCAACATAACGGCGATCGACACTTGCGTCCATATAGAGCTTCAAACGGTGCAGCTTGAATGCTCGTATGATAACTGTTGTTATAGGAAAATTCTACCAACGGCAAGTGTGTATCCCAGTTACCTCCGAAATCAATCGCGCATGCCCGTAACATATCTTCCAAGGTCTGGATGGTTCGTTCACTTTGACCATCCGTTTGGGGGTGATATGCGGTGCTCATGTCGAGGCGAGTACCGAGGGCTTCATTTAAACTTTCCCAAAATCTGGAAGTGAAGCGACTATCCCGATCGGAGATGATAGAAACAGGTACACCGTGTTTAGATACCACTTCCTTTATGTACAAACGGGTTAGTTTCTCCAACTTGTCCGTTTCGCGAATCGGAAGGAAGTGTGCAGATTTTGTCAATCGATCAACGATTACCCAGATCGTGTCATGGCCGCTTGTTGTCTTAGGTAACTTGGTAATGAAATCCATGGTAATTCGTTCCCATTTCCATTCCGGTATTTCCGGTTGCTGGAGCAAACCGGAAGGTTTCTGGTGCTCAGCCTTGACCTTTGCGCAAGTCAAACATCGCGCAACATAGGCTGCTATATCCCTTTTGAAATTCGGCCACCAATACAGTTCTTTCAGATCGTGGAACATCTTGTCTGCACCCGGGTGAACCGAATACCTAGAACTGTGAGCTTCGGCCAATACTAGCTCACGCAATCCACCATATACTGGGACCCAAATTCTATTCATGAAATACAGTGTCTGGTCCGTCTTTGGTTCCAGTGAATCAACCATCTTTCGTAATCTTTCACCCTTGACATTTTCGGGTTTAAGGGCGTTAACCTGAGCTTCACGAATTCGTTCAGTCAAATTCGTGTGGATAGTCAGACCCAAAGCTCGAACACGCAATGGTTTAACCCGTTCCTTGCGACTCAAGGCGTCGGCCACAACGTTCGCCTTACCGGGATGGTACTTTATTTCACAATCGTAATCGTTTAATAATTCGACCCATCGCCGTTGTCGCATGTTCAAATCCTTCTGATCAAAGATGTGTTGCAAACTCTTATGATCCGTGAAAATCGTGCACTTGGTTCCGTACAAATAGTGCCTCCATATCTTGAGAGCGAACACCACTGCACCTAATTCCAAATCGTGTGTAGTGTAGTTCTTCTCATGGATTTTCAGTTGCCTGGAAGCGTATGCTATTACTTTTTCTCGCTGCATCAGTACACAACCCAGGCCTTGATGTGAGGCATCACAGTAAACTACAAAATCTTCCGTACCATCTGGAAGTGATAGTATCGGAGCGCCACATAACTTGTATTTTAGTAATTGGAATGCTGCCTCCTGCTTTTCCGTCCACTCGAATTTCTTATCCTTTTGGGTTAACGTGGTTAAAGCTTGTGCTATCTTTGAAAAGTTCTCGATGAACCTTCTGTAATAACCCGCGAGGCCAAGTGATGTGTGAAATTGTGTATTAAATAAATTCGGGTCAAGTTTTAAAAATGGAAAAACCCGCTGAACCACACACTAACGGCAAGTGCACCGGTCGCAGTGTAGCAGAGCAAGTAAGTCCGGAATATCGATCCGTGGACACAATGTGGCGACTCTCGGTACTAGACCTCTATCGACTCCTAGCCTAGCAAATTGGATTTTTTTTGTGATTTTTTATATTAATTAATTACTAAAGCAAATAAATTAAAAGACTTAAATTAATAGATAGTAGAGGACTAATAAGGAGGGAAATCAGAGATGGGAAAGGCAACCACCTAGGTATAGAATCCTACTAATGAAATTGGAACTGTCCCGGCTTTGGAAACTATGTTGGCAATCAGGATCTTATAATATTCACCTCTAGTATCCTAGTGGCTCCCGGATCATTTACCAAGACTGACCGAAAAGGAATCCTAAAGGCTACTAATCTCACTGACTGGTTAGATCACCTCTCGGTCTCACTAACTATGCTAAAGTACTCGCTAGACTGGTTTAGATTTCTCACACTCCAATCACAATACACCCTAAAGTGCAAGGAGTAACCTGTAAAGTCAATCTATGACACAGATAAGCAAATAATACTAGAGAACCTAGGAAAACCTGATCTCTCAGCGTTTCTAGCCTAAACCTCTAGCACTAAAGACAAACCTGACTACCTATCACCTCTCGGTCTCAAGTGTAGGAAGAATACAAATTACCTCTAAACTCCCAATTAATGTTCCTATGGAATTTAGGCCTAAACCCATAAAGTAAACTACAAGCACAAAGCAAGTAATTCTAACAAGTGTCCAAACATGAAAGACATTCACTAAGACACTCGTGGAACATTAAAAGATAATAAATTAGTAAAAAGTACGCACATGCATCATAGAATCATAAACAAGTTTCTTACTAAAACATAAATCCAACTATAATATCCCAAACCGAAACATAAACCAATATCAAAAAGTCGTCATGTCAAACCTAGGTGACCACTAATGTTTTAGCCAAACATAATAGTAGTGGAACAAGATAAAAACATAAGTTCAAAATAAAATATAGTCATGGTCTCAATATTTATCAACACAAAGTAAATAAATATGAAAACTAAAATATATTATAGTCGAACCAATAGCTCTAGTCTTGAACCCGAGCCTTCCTGGCCTTCAATTAACCTCCCCTCAAAGCTGCTGTGTGATGTGCCCTTCTTTTTTTTTTTGTTCTTCGGCGGCTCCAAGACCCGGATATATGTGCTGTCAAAGAAAAATATCCTTCTTTTCCAATTACGATGTGCACCTCCAATGAATTAAATTAGTGATGTCCGCCCCTTTTTCCTTTCTGTTTCTTCTTGATGATAATATGTATCCTCCAAGTATATTAGGTTTTAGATTTTTTTTTTCTATTGCATTTTTGGGCCGTAAGGCCTTTTCCTCATTTAAGAATTCATACTTTTTTTTTTATTAATATTATTATTATATTAGGAGTCGCCTTTAATCGAACCAGGTGCCCGTATTTTGGCTATTTTTTTACTGTTTTAAGCTCCTTTCTCACGAACACCTATAAAATAAAGAAATGAATAAATACATAATAATAACAACACGAAACGAATAAAAAATGACCAAATAATATACAAAATACATAGGAAAAGAGATGTGTTTTGCAACACATCAAACATCCCCACACTTAAAACTTTTGCGTCCCGAAAAAGAATTATACAAAATCCCAAGCAACATTTTCAACAAAGCACTTAACAAAAACGATAGCATCAAATAGGGTCAAAAGCAGGTTATGAAATCAACAAGCATAGCGGTTTCACAAGACTTACATCGTTCAAAAGGCTGACTAGTTAAGATGATACATTTTAAAAAACAAGGCCTACCTAGTCAAGCTTCACTTACCTTCAAGCAACCGACTATGCACCTGTAAGCACCCCTCACAATATCACTCATCTCTCGGTTATATATTTATTTGGAGTGAATCTCTCAAAACCGAACTATGAAGCAAAATTATCAAAAGCTTGTACGTCAATCAAATTTCCACCAAATTGCTAACACTAACACAAATCAAGAGGACTTTGAAAGGGTAGGTAAGGGTTAAAGGTAGGGCATTTTGTTGGGAAAAATTGGCTAAAAAGAAAAATAAGAGGTAAACCGGATAAACGATGAATATATAAACTTTAACTCTTTGGTTCTCTCGACCCACAACCTTTATTCTATTTTTTTTTTCTTCTCTCTTTTTCATATATTTTTTTTTCTTTCAGTTTTTTTTTTTTTTTTTTTTTTTTTTTTTTTTTTTTTTTTGTCAGCTACTCTTTATGCTGATATATATTTTTCTCTTTTTTTTTTCACATTACATAAATATAAACAATCCGGTAATCAATATAAAATAAAATGGGTGACAAACGAAAGGTTTAGGCTCAAAGTGGTTTCTAAAGGTAAAAATGGGGTAACTGGTCAAATAACAAAAACAAACGAAAAGGCTAAACAAAATGGGTAATCCTAATGCCTCTATCATATCTGTGTCAAGTCCAAGCCTGTGGTCTCAAAATGCATCAAAACGCACAAGTTCTAAAATAATGCAACAAAGTCGGTATATCACACATGAAACGAAATAGTGAATATTTATATATAATATTTAAAGGCTCAAAACTCACTGTCATATGGAAATAAGGGTTACCGATACTAACAAATGCAAAACCAGTTAACCATCCAGCTTGATCCACTATCTCAGGCACCCCAAACATTTTATTTTAGAAAAACAACTCAGTCAAGCCTACTATCCCGCAACTTAAAGAAACATATGCTAAGACCCGTAAACCCGACAATCGACCCCGCTTTTAACCGACGTAATAAATTGAAAATGCTCGTTTACTATGCGCAAAAAGGATCGGGACTAACACCAAACAAACTTTTTTTTTTTTTTTTTTTTTTGACTCAACCTACAACTAAGCGAAATAAAAACGAAGTTTCCCATCCCCACACTTAGAAAGGCACAGTGTCCTCAATGTGCTCCAGGATACAACGCAGACTAAAAATAAAAATACAAAAATAAAGAAGATTTAAAAAAAATATATATATATATAACAACAAAATAATAATTGGAACGAACTCCCCTGGAATATGTGGCGATAGATCGCAGAAAGTGTCCCGTCCCTCCATCATCTACAACCGTATAGCATTTCCTTCGCGGCCATAGTCGAAATCCTGCAAAAATAGACTAAAAAGAAAATAAAAGTAAAATGACTCAATGACAAGTGAGACGCCTGTTTACAAAAAATAATTTTAAGATCGACCCCACCCGAATGGAGATTGAGTACGGGCGGGGAGATCCAACAATGAAAAAGGGCAAGGCAATCCCACACGACTGGATAAACAAAAAATTAAGTATAAATAAAAAAATAAAATAAAGAAGAATGAAAATAAAATAAAATAAAAACAAACATGGCAGATGATGATACACAACTCTACACTTGGGTTTTAACCCAAGTTCAATCAGGTGGCTTCTCTTTTATCCACCCTTTATCCAACCCGTTTAATTCAGATCGTTCACCATTGTTTGTCAAAAAACGAATGGTGAATCTAGAATAACGTTTGAAAAATTCAAACGGGTCAGAGCACATATTCCTACGCTTACCTGGACCAAACATGATATGTGGCATATGATGAGGGGTATGGTCCATGTGACTTCTCGCCCTCTCCCGTGATGGTGGCGGCACGGGCCGGCAATCCCGAATGTGACAAGGTGGTTCGGTCTTCTTCTTTGTTACCACCTCTTCATCTTCTTTCTCGTTTGGTGATTCTTTGAACTCCATTGTTGGCATCCCTGCAAGTAAAGTTTCTAAAAATAATAGATCGCCAACATGGTCAAATTCTTCTTCTTCGAGAGTTGGTAAATCTACCAACTCATCACCAAACTCGTCCTCCCAAGATGGTACATGCATATCTTCATCTTCATCTCCCATCTTGTTCTCCTTCTCACTAACCTCTTCAATCAACCCGACATCTTCTTCAACCTCACTATCACTCAAAAAATCATCTTCAATGGGCTCTTGTTGGACCGGAGGTGGGACTTCTTCGTCCATTATCGTCTCCGGTTCTGGAGTGATATCAAATGGCTGTAAGTATGGATTTTCCCCTTCATACCAATTTACAAAGATCCTTGGTACTGAAGGGGCAAGAAAACTATCGGGCTCCCTCCAAACAGGCATATAGTGATTTTGCATTTGTGCGTAGATGCCTTCTTCATTGTTACCAGCCTGGTCGCGCTCTCTTATGTAGTCTGCTACAGTCTTTCTTCCACTAGCATCTGGCATCCTAAAAATCTCACTGCAAACAGACACTAAACAAACAAATCACGGCACCAGATAGAAAAGATATAATAGATAAAAATTTTAACTAAAAAGAAATAAATAATAAAATAAAGAAGAATAAAATTATCTACAAAATGACTAAATCCCCGACTCGGGTCGTCCTCGAAAGCGCACTGTGTCCCCGGCAACGGCGCCAAAAACTTGATGTGTGAAATTGTATATTAAATAAATTCGGGTCAAGTTTTAAAAATGGAAAAACCCGCTGAACCACACACTAACGGCAAGTGCACCGGTCGCAGTGTAGCAGAGCAAGTAAGTCCGGAATATCGATCCGTGGACACAATGTGGCGACTCTCGGTACTAGACCTCTATCGACTCCTAGCCTAGCAAATTGGATTTTTTTTGTGATTTTTTATATTAATTAATTACTAAAGCAAATAAATTAAAAGACTTAAATTAATAGATAGTAGAGGACTAATAAGGAGGGAAATCAGAGATGGGAAAGGCAACCACCTAGGTATAGAATCCTACTAATGAAATTGGAACTGTCCCGGCTTTGGAAACTATGTTGGCAATCAGGATCTTATAATATTCACCTCTAGTATCCTAGTGGCTCCCGGATCATTTACCAAGACTGACCGAAAAGGAATCCTAAAGGCTACTAATCTCACTGACTGGTTAGATCACCTCTCGGTCTCACTAACTATGCTAAAGTACTCGCTAGACTGGTTTAGATTTCTCACACTCCAATCACAATACACCCTAAAGTGCAAGGAGTAACCTGTAAAGTCAATCTATGACACAGATAAGCAAATAATACTAGAGAACCTAGGAAAACCTGATCTCTCAGCGTTTCTAGCCTAAACCTCTAGCACTAAAGACAAACCTGACTACCTATCACCTCTCGGTCTCAAGTGTAGGAAGAATACAAATTACCTCTAAACTCCCAATTAATGTTCCTATGGAATTTAGGCCTAAACCCATAAAGTAAACTACAAGCACAAAGCAAGTAATTCTAACAAGTGTCCAAACATGAAAGACATTCACTAAGACACTCGTGGAACATTAAAAGATAATAAATTAGTAAAAAGTACGCACACGCATCATAGAATCATAAACAAGTTTCTTACTAAAACATAAATCCAACTATAATATCCCAAACCGAAACATAAACCAATATCAAAAAGTCGTCATGTCAAACCTAGGTGACCACTAATGTTTTAGCCAAACATAATAGTAGTGGAACAAGATAAAAACATAAGTTCAAAATAAAATATAGTCATGGTCTCAATATTTATCAACACAAAGTAAATAAATATGAAAACTAAAATATATTATAGTCGAACCAATAGCTCTAGTCTTGAACCCGAGCCTTCCTGGCCTTCAATTAACCTCCCCTCAAAGCTGCTGTGTGATGTGCCCTTCTTTTTTTTTTTTGTTCTTCGGCGGCTCCAAGACCCGGATATATGTGCTGTCAAAGAAAAATATCCTTCTTTTCCAATTACGATGTGCACCTCCAATGAATTAAATTAGTGATGTCCGCCCCTTTTTCCTTTCTGTTTCTTCTTGATGATAATATGTATCCTCCAAATATATTAGGTTTTAGATTTTTTTTTTCTATTGCATTTTTGGGCCGTAAGGCCTTTTCCTCATTTAAGAATTCATACTTTTTTTTTTATTAATATTATTATTATATTAGGAGTCGCCTTTAATCGAACCAGGTGCCCGTATTTTGGCTATTTTTTTACTGTTTTAAGCTCCTTTCTCACGAACACCTATAAAATAAAGAAATGAATAAATACATAATAATAACAACACGAAACGAATAAAAAATGACCAAATAATATACAAAATACATAGGAAAAGAGATGTGTTTTGCAACACATCACCAAGAAATTGTCGTACTTCGGTAGGAGTTCGAGGGGCTTCCCAATTTTTAATTGCCTCGATCTTGGCGGGATCGACGTGTATGCCCTTCTCGTTTACCACGTGGCCTAAAAAGTGAACTTCCCGAATCCAAAAGTCACACTTTGAGAATTTTGCGTAGAGCTTCTCTTTGCGGAGTACTTCAAGAATTAATCGAAGGTGATTCTCGTGGTCTTCTTTCGTGCGTGAATAGATCAAAATATCGTCAATGAAGACTATGACGAATTTATCCAGGTATGGCTTACACACGCGGTTCATTAGGTCCATGAAAACCGCTGGTGCGTTGGTTAAGCCGAACGGCATTACCAAAAATTCATAGTGTCCATACCGGGTTCTGAAGGCTGTTTTTGGTACATCTTCTTCTTGTATACGCAACTGGTGATAGCCAGACCTCAAATCGATCTTGGAGTAATAGCTGGAACCTTGGAGCTGATCAAATAAATCGTCGATCCTGGGGAGAGGATAGCGATTCTTGATGGTTAGCTTGTTCAGCTCTCGATAGTCGATGCACATGCGAAATGTGCCATCCTTCTTCTTTACAAACAAGACGGGAGCTCCCCAAGGTGAGAAACTCGGCCTTATAAAACCTTTGTCCAATAATTCTTGTAGTTGGCTGGACAGTTCCTGCATCTCTGATGGAGCTAGGCGGTATGGCGATCGTGCCACAGGAGCAGCTCCGGGAACGAGGTCGATGCGGAACTCGACTTGTCGAGGTGGCGGCAACCCCGGCAAATCTTCTGGAAATACATCCGGAAAATCTCTAGCTACTGGAATGTCTTCCAACTTTCGCTCGTCGGCTTTCTTGTCCACTACGTGTGCCAAGAATGCGACAAGCCCTTTTCTCAGACACTTACGAGCCTTCATGCTTGAAATAATTCTTAGCGGCGTCCCGTGTCTTTCCCCTTGAATTGAGAGAGTTTCACCGCTTGCGAGGGGGACTTGAATGACTTTATCGTTGCAAATCACGATGGCACGGTGCGCGGACAACCAATCCATGCCAACAACTATGTCGAAACTTCCCAACACAACTGGCAAAAGATCAATCCCAAACTCGTGCCCACAGAGTTCTAATTTACAGTCTTTTGCTACCTCTCTCGTTTCAATAGTTTTACCATTAGCCAGTTCTATAGAGTAGGGTGTATCTAGTTTGCTAGTTTTTAATCCAAGTAGCCTTTTAAACTCAATGGATACGAAACTAAAGTCAGCACCGGTATCAAATAATACAGAGGCATAATGACCATTAAGAGGAAACGTACCAGTGACCACGTTGGGGTCTTGTCGTGCATCACCGGCTCCAATCACAAATGCCCGCCCGCGGGCCTGGTTGTTGATCTTGGGGCAATCCTTCTTCCAATGATCTAACGACCCGCATGCAAAGCATGGTCTAGCCCCTCCATTTTTCGGTGCTCCAGAACGGCATTCTTCAGTCTTGTGCCCTGTGCGGTGGCACTTTCCACATGTCAACCCATTATTTCTTCCCTGATTTCCCTGTTTGTTACCATTACCACGTCCCGTGGCGACATATCCTTTTCCCTTCTTGTTTGAGCTACCCGACGCTCTGTCCCTTTTCCCTTCATCCCGTTTCCTTTTCCCAAATCTTTGCTTGTTACCCTGGTCGTTCGACACAACAGCTGAGTTTGACCCCTGATTCTTGGCTTCTACACTGCTTGCCTCAGAAATTTTCAATCCCGAAACTTGTCGGATCAGTGTACCCATGCGTATAGCATCTTCGGTGAGGCTTAGCGCAAGATCAATGGCCGCGCGCATGGTCGTAGGTTTAGAAGCAGTGACCATGCTGCGTATTTGCGGTGCTAAACCGAACAAATAACGCTCAATTTTGTTGTTTTCAGGGGTGACCAACCGCGGCACTAATCTGGCAAGATCATGGAATCGAGACGTGTAACCAGTCACGTCCGCTCCCATCATAGTGAGGTTCCAGAATTCAGTTTCCAGTTTCTGTACCTCGCTCGCCGGGCGGTACTCAGCAATCATAAGTTCCTTCAGTTCTGTCCATGATAGGGAGTAAGCAGTGTCATCACCCAATGACTGCACTTGACCATTCCACCACGTCAGTGCTTGGTCCAAGAACAAGTTGGTGGAGTACATAACCGACTAACGTGGGGTACACCCACTGATTCGGATGACTGCCTCGGTCTTTTCAAACCACTTGACCAGGCCAACTGATCCTTCCGTGCCGTTGAAATTGATCGGCTTGCAGTCTAGGAAGGCTTTGAAGGTGCAGCCACGCTCTCGCGAGGCCGTTTCTGCATCAATAAAGTTGTATGTTATTATGGGATAGGAGTTTTAGGATATTCTCCCATCGCTTTACCAATTATTTTCAACTTCTTACCAGTGGGGGAGGTTTCTTGTCGGTCACTCCCAGTCAAGTCACGTGATCGTTCGGAGCGAGCAGCTTCGTGCTCCGCGATCGCGCGGGCTATGCGTTCAGAAATCATGGTCTCAAGTTCGGCTGGTGTTGCGGGCAGTCCGTCTGCACCGCTGTTGCTTCTGGTGGCTGGTGCCATTTTCTTCAATAATAATTATCAAAGGTTAATTTGGCAAACATTTATACAATATAAAGCATAAATAACAAACCAGAATATGAACACAATAATCAACACCATGTCATCACACAACATACCAACACATCATACAAAAATAAATAGTAATCAACACAACATCACCACACAAATACACAAACCACAACATATGGAGTAAGCAATAATAATCATAGACAACAACATATTTCACCATAATAATAAGATTTTTCATTAATTTCAATCGTACTAGTACAATGCTTGTTCATAATAACAAAATGGAGAATACATTTCTCATACAATACATTGTTTTTGAAATAAATAAAACATCATATCATGTGCCGTCGTACCCGTACGGCTAGGCAAAATGCAGACGAGTGTCGTAACCCGTGCTATACTACCATACTGCTGCTACTATGTACATAACCTGGTGATTCTTCCGTGCATCCCTGATACATCTCTACTGTGGCGGTGGTGGCGGATACTGGTACTGCGGTGCATGCGTACTGATCGTCATGCTGATCGTCATGATACGCTCATACAAGAACTGTCGATGCGCAAAGTGCGCATCCCCTGTAATACCACACTGAGCGTCCATGCTCAGTAACTCCTCCGCATAGTGCGCCAAAGCGTCTCGTGCATCAATCATCCTCGTCCACATCAGACGGGTCTGCTGCTCTACCTGTGTTACGGTGCGCTGCACCGTGTCAGCGAGAGTCTGAAAGTCCCGCTCTAAGGTGATGGCAGTGGACCATGCTGGTCCAGACAAGGGTGTCATCCTAGGTGGCTGGGATGGTCCGGGTATATCTGGGTGAGCTGGTAGGAACGGCCCAAAGGGGGCTGGTATCGGTATGTGTGGAAGTAACGGGGTAAAACCTGGTGGTCTGAGGGTAAAGTGGGGTGGCATCATGTAGGGGTCCCCTGCACCCAGAGGGTACGGTGCAGGTGGCATGCTGGGAAGGGTAGGGATCGGTAGTGTCATGGCTATAGTGGGTGGTGGTACAAGCTCGGCTAATGGGGTTACTAGAGGCTCCGAAACAGTGGCCCACTCTGGGGTGGATACCACGACAGTGGGGGTGGGAGGGCTCGCGGTGGCAAAGGCTGCCATACCTGCCCTGCGTAGCTCAGAGCTATCGGCGGGGCTACCCTCAAGTACATGTGCTGCTATGGCTGGCCCCTCCTGAGGTGCGGGCTCAAGTGGTGCTGGTGGGGCTACGGGGTCAGCAGGTGCGTCCTCTATCATTGGAGCCACTGGCTCCTCCTGAACAGCTGGGATCTCGGGTACCAGCATGTGCTCAACTGAGGCTACGGACTCGTCGTCCGAGTCATCACATATCCACCCGTTCCTCCCACGGGAGATCGGCATGAGTCTCATGCCTGGAGGAATGTGGATGTGTGGTACAGGTGCTGGCTCATGCTCAACGTGAGCCTGTCTGTCGAACGGAGACTCTACTGTCTCCGACTGGGCTGGGATCGGCCGGGACGGACCGGCACAGCCTTCAGGGAAGTCCCTGATAGCTCGGATGGGGCGTGGGGCTAAAGGTGCGGCCGGTACAATAGGTAGTGGCGCGTCGACCACGGCGGGTGCCCAGTCAGGATCCTCGCTAGGATCCGTCTCGTCCGAATCGTCATCTGAACCTCCTGCGACGTTCATCTCCACGTCGTCGTCTTCCGCATCAAGTACAACCAGCTCGACTGGCTCAGGCGGTGGTGCGGGGATGATCTGAATGCTGCTATCGTAACTGGGCGCTATGCTACCAGCGTCCGACATCCTGGCAAAAGAACCGTACATGTATATATATGAATTAATTTAAATTAGATAGTTAAGGCGTACATTATCAGTATCCTTTCTAACCTCTAATACTACGTTAATGCATAACGATACCCCTGGCTAGCTTGGTCGGAATCTCCTCATGCCCAATGCTTCTTGAAAAATTACTTTATTTGCATTTAGCAACTATGTATATATTTTTTTGAAAACTTTATCTTTTTGAACCAAATCCGGTTATAGTCTAGTTTTTAAAGAAAATACTCTAGTTCGCTATAACCTTGGCTCTGATACCACTTTCTGTCACACCACGACAATGGCGGAAACACGTGGCGCGACGGTTCAAAGCATAAAGTCAAGGTTATTGCTAAACACAAGTAATTTAAGAAAATGGGTCATTTATTATGACGTCAAATCTTGTTCAAATATTACACAAAAGTAAATTGTTTTTAAGACAATCATAGAGGTTTCTCAAATATATCCCAAATGCCTTGGGAAATAAAAGTGAAACCCCGCAAAAGTTTGACGCCGCATTGGAGGATTCCACGACCCAACTTGCCCGGTTCTCCTTCATCTAATTACCTGAAAGATATGTTTAAAAGTTTCGTCAATATAAATATATTGGTGAGTTCACAGGTTTTTAGTTTCCAAAACTTGAATACTTGGGAAATACCATGTTATGACAATATATAGGAGTTGCAAATTCCTATAACTCTACTTGAGACTATAATCAAACCAAGACGTATAAAATAAATATGCCCCGCTCCAAGTCGTTACCCGGTTTCCCACGACTTAAGTTCAGAATATATGCACCCCAGGCATAACCTAATGCATAATCGACGCTATCGATTAGGGGTGGGCCTTGTCAGGCACCAATAGTACTATTCAATATTCCTCCGGTTTCATTTCCCTGAATAAATGATTATAGAGGCGAGGACTCAACCCCGAGTGGCGGTCACACCTCAAGTAATAAATCCGTCATACATTTTCCCTAACATATCTTTCCCCCGAAAAACGTAAAAATAGTTTAAAATGGGGCCGTGAAACTCACCTGAAACTCTGTCTGGCTTACTAGGCGGATAGCAAAGATGGTCTCGCACCTACAAACGTCCTAGACGTATAAGTCACTATTCCTATAGTGCATGTGCCTTGGCAAGTTGTACACCCAACTCCCGACCACAAGTTATTCCAAATTCCGTTTAATTAAGCGCGTATCCTAGGTTTCGTTGGCGTTAGATTACCCTTTGTGTTACAAGTTATATATTACCCTTGTTAATATTTTCTTAACTTGTATCTTATTATCATCGACTCGACTTCACTTAACATATAATTATTTTCCCATTTAAATAATTATACTTAAGATCGCATCGCTCGATATAATATATATTTCAACCCTCGACCCGACTCACTTTGCCACACATTTGTTTTCCCATTTAAACAAATATGCTAAGATTTTGTCGTTCGATTGTATATTCTTAACGTCCGATTCAACTCACCACACCGTATATTTATTTTCCCATTCAAATAAATATACTAGGATCTCGTTGGTACGGCATACACATATATATATATCTTTGTCTTCTCGTCGCGGCTTCCCTTCCCACATATCTACTTTCCCATTAAGTAGATATACTAGAATTTTGCCGAGACGAGCGTACATATATATAAATGTGTAATTTCTCTTGTTAAGTATATACGTTTGTTTAACGTCTTATTTGTTTATGTCATGTTTTTCTCCCACGAATAATTCCTTCAACACTTAGGAAAGTTGTTTATTAGTTTTCACCCATGATGTATATATATTTTACTTCTTAAAAATATATATTTTCTCATCTTGCCGCAATGGCATTTTTCTCATGTTTTGTCCGTGTATGGTTCGTTAACGCGTCTTAGTTCGATATCTTGGCTCGAATAGTTAATTTTTCCAAGTTTTTCCCAACATGTGTTTTATAGAAATATTATCCATATTTCTTCCTCTTAACACAAGTTACTTGGAAGGTTTAAAATACTTATGTATTTTTAACCCAACTTGTCAACTTAACTACAAAAATGTTTCCAACACTTTTATATTCCCATTTATATAAAAGTATTCATTTTTGTATAAGTTTCTCAAGTTTGTTTAATATTTTTATAAAATCTCTATTTTATAAAAATCCTTATGTTAATACCATCCATATTTTTATAACTTTCAAAAATATATTTTTATACTAAATATCCAAGTATATCTACTAGTATTTTCCAAAATCATCCTTAGAGATTTATTTCTTACACTTTTGACACCAAACTTTCCGTCCTTGCATTTTTGGACTAATAGTTTCTAAAATATCCATTTTAGTCCTCTAACTTTCAAAGTTACAATATTAGTCCCTCAACTTTCAAAAGTTGCATTTTTCCACTCTAACTTCCAAAGTTAACATTTTTCACTCAAAATAGTAGACTTTGAAGATTCAACTTTTTATTGGTAAGTTATTTTTGTATCAAAACACTTTTGTTAGTCTTATATTCCATATGTAAGACTACTTGTATGTGTGTTTTATGTATTTGCCCATTTTAACAAAATACCATCCTTCTAAGTAAGTTAACTTTAATTTTTCATCTTCTTTATCCATGAACTTCTAATATGTTCCACCATACATTATACCTTAGATGATCATAATAAGATGATTTAAAGTTACTTTTTAACATATTCAAGTTCATTCCACAATCTTAACCAAATCATCATCCTACTTAGTCTAAGTGTAAACTTTATATATTTTCAAGATCATTACTTTATCATCAACAAATCCATGATTTATTTACATATCTTTAATCATCCATTTTACACATGTAAAACCTATTAAAGATTATGTTCAAACCACCTTTTAAACCCTTCATGTACAACTTGCTTCTAAGAACACATACATGAATAATAATAATCAAAAACAAGGTTAAGAAGCTTACTACTAGCACAAGGCTAGGGAAGACAAAACCTTTGATTTTGAGAGGGGTTTAGTGTGTTCTTCCTTAATGGTTAAGCTCCAAGCTTGAAACACACAATAGGGGTTTGGATGATGGATTGTTTTAAGTGATTTGGAGATGTAAAAACTTGAAAGGAGAATGTATATGGGGAAGGGAACACCTACGGCTTCAAGAAGAAAAAGAAGAAGAGTTGTTTTGCTTCAAGTGTGCATGCTATTATCTTTATACTATACTTATAATGTCTCCCAAGATCACACTTAATCTTTCAAGGATTTGCAAAGATTGTGAAGTACTATGGAAAGCTTTGGAAAGTATGTGGGAAGGGTATGTGGCCGTGGGTTTTTAAGAGGAAAAAGGGGGTTAAGATCTTGCCAAAATATCACACAAATCTTAGATGTAATCTAGTAGATTAAGCATGCTTGTACTTGGTAATCTTCAAGTGTGTTGTCTCCTTGTGGGTGCCGTGGATTTAGAGAGAGAATGGAGAGATTTTTGGTGTGTTAAGATGGTTAAGTAATCTCCATACAATCTCTTATAATCCTTCCAAGCATGCATGAGATCCCTTCACTAGATTAGGCACTCAAGTGTGTATGTTTAAGTGGTATTATGGAAAGCTTTTGTGTCTTTGGATCTTGTGGCCTTAGAGCCGAAATTTTCACAAGGAAAAAGGCAAGTGGTGCATGCTTGTACTTGCCATGTCTTACACATTTTGGCTTGTAGTGTATGCATGCTTTACTAGCTTTATAGATTATTATCATAACCACACTTGCATGGATGTAACAAGGCCATTAGGCCGGCCCCTTTGTGGGTTTAAGTGGGGTCCACAACTTCAAATATTTACCCAATATTTGTTATGTTTAATCCCCCGTCGTTCGGGTGTCGTTCGGGTATTTTTCGGGTTTTAATCGCGCGTTATTCAGACATTAAAAATACCTTTAATAACCCTTAAATATAGTCTATTTTAAGCGTTGATTGGTTATTTAGGCCTTTGCCGGGTGAAATTATGAGTTATACGCGTATCGGGTGCGGTACGCGCATTTTATTCGTTACCGGGAGATTTGTACAAGACGATTTCACTTATGGTTTTGGAGTTCCAAAACTTATTATATTTCATGAAAATACCCTTTATTTTATATCCTGGGTGTCCGGGATCCTTTTCGTTTATTTAATTATTACCGGGTAATTGCCAACGTCCATACCGGATAGCTTATTCGCACATGATCCAATCATGCTTTACCATTAAACGTATGCATTCCTATGCACTATTTGGAAATTGCTATCTCCTAAGGCCTTGATAATTAAATCACACATAATTGCATTTAATTACGTTAATCATATATTAATTAATTTGTACGGAATTACCTTATTTTTGCCGGTTGTTACATAATGTTATAACAATAATAACAATGCTAATTCGGATGCTAATTACCCTCCACTCTTTCATCCATTTGTTATTATTGAATTGATTGAATATTTCATAATCTTTTTTATATTTGTAGTTTGTTAATATGATTACTTATGTTACTATGTATATATTTATACAAAAGATAAATGATTAAATATTTCATTATGTCACTTTTTTTATATAGATTCTATGCAAAACATACATTCTAATGATTATTTAAGTTATACATTCACTATTTATTTTTTGTGTACTAATTACTTTTTTTTAAAACTATGTTACGAATAAAAAATTCATTTTTAAGTCAACTGATTACACATCAAACATGTTTGTATATTTCAATTCATGTATGTTTCTGTTTTATAGTATAAAATCATTTGCAAATTATACTTTGATATGTAAATTTTCAATTATTTAGGGATTCAAAGCTCAAGGAACAATATCCAACAGATTGGTTAGACTATTTGAAAGTGAAATACGGGAGCAACTTTCTTTTGTAATTCACTTTGTTAGAGTTGGATTTGATTTTTCAAGAATCAAATATGTTACCAGTCCATATAAAATTATTTTCAAAAGTAACACCCAACTCTTGAGATGTGATAATTGGATTGGTGATAAGTTTGGTTTATGTTTCTCACCTTTTCAATCAGTTATAAGCGGAGGGTCTTTTCCCAATGTTTCAATTGGTATGTTATTTAATTTTTTAAGTGCTCTATGTTTCTATGAAGTTAATTATTCTAATTTTGTATACTTACAATTTAAATATGCAACTTTTACAGATATCATTGGACATGTTAAGCAGTTTATTAATGCAAATGACAGTAAACCTACTCAGTTGAACACAAATAAAGGACTGTTATTGGAGATACAAGATTTTGAGTTTGTGTTTTTATTTTTTTATTTTTTTATATATATACCATTTTCAACTATTTAAACTGCGTTGTACTAATTTGTATTTCCAATTAATAGGGGCCTTACTGTATTTGTTAAGCTATGGGATAGATTCTCTGATCAACTTGCTAGATATCTTGAAGTTCATAACAATGCAGATCCTCTGATTTTAATCTTGCAGTTTGGATTATTGCACCATTATAATGGTAAAAAAAATATAAGTATAATCTATTTTGTTTTGTTTATTAATCTAAAATTACCTATTGGCTTATACGTTTGTTATAATCAGGTTACCCTTATGTTTCTAATTCACCAAAGGTTAGCAAGCTGTTCATAAATGAAGAAATTGATGCCATCAACAATTACAGAATAAGGTTTTAAAATTGTACAGTACTTTTATATCTAAATATCAAAATTATTGTTATAATATAAGTCTGATTATTTTTAATTTACATTGTAGTTTGTTGCAAAAGCCAATACAATATCCATTATCAAATTTTCGTTCATTGGGTCTGCCTGTGTTTTCAAATATTGAAAACGAATTTTTGGTCAACAACTGTTATTGTAACATTGGTGACATTTGGGAGATTGACATGGTAAAGACATATTATAGTATTGTTATATATTTTTTTTACTTTTCATTTACAATAAATGTTGTGTTAACTAGCAACACAATTTTCCTATTATAATAGGAAAAGAGTATCATTATTGTTGGGACTGTGATTGCTGTTTGTAAAGATCGTGGTTGGTACTATATGGCTTGTCCAGATTGTAACAGCAAGGTGTCTTTATACTATATCAATTCTGGCAAGAATGATGGTTCTGGAGACTATGAAGTGCGAGATGTATATGATTGCATTAATGAAAATTGTAAGCAGAAAGATATCATTCCAGTACCAAGGTGCTTTTATCAGGATAAAGTCTATTTTTTATTTTGAAAATATAAATTCTCACATTTTTATATAAAGTTGATCTACATGTGGTAATATTTAATTTTACTTATTATATATCAGGTTTAGAGTTCATTTACGTGTTCAAGATGCAACTGGTGATGTTGAATTAATTTTATTTCATAATGAGTCAACTGTAGTAATTCCAATGTCTGCAAATACGTTGATTGAGGAAAATACACAGGTTGTATACTTATTATAATACACATCTATTATTGTCTTATATATTTTTTTTGTTAATAAGTAAAACAATAATATTAATTTTAATTTTATACAGGTTGATCACACTGTCAAGTTTCCAGATGAATTATACTATTTACGTGACAGAGTTTTTGCATTTAAAATTTCCATCACTGATTACAACTTGAAAAGCTTCGATGAAGTTTATGGAATTTCTAACCTAACTGATGACAAGTTTATTATTTCTGAAATTACAAAAAAGTTTCAGTCTTTTGATCAAGTAAGTTAATTATGGCTAAAATTGAAATTTTTATACTCATTTTTTAATTTCGTTATACTTTTTTTTTTTTTGTATCAGGATACTAGCAAAAACATAATGAATGAAAATTTAACTGAGGCAGAATGTTCGATTATCTCTGGTAAAGATGGTAAAACTAAACGCAAGCTGACAACACTATATGAATTGCTTGGGAACAATACAATATTAACTGTTAAGAACAATGATGAGGCAAGTGAAGCTTAAATGGAGTCTGATGTGAAGATTAATAATGTTTATTACAAATAAAAACTTTGTTGATTACTACTATGCTATAAAACCGTTGTTTGTCTTAATTTATTTTTTGCTTCTCTTTCAGTATACTTATATCATCTCATCTATGGTTTTTGTTTTTGTATTTCATTTGTACGTGCAAATTGTGTTTAATTTCAATACTGAACACTAATTTGATAATATATATCTAAATTTGATACAAACTATATAATCTAATGATTGTATTTACATAACAATCATTGAGGCATGAGCTAAAGTAAATTACATTTATCGTAAAAAATAAAACATAAATACTAACAATTATGTTAATTTGTAGACTCAATTATATCTAATTTTATATTTCTAAGTTCTAACAAAGGTTGACTAATCAATCATGTCCCAATCTGCTTAGTAGGGGTGAGCATATGAAAACCGATAACTGAAAATAACCGAAACCGAACCGATAACGGCACCGAAAATAACCGAATCCGAATTAACCGATCAGTTACGGTTAACATATGGCTTAAACCGAACCATTCGTAAGTATATACGTAAGTATTTTTCATACATATATCCATGTATTTTGAACATATTTTCATGTATTCCCGGTATATTTCATGTATATCTATGTATTTGAAATATATATTTTGTGTTATTCGTGTATTTTCATGTATATCCATATATTTGAATCATTTTTTATTTGTTACCTTAGTATTTCATGTATTTTTATTGCGTTTTCATATATATATATTTGTATCTTGAAAAAGCTCCAAACACTTTACTAAATACTTTAAGTTTATAATTTTGTACAAGTTTTATGTTTGGATATTAACCGAACATAACCGAAACCAAACCGATAACCGACAAATTAACCGAACCGAAGTAACCGATCGGTTTCGGTTATTGTTTTTCCTAAAACCGAACATCGGTTATCGGTTTTGGTTATATGTAAAAACCGAACCTAACGGACATTTGATCACCCCTACTGCTTAGTGTGATTAACATATACATTATTTGATAATATAAGATCTATATACTAAAAAAACAAATTAATATGATTTAATTCTTCTAATCACACAACAATTATTGAGGTATAATTGATATATTGAAAAGATCCTCATTCAAAGATCAGTCAATACATTTGACAACATTTTATGCACTAAATGTGCTAATTTATGCACTAAATGTGCTAATTTGAAGTTTTTTTACCAATCAAGCAACAAATTTGATTAATCACATATTTATACTTCACCTATATAATTACATCAATACAAGTCTTTCACACTTATTCAATCAACATTATCACATTGTTATCATTCAAATTGTAAAGGAATTGAAAAAAATGTTGGATGCCAAAAACTCCTTGGTGAAATCTTATAGAATGGCGAGAGATTGTTTTCAGAAGAATCCTGATGCACAAGTCAAGCTTCGATTAAACGGAATGAGGAAAGAAGATGGTAGAACCTACAACCTACCCACGGTTTCTGAAGTTGCTGGATTGATAATTGGTGACCTTAATGAAGAAACAGATAAACGTGATATTATTGTGCAGACCATTGATGGAAAGCTAAAAAGAGTTAGTGAGTTACATCCTTCGTATCTTGCTCTTCAGTATCCATTGTTGCTTCCTTATGGTGACGATGGATATAGAATTGACGTCCTTCACAAAGATGTTCCCTTACCAAATGAAAGCTCGTCTTCAAGTTCAAAAAACAAAAAAGATGACCGTCAAAAAAATGTTTCCTTACCAGATGGGGGCTCATCTTCAAACACAAAAAACAAAAAACGTGAAAGTGTAACAATGAGGGAGTTTTTTGCTTATAGACTTCAAGATAGGAGTAATGAATACTCGCTAATTCTTAATGCACGAAGGCTTTTGCAGCAATTTATAGTTGATTCGTATACAATGATTGAGATGGAAAGACTAAATTACATTAGGGGTAAGCAAACCGTTCTTAGGAGTGAGAAGCATAATGTCCTAAGCAAACAAAGAGAAGAAGGACAAACAGAAACATCAACCATGGGTCAACGAGTTATTATTCCATCTTCCTTCACAGGTGGCGCTAGATATATGATGCAAAATTATCTAGACGCAATGGCAATATGTAAGTGGTACGGATACCCTGACTATTTTATTACAATCACTTGTAATCCTAAATGGCCAGAGATGAGAAGATATCTTCAAGATACCACTCTTAGACCCGAAGATAGGCCAGACATTTTATGCAGGTTGTTTAAGATTAAACTTGATTCCATCATTAAAGACCTGAAAGATAAACACTTATTTGGGACTGTTGAAGCTGGTGCGAACACATGAAGTTAATTTTTATTACAACAATATTTATTTTTTTTATAACATTTCTAACTTATTTTCTTTTGGTTGGTCTCAATACTTTGCAGCTGTATATACCGTTGAGTTTCAAAAACGTGGATTACCACACGCACACATTTGTTTGTTTATGGCTGCTGGTTATAAGCTTCCTACAGTTGACCATATTGACAAGTTCATTTCAGCAGAGATACCGAATAAAGATGAAGAGCCAGAACTGTATGAACTTGTACGTGAATTTATGATTCACGGTCCTTGTGGTCCTTTGAACATGAGTTGTCCGTGTATGGTCAATGACAAATGTTCAAAAAACTTCCCAAAAAATTTCCAGAATGAGACTTCTATTGATACTGAAGGTTATGCAGTGTATAGACGCAGAGATAATGGTTCGTTTGTAGAAAAGTCTGGTGAGCAATTAGATAACAGATATGTTGTTCCATATAACAAGACACTTCTTAAAAGATACCAGGCTCATATCAACGTTGAATGGTGTAACCAAGCTGGATCCATTAAGTATTTATTTAAATACATTAACAAGGGTCCAGATAGAGTTACTCTTAATTTTGTGGAAAGCAAGAAAGTACCCGGTGAAGACAAAGTTGTTGATGAAGTCAAAGGATTTTATGATTGTCGTTATATTTCTGCGTGTGAGGCTTCATGGAGAATATTCTCATATGATATTCATTACAGGTCACCTCCTGTAATGAGACTACCTTTTCATCTACCTGGTGAACAAAGAATTGTTTTCGATCCTACGCAGGACATTGACGACGTTCTCAATAAACCCTCTTGTGCTTCCTCTATGTTTTTGGGTTGGATGGAACGCAACAAAATTGATGCCAAATCAAGGCAACTAACTTACATCCAATTTCCTTCACAATATGTTTGGAAAGCACAAGAACGAAAATGGGAGGTTAGGCAAAGAATAAAGTCAATTGGTCGAATTCATTCAGTTCCTGCTTCTGTTGGCGAAGCTTATTTTTTGAGAATGCTTTTGAATAAGGTTAAAGGACCAACATCATTTCAAGATATTCTTAAAGTTGATGGGAAAGTACAATCATCTTTTAGGGATGCATGCTACGCAATGGGACTCCTGGATGATGATACAGAATATGTTGAAGCAATAAAGGAAGCGGCTTTTGCAGGTTCTGGCCCTTATCTAAGAAACTTATTTGCAACTCTTTTAGCGTCCAACAGTTTGTCAAGACCTGACATTGTGTGGAAGGAAACATGGAATTATTTGTCTGATGACATTTTACGTAAGAGAAGAATAGATTCAAACTGTCCAGGTTTTTAACTTTTTTTAATATATTATTACTTTAAAATAGATTTTCTATAATTTTTTGGACATATACTAAATTGTAATGATTCATAATTATTAGGAATGTAAATTATACTATTTTTAATGGTTCCACATATTCAATTATTCATTTTATATGTTAATTTTATTCTATATATTCCATTCTAACACATTTTTTTCCCAGATTTGATCCTTTCAGACGACGAACTTAAGAATTTAGCTTTGCTTGATATTGAGAAGTTCTTATTGCGTAATAGTTGCAGTCTACGACATTTCGTAGGTATGCCATATCATGAGAATGAGTTTCTATCATTATTAGACAATCGTCTTATTTGTGAGGAGTTGGGCTATGACTCAAACAGTTTGGTTGAAGAATTTGATTCTCAGTTCTCTTCTTTAACAGATGAACAAAAAAATATTTATAATTGTGTAATTAAATCTGTTGAGGAAAAGAAAGGAGGGTTTTTTTTTTGTTTATGGTTACGGTGGTACGGGTAAAACATTCCTATGGAAGACTCTATCTTCATCCATAAGATGTAAAAGAAAGATTGTTTTGAATGTTGCTTCGAGTGGTATCGCTTCTTTGCTATTGGCCGGTGGTAGGACAGCACATTCCAGATTTCGTATTCCTATAAACCTAACTGAAGATTCTATGTGTTACATACCACCTAATAGTGATGTTGCACAGCTGGTTAAACAAACTGACTTGATTATATGGGATGAAGCACCCATGAATCATAAACATGCTTTTGAAGCACTAGATCGAAGTTTAAAAGATGTATTTGGTGTACATGCTGATGAGTCGTCTGATTTGTTATTTGGTGGAAAAGTTGTTGTGTTTGGGGGTGACTTTAGGCAAATTCTACCAGTTGTACCAAATGGAACTAGGCATGACATTGTTAATGCCTCTTTAAGTTCATCATACATTTGGCACAAATGCACTGTTTTAGAGTTAACAAAAAATATGAGGTTGCTTTCTGGAAGCTGCAGTTCTGATATTGAGGAAACTAAAAAGTTTGCATCTTGGCTTCTGGACATAGGAGAAGGAAAGGTTGATACAATAAGCGATGATCAGGATGTTATTTTGATACCTGATGACTTACTTATTTCTCAATATTCGGATCCTGTTTCTGATTTGATAGCCTTTGTTTATCCGTCACTTTTGGATAACATCCACATTCCGACTTATTTTCAAGATCGAGCTATATTGGCACCGAAGAATGAAGTTGTTCATGAAATTAATGATATATTACTTTCAATGTTTCCCGGTGACGAAGTTGAGTATCTAAGTTCGGATAGTGTTTGTCAGTCTGAAGATGTTAACAAACAGGTTGATGAAAGATTAGTTTCTCCTGATGTCCTGAATGGTCTTAAGTTTTCTGGAATACCAAACCATCGTTTGGTTTTGAAAGTTGGCGTTCCCGTAATGTTACTCAGAAACATTGATCAGAAAAGCGGTTTGTGCAATGGGACAAGGTTACAAGTTGTTAAAATGAGAAAACGTGTCATTGAAGCAAAAATCATATCAGGAAGTAACATTGGAATGCGAACTTTTATTCCAAGAATTACTTTATCCCCCTCGGATAAGAAAATTCCTTTTAAATTTAACAGAAGGCAATTTCCACTTGCTGTTTCTTTCGCAATGACAATAAACAAAAGTCAAGGACAATCCTTATCCAGAGTTGGGTTGTATTTGAAGGATCCAGTTTTTTCACACGGGCAGTTGTATGTTGCGCTTTTAAGAGTCAGAAGTCGAGATGGACTGAAGATAGTTATAGTAGATGAAAATGGTGAATCGACGAACAAAACATCAAACGTTGTGTACAAAGAAGTCTTTCAGGATTTATGAATAATGTGAGTAATTTTGATGCAATTTTTTACTTATCTTTATTGACGTTATGTATATACAACTTCAATAATAAAGTATTATTTAAAATTTTTTTTTTGCGCTTTGAACAGTGCGTTGCCATTTGTCAATAAAACAAGTTATGTACTAATTACAATTACATTAAAAATAAAAATATGATAAAAAGTCATTTACAAAAACACAATGTATTCATACCTTTTGTTATTTTTTGTTAAAGTTTATACTTTGGTTGAGTACTGATCATAATAGATAATCGGTTTTCATTACTAACGTTACTTATAGCTTACAAAAAAATATCCACTTTGACATGAAAACCATAGTTATATATTAGTTTTAATTTTAATACCCATTTCATATCAACACAACATTGAAACATGACGTTTATATAAGAAAAAAATATCAGGCTAACCGTTATTTTTAACACTTTACGTTGTAGCCACTAAACTTGAATAATACAACTCTTAGTTTAATATATTTTTTTTACTATGGTTTGCACCGTGGGTCCCCACGGGTCTCAAACCTAGTATCTACTATTAAAGGACGGGACACTCTCGGCAACTTTCCCGAGCCCCATCTAATCCCCTTTTGCCATGTCAAATTCACACCCTATATCATCAAAATCACATCTTGTCAAATGGTAACAAATTTGACTGTTGCCAAAGGGCTAGCGGGCAGTGTTGTCGGACGACAATCCTAACCGAGCATCCCTTGCCGAGAGTGGCATATCACCTCAGAGAATTTTGTATATAATGATCAGGCCCGTCTCCGAGAAATCTTGGACCCTCAAGGGCCCGGCTCGAGTTATAGAAATGAACCCCAAAAAATAAAAGTTACATATAAAAACACATTGATAAAATGATATTAATCACTCATTCAACCTGCAACACAAAGTAGGAAACCAAACATCCAAACACATGCTGCTCAGCTTTATTTTTTCGAGCCAAAACACATTAAAATGCTTTATTTTTTCCTGCCAAATACACAAATCATGGGCCCCCAATATTAGTGGGCCCTGTTCTAAGGAACCATTTGCACATGCTCTAAGCCGGCCCTAATAATGATCACTACCCATCTAAGTAAAAAATGTAAAGATGACCACATAGTGAACATAGGATGGATTCATTAATATCCATCTTCATCACTATAAATCATTGTCTTGATTATATCCTAAATCACTTTTTACACCTTGGTCAACTAAGTAATTTTTCTGGACTTATATTATCAATGTTTTGAAAACATGACCGATTATCAAACTAGCTAATTTAAAGTTTTACCGGTAGAATAAATCCTAGTAACAAAGATATGAATATCTCCTTCATTTTGTGCCCTCTTTGTATCACATGGTGTAGTCGTTTGACCATATCTTTGGTGAGTGTTCTATTGTGTTAAGAACTTGGGAGTTGGGATGCTATAGCGAGATGGTGAGATTTATGTTCCGGTCAATAAACAGCTCAAGTCTCTTTGCAAGTGATGTAGTTTAGATCGGTTTGATCAAAGCGAAGAAAGTGATGTAAGGTTTGATCGGTTCTTTGGCGCTTGCGAAATGATGCAATTTTTGACACATCCAACAAGGAGTCCATTTTGATTTTAATCTTAGTTTCTCCTTCTATAGTTTTATGTTTCGTTAGTAGAAATCATAAATTGAACATTAGTTGAGTTTAATGGTTAAAGAAAATCCACTCATGGTCATGTAACCATTTCATTCCGTCCTGTCTAGGCAGGTTCGTATATTTATATATCACCGAAATTTCGAAGAAATAAAAATATTTTAAGTCATAATGAATTAAACCTCAAATACATGAAGTACAAAAAAAACCCAACATATTGTTGGATATTTTAGTGTAATTGGATTGACTGTTTTGACCAATATGTTCATAATAATACATCATATAGGTATGGTGGTGCGTAGTGCACGCCTATTTGAATTTATTATGAACTTAGGGGCAAAGCCCCTAAGGAACGGGGGTCCGGGGGCAGCGCCCCTGGGAGCAGGGTCCAAGTGGCGGCAGCCCCTGGCGAGGTCCAAGGGGCAGAGCCCCTGGCTGGGGTCGAGCTGCCAGGTCAGCTTGGAAAAATTTTATTTCCATTGAAATTGCTATGGTAAAAATGTCTCAGAAAATTAATTTTCGAAAATAGAGGGACTATTTTTGCTAATGTTGAAACCCTTTGAAAACTGCCTAAAAGGCAGTTTCTAGCCCTGTTTTTTCATAACGAAATTCTTCTTCTTGGTCATAATCTCTCTGGTTCTCAAAATCTCAATCATAACATACAGAAACTTCTCAATCTCTGATTGTATCCGATTGAATATTCGATAGAACCGTCGAATTGATTCAATCTGAAAGTGATCACGTGCCTTCAGAGATTTCTGTTATCCAGTTTTGTTCGTTTGTTACGGTTATTCCCCAACAAAGATTGAATCAATTTTCGAAGATGACGAACAATGAATCTGTGAAAGATATGACAAAGAACTTTACGAAATTGGACAAGTTTTCTGGACAGGATTTCAGACGCTGGCAGAAGAAGATGCACTTCTATCTCACGAGTCTGAAAGTGGTGTATGTTCTGAGCACTCCTTGTCCCGAGATTGTTGAGAATGAAACTCTGGAACAAACCAGAACTCGTTCAAAGTGGGAAAACGCAGACTACATCTGTCGTGGTCATATTCTTAACGGTATGTCTGATTCTTTATTTGATGTGTATCAAAACGTAGAGTCTGCAAAAGAATTATGGGATGCCCTTGAAGCCAAATACATGGCAGAAGATGCGTCTAGTAAGAAATTTCTGGTTGGTAATTTTATTAACTATAAAATGGTAGACACTAGGCCTGTTATGTAACAGTATCATGAATTGCAACGAATACTAGGGCAGTTTCATCAATATGGAATGAAGATGGATGAAGCGATTTCTGTCTCTAGTATTATTGATAAACTGCCACCCTCTTGGAAAGAGTTTAAGAATAATCTGAAACACAAGAAAGAGGAAATGAATCTGGTTGAATTGGGAAGTAGTTTCCAAATTGAACAAAACATACGTGATATGGAAAAGGGTTCTGGTGTTGGTACTAAGACCATGGCTGGTTGTTCTTCTGTGAACATGGTGGAGGAGGATGAATCCTCCAAGGCTTGGAAAAGGGAAATGAAAGTTTGAAGCCTAAAAAGGTTTGTTGGAAGTGTAACCCGGACACTTCAAGAAAGACTGCAGGTCTGGTAAGAGTGGAGGAAAAGGCAAAAACGTGGCTGGTACAAGTGGATCCAAGGATCCCGAAAAGCAATCAGGTTCGTTTTTGGTACCATGTGATCATTATATTGAGAATTATTATGTATCAATAATCTCTGAAGCATTTTATGTGCAGGATGATGATATTTCATGGTGGATGGATTAGGGAGCAACATGTCATGTTTGCAAAAATCTTCAATGGTTCAAGGATTTTAAGCCAATTAAAGATGGATCTTTACTGAAGATGGGCAATGTTGCTACTGAACCAATTAAAGGAATAGGATCTGTTCTTTTAGTCTTTACTTCTGGAAACTCTTTACTATTAAATAATGTTCTATATGTACCTGGGGTTCGTAAGAACTTAGTATCTGGTATTGTATTGAATAATTGTGGTTATAAGCAGGTCTTGGAAAGTGACAAGTGTATCTTGTCAAGACATGGAACCTTTATTGGATTTGGTTATTTGAATGGCATGTTTAAGTTAAACTTGGATGTCCCTTTTGTTAATAATTCTGTTTGCATGGCTTCTACTAGTTCTAGCAATGATTTTAGTAAATCAGAATTATGGCATGCTAGATTAGGTCATGTTAATTATCGCAGAATGAAAGATATGTCTAAAATGTGTCTTATACCTACTTTTGACATACAAAAATGTAATGATTGTCATACTTGCAAATTGACAAAAATTACAAGAAAACCATTTAAAGATGTCAAAAGGAATTCTAATGTATCAGAATTGATTCATTCTGATTTATGTGACATTCATAGTACTCCTTCTCTAGGAAATAAGAAGTATGTTGTAACCTTTATTGATGATGCAACTAGATTTTGTTATATATATCTATTGCATTCAAAGGATGAAGCTCTTGATAAATTTAAAGTTTATAAACAAGAGGTTGAGCTTCATAGAAATGGTTTGATTAAAAACCTTCATACAGATAGAGGTGGAGAGTATTATGATCCAGTGTATTTCCAATCTACTGGTATAATACATCAAACAACTGCTCCTTATACACCACAACAAAATGGTGTGGCTGAAAGGAAGAATATGTCATTGAAAGAAACAGTGAATTCCATGTTGTCCTATTCTGGTTTAAGTGATGGATTTTGGGGTGAGGCTATGTTGACAGCCTGTTACTTACTGAACCGAGCACCTAATAAAAGGTCTAAGGTAACCCCATATGAACTTTGGTACAAAAAGGTACCAGATTTGAGTTTTCTCAAAGTCTGGGGATGTAGAGCTGTTGTGAGGCTTACTGAGCCCAAAATGAATACCATTGGTGAAAGAGGCATAGATTGCATATTTATTGGATATGCTGAACATTCCCCTGTTTATAGGTTCTATGTCATAGAACCAAATGATTATGTATCTGTTCACTCTGTCATTGAGTCAAGAGATGCTAATTTTGGGAATGAGGATAGATTTTCTTCTGTCCTCGATTGAAGGATACGCCTCAGTGTCTTAAAAATTATGAACAGACAATTTCTCGTGGTGACAATTCAGGTAATTGTGATGATGTACCTTCTACTAGTACTGAGCCTAGAAAAAGTACTAGAGTCAGAAAACCCAAGTCTTTTGGTGCTGACTTTCATCTTTATTTAGTAGAAGGAACCAGAAATGGTGTTGAACATCAGTATCAATATTGTTTTAATATTGATGAGGATCCAAAGACATTCAATGATGCTATATCTTCTAGGGATGCTGCATTTTGGAAAGAAGCAATCCAAGATGAGATTGACTCTATAATGCACAATAATACATGGAAATTGGCTGATTTACCACCTGGGTGTAAACCTTTGGGTAGTAAATGGATCTTCAAAAGGAAGATGAAGGTGGATGGTAGCATAGACAAATATAAAGCCAGATTGGTCATCCAAGGCTTTAGGCAAAAGGAAGGCATTGACTACTTTGATACCTATGCTCCTGTTGCTAGGATAACCACCATAAGATTATTGTTGGCCCTTGCAGCTATACATAATCTTGTAATTCACCAAATGGATGTTAAAACTGCCTTTTTGAATGGTGAATTGGATGAAGAGATTTACATGAAACAACCTGAAGGTTTTGTCATGCCTGGAAATGAACATAAGGTTTGTAAATTGGTAAAATCTCTTTATGGCCTGAAACAAGCCCCTAAGCAATGGCATCAAAAGTTTGATGATGTGGTGCTGTCTAATGGTTTTGCATTAAACCAAGCGGACAAGTGTGTTTATAGCAAATTTGATACTTCTGGAAAAGGAGTAATTATTTGCTTATATGTTGATGACATGTTGATTTTTGGTACTGACCAAAATGAAGTTGATAAAACTAAGAAATTTCTGTCATCTAAGTTTGATATGAAAGACATGGGGGAGGCAGACGTGATTCTTGGTATTAAGATCATACGTGGAGAACATGGTATTACTATCTCTCAATCACATTATATTGAGAAGATGTTGGAAAAGTTTAATCACAAAGATAGTTCTCCAATGGGTACTCCTATGGATCCTTCAGTAAAACTCGTACCTAATAAAGGAGTTGCTGTGAATCAACTTGAATATTCAAAGGCTATTGGATCTCTCATGTATGCCATGATTAGTACTAGACCTGATATAGCTTTTGTTGTTGGAAAACTGAGTAGATATACTCACAATCCAAGTTTGATTCATTGGCAAGCAATAAATAGAGTATTTAGGTACTTGAAAGGAACCATAGATTTTGGTTTGACTTATACTGGATTTCCGTCTGTTCTTGAAGGCTATTCAGATGCAAGTTGGATTACTAATTAAGAAGATCATTCTTCCACAAGTGGTTGGGTATTCCTTCTTGGAGGTGGTACTATATGCTGGGCTTCAAAGAAACAAACTTGCATCACTAATTCAACAATGGAAGCTGAGTTTGTGGCATTAGCAACAGCTAGTAAAGAAGCTGAATGGCTAAGAAATTTGATTTATGAAATTCCATTGTGGCCGAAACCGATATCACCATTATCTATCAGATGTGATAGTGAATCTACCTTGTCTAAGGCATATAGTCAAGTGTATAATGGAAAGTCTAGACACTTAGGTGTTAGACACAACATGATACGTGATCTTATCACGAATGGTGTGATATCTGTGATGTTTGTGAGAACTCAAAACAATTTAGCCGATCATTTAACCAAAGGGTTAAGTAGAGATCTCGTGAAAAGGTCGGCTATAGGGATGGGATTAAGGTCCACTAGAAATCTCTGATGTTAAGATACCCAATTCCCATCTAGTACAACGCTAGATGTAGAATTCAATGCGGAAAGCTTAATATGTAGAGATTGGAACACATTAGAAGATTCATCCCAAGCTAAGTGTTCAGACCTGCAAGTTAAGGAGGTTGAATGTATATATTCTTAATAGCTTTTTTGACAAATTGCATTGCAGGTGCAAGACTAAAAGAGCTACCTATGTAAGTATGAAGTTTAGCCGCTTCAAGAAGCTGGGACTTGGCTTTGACATACTTATGAAGGATAAGGACATAGTGTCACACCCTCAAATTTCCACCTGCGGAGTTCTACCGCGAGTCGTGTGACACACCAGGATCCAAGTCAACGGTCACAATAAACGACGTCTAAATGTAAAAACATACGTAAACAAGAACCATGCATAAGTTTAAAACCAACATTCAACAGTGCGGAAGCATTTAAAGTTTACAAAAGTCATGCAGAAATAAAACATAAGTTCAAAAGTTCATAAATCCAAAACGTGCAAATGAGACCCTAGACGCGAGACGACTCCAGTGCGACCTCGTGCGCCTATCCGACAACTGCTACCTTAGCGACCTGAGAAAACATGCTAAAAGAGTCAACATATAATGCTGGTGAGTTCACAGGTTTTAATTAAACGTTTAAAGTGATCCTTCGAAAACCGTTACCATCACAGTTACTACTATGCTTGTGAGAACGCTAGCTAGGCGCAGAATGAGATACTCATACGGGTGAAACCATTGCTGACTAAGCTGTGTAGTGACCCTTAGTTTCCTATGGGCTACCGTCATCACCGGTAGACCTTGTTTTATTAGAGACAATATGCACCCGCCCGGTCCAACCGTCGAGTGGGGTTTGTCAGTTCCCAATAGCGCTATCCATATTCCCCCGCCATATACCCATGTTAGTGGTTTCTAAGGGACTTTTTGATGAACCGTATAGTACGATAAGTAAGCCATAGTATAACGTGATAAAGAGTCATGAGCCATAAGAGTTTAACAAGTCATAAGTCATAAAAGAGTTTTAAGCATGTTTCTCCCCCGAAAACATAAACCGTAAAATGTGGGGCCGTGAACTCACCTTAGGTTGCGTATTCCGTTTAAGAGTAAACCGTATGCGTGATATGAGTAAACCGTCTGTAAGATATGATAGCCCCAACTATTGGCGACCTATCATAAGATATGTGTCAAGTTAGACTAATAACCCGTCGGGTTCATTAGTCCCTAAGTCCAGTCCATGACCATTATGTGCCCGAAAATTGTGTTTGACCGACAACCAGACTACGTAAGACAAGACTCGACATCCCATTGGTGACCCGACATTCCACGTGTTAGATAAATACAAGACATCATGCCACATATGCAATTAAACACTTAATACGCGCAACAGTTCACCTAGTCTAGCATAATGTCCGATTAACGCGTAAACAGGTCCGAACACGTGTTACTAAGTCATTGGGTGTATCCCGGGGTTCCTATCATGTTCCTAGGCGTCAAATCATGTTCCGGGATGTTAAAATATACATACAGCAGCATTATACGCGATTAGGAATCAAACTAGCATTTAGGATTGTAAATGCCTAAGCTTCAGGCATTTAGGATTGTAAATGCTTAAGCTTCAGGCATTTAGGATTGTAAATGCTTAAGCTTCAGGCATTTAGGATTGTAAATGCTTAAGCTTCAGGCATTTAGGATTGTAAATGCTTAACATTAGGCATTTAGGAATCAAACTAGCATTTAGGATTGTATTTGCTAGTTGTTGAGGTGAATAGGCCTCTATTCGCCTATATATAGGCGATTAGGGTTTGTATTCGCTTGAACATTAGGCATTTAGGAGCCTACTCGCCTGAAGCCTCATGCGAGTAGGATCCTACTCGCCTCTGCAGTTCTGTAGTGCAATTTCGCGCGCCGAACACTCCAAATCAGATCCGAAACATGTAAAAACACCCAATAATCATCCTAACACATTAACAAACATATTTCAAGCAAAACCCCTAAGTTTTCATCGTTCTAACAGTTCCGAATGCGAGCGTTTTCCCAAAATAGCAACTTAGCATGTAAACATCACATCATCATGCAAGAACTTGCCCTAAATAGCAATTATTCAGATTAAATCACATAACCACATTTTCCGATAGCATCCTACTGTTCTAGCATCATCCTAGAGCAAACCCTAACATCATACAATCAACAACACACCTCATATCATCCTTAATCATCCTAAATCCTTCAAATGGGTCAAAACATCAAGTATCAACAATACACAACCAAAACCATTCAAACTCCTAGGACATCATCATACTAACTTGTAATAGCCATAAACATCATAATAACACAAAAACAACCATGATTCAATCCTAAAAATTCTATCTTTAATCACATATAACACATATAACACATGTAAAGGTGTGGGTTTGTTTAAAAACGGTTTTAAATGGATTTTCAAAGACAAAAACATTTATAAGTTAGGTCTGGACTTTTAGGGAGTAAAACATAATCATTTAAAGGTTTGGGTTTGAAGAACACACCTTGTATTCAAGAGGAGATGATGGAATAAGCTTGGAAATGGTTGTTTTGATGTAAAAATAGGTTCCAGAGGGTGTTTGTGGGTTGAGATAGGTTATGGGACGGCTAGGGTAGCATAAATGATGTTTTGGAGGTCAAGGGTGGTATTTATAGGCGTTTTTAATCGTTCGGAGCAGTTCAGGCGAGTATGCAGCAGTTTAGGCGAGTAGGGCTGCTACTCGCCAGTAAGAACTAGCGAATAGCCCCTATTTGCCCCAAGAACCTCCCTATTCGCTTAACAAAGTGGCGATTAGGCTATCACACATAGCCTAATCGCCTATAGCCTATGTGTCCGGGTTTTTGGCGCGTTAAACCCTATTTTAACATATGTAAACACGTTTCCACATACCGACAAGTCACATAATGATTACCAACATATAATGCATGATAAATAACACGTTCCCGCCCGATCACCAATTCCCGGGACCCGAGACTTGCGTATGTTAAAACCCTAATGATGTGCGACTCGACCGGCCTTGTTATGTGTAACGTATGCGCGACTCGCTAAGGTAGACTTACTAAGTTTTCAAAAGTTAGTTATCGGAAATTGCCGGGTGTCACACATAGGCTAGTAAAACATTATGTCAAGATAGAACTACTATGTATGTAAACTTTTGTGTACATTATCTTTGTGTATTCAAGATGAGTTCCCAGGGTTCAATCCTAAGAGACACCCTGGTATTCGAATATTCAGAATGTGTAATGTACTAATGTGAAATTCAATCGTCACGACATTTCATTTAAGCAAAAGTTTGAATGTTTGAGATTACTTGTTTTAGTTAATCAAGGATTACACTAAAATAGGGGAGGATTGTTGGATATTTTAGTGTAATTGGATTGACTGTTTTGACCAATATGTTCATAATAATACATCATATAGGTATGGTGGTGCGGAGTACACGCCTATTTGAATTTATTATGAACTTAGGAGCGAAGCCCCTAAGGAACGGGGGTCCGGGTGCAGCGCCCCTGGGAGTAGGGTCCAAGGGGCAGAGCCCTTGGCTGGGGTCGAGCTGATTGTATCCGATTGAATATTCGATAGAACCGTTTGAAAATTAATTTTCAGAAATAGAGGGACTATTTTTGCCAATGTTGAAACCCTTTGAAAACTGCCTAAAAGGCAGTTTCTAGCCTTGTTTTTTCATAACGAAATTCTTCTTCTTGGTCATAATCTCTCTGGTTCTCAAAATCTCAATCATAACATACAGAACTTCTCAATCTCTGATTGTATCCGATTGAATATTCGATAGATTCGTCGAATTGATTCAATCTGAAAGTGATCACGTGCCTTCAGAGATTTCTGTTATCTAGTTTTGTTCGTTTGTTACGGTTATTCCCCAACACATATCACAATTATATTAAACATGAAAGGAACTAGCAATGTACCCGTCAGCTAGGACGGGTTCCTAATATGAAAAGGTGAGTGGGAGTTCATATATACATGGCAGTAACGTGAGGCGAAAAACCATAAGAACGTAACACAATGAACCATAAATTACCATGACCATCGTCTATCTACGTATATCACCGATGTCACCTTTTAATAGGTAGCAGAATTTGGAACCAATTTCAAGTAGACATGTGATCAATACCTAACATAATACAACAATGTGCTCACCAGACTTTGACAGGGAAAAGTAGCGATTATAGAAAGGTATGAATGTCAACTTGTCTTTCTCATTCTCATTTCAGTCTCTTATATAATTACAATACAAGGCCTATACAATGATTACAATGAATATGTTTGACTGCTGACTTTGACTATACAATGAATATGTTTGACTGCTGACTTTAACTAATGAATATGTTTGACTGCTGGCTTTGACTATACAATGAATATGTTTGACTACTGACTTTGACTATACAATTCAAAGTTCAGAGAATGGAGCCGATAATTATGTAGTATCTATTACACCCCCGCAGTCGAAGCGGGATGAGAACGAATGCTTAGACTGGAACAAAAGTCTTCGAAGATAATCCGTGGTAGTCCTTTGGTAAAAATGTCGGCTATCTAGTAACGAGAGGGCACATGTAAAACCCGAACCAGTCCTTTCTGAACATGCTCGCGGACAAAATGAATGTCTAGTTTAATGTGCTTTGTGCACTGATGCTGAACGAGATTACCTGACATGTAGATGGCGCTCACGTTATCACAATATACCAGTGTAGCATGAGATAAAGGACGGTGTAGCTCAAGGAGGAGATTTCGTAACCAACAAATTTCTGCCACAACGTTGTCAACGCCGCGATATTCTGCCTCGGCCCTGGATCGAGAAATTGTTGATTGGCGTTTTGAGGACCACGAGATGAGGTTGTTGCCGAGATATACACAATACCTTGATGTGGAGCGACGAGTGTCAGGGCAACCGGCCCAGTCAGCATCTGTGTAGGCGTGTAAGGAGAGACAGGGTACGGGTCCTAGATGAAGACCATAGTCTTCTGTAACAACCCAGAACGAACCCCAAAAATTTTTCGGGTATAATTATTGTTATCGTGTAATAAATAAGTGACCAAAACAAATATTAAGCGAGACGGTTATGTGCGAAATTAAAAACCGAACCGTCGTATATATAAAATATTGTTAGAATGCATGCTATGAGGCCGAATTAAAACGCGATACGAACCTGAACCCGACCCGTGACTAATAAGATTAGTCATCCCATGGGACACATGGCATGAGTACCATGTGCCCCATGGCACCCTACCTTTGTAACAACACAACACACCCACCAAGTCACCATCCACTTATCTCCTCATAAAAATCCCAACCCCTTTCCCTTCCCTGCCCATTCTCTCTCTCTCTTGTACAAACATCTGAACCCACACAACACCACTCCCACACTCTCCCTCAACTCTCACACAACACACACACACATAATTACCATTCTAAAAACCTGTACTCTCTCTCTTATAAGAACACACATACAAGGAAGAAAGAAGAGAGTTAGAGAGGGAAAGAGCTAGAGAGAGAAAGTAGCCGGAGGTCTCCTCCACCTCCGGCGAGGTTCTGGCGGCCCAAACCTCACAACCTCCCCTCACCTCCATAACCTTGCCTCACCAAATCCTATTGTAGAGAGAGAGAGAGGTGTGTTTCGTGAGAGAGAACAGAGAAGAGAGAGAGAGAGAGTCAGAGATCGAAGGAGAAGGAGAATAAAGGAAGAAGGAGCCGGAGGACTCCACCGCCGGACATGGCGGAGCTCTGGCGAACCCACTCCCAAACCACACGACCCTCACCCCCTTACAACCACTTGCTAGATCTACACACACACACACACACACACACAGAGAGAGAGAGAGAGAGAGAGAGAGAGAGAGAGAGACGCAGAGACAGAAGAGGAGGATAGAGAGAGACGCCGAGGAGAAACAGAGAAGAAGAGGCGGAGAAGAAGTGGACTATCGGTCTGTTTGGAGAGAGGAGGAGGAAAGAGGAAGACGACGACGGCGGAGGATGGTGGTTCACAATAGCAGCAGCGGCGGCGGCCCCATCATCACCAGGGTATTATTGAGTATTTCTTTCATAATATTATGAGATGATGGTCTCGGGTGATGATAGATTAAAGGTTCGGTGGTGGTGACCGAGGATTGTTGGGGGTTAGTCTCGGGTGTTAGTGATACACGATGGTGATTCGGTGGTGGTTACCGAGTGGTTGTGATGGGTGACAACGGGATTACGATGGTGGCCGGTATGGAGGAGAATTATTCAGCGGTTATTATCTAAAGGTGGGTTATAACCGGGTCAGTCTCGGAGTCGGGCCATAAGACGGGTCAATAGGAGCTGGTCAACAAAAGTCAACCAGGTCAAGGTGGTCAACTGCAGTCAACATAACCATCCGGGTCAACTCTGGTCAACCCTAACCGAGATCGGACGTGAGGTATAACCGAACCTAATAATCCGATAATTATATTTATTTATAAACTAATTGAGTATAACTTCGCGTGTGGGACTTGACGAGGACATTGAGGTTAAGACTTGGACTTAGTAGAATCTATACATATGACAAGTATAAACTTATATATTTTGGAATGGTAGTAGTGACATTTGGGACTCGAGACTTGGACGCTTGACTTAAACATAATAATAGGACATAAGATTCGGATTGAGACAGAAGCGACGGGTACCAAATGTAAACTTATACACATAGATATATAATTATTGAAACCTTAGACTCGGGATAAAGGATGGAACCTTGACGCCTACGACTTGATATTGGATGGATGATGTGATACGAAACTTGGACCTAACCATAAGTAAAGCGAATCCTAGTATTAATATTAAACCCGGGACTTGATGCATAAACATGGAAGATTGGAGACTTAGACTTGACGTCTTGGACATTAGGAACTTAAGATGCGACTTAGGCCAAACTAATATTTATAAAGTTATACATCGTAACGAACACTAGTTCGTAACCTTTAGAACAAGGAACTATTGGACATTGGATACAAGACCTTGAACCATGATTATTAGAATAAGAACTTGACAACTTAAATTTAAGAATAGAAGATAGATTCAAACCTCGGATGAGGATGTTAAGGCTCAGATTGGACTAGAACTACAATACGATGAAGTATATTATAGTATGGAAACCCTATGCTCGAGCTGGTCCCCACGTGTGACCTTTATAATTAAAATCCAACACTAATAATCTTGTCGGATTAGGTCTCGACTAGGAGAATGCCAGTAATGGATAACAAGCGCTCTATTTATCTTGGATTATTCATATATATTACATCCAGGTGAGTTCCGTGAACCATCCCCCTATTTTTGTATTTTAAACTGTTTTGGGGTGAATACATGCTTCCAAGGAAGAACCAGTAGAATGTGATGAACCAGTGATGTGACAAGATGTGCTCCCGATAACCGAACCGTCACACTCATTAACCCAATGGGAGATTGGGCCGCCTAATATGTGGGTAGCGCTACTTGGGGAATCCCCCACACACAATGGACCCGGAAGCCCGGGAAACCCTCCACTGAGGAATGTGTCATGTATTTTACCAAGGGATTCCATAATGGGAGCAGATGGATCTAGTGTTAGGATTGAGGTGTGGCTTGTACATCACCACGTGTTAACCTGTTTTAACTTATTGAACTTGTATTTGAATGATAACTTGTTTTGAGATGATAAACCTTATTTTAGAACTAATTAAACACACGCACGGACTCACCAACATTATTGTTGACCCAAAACTATTTTAAGCATGTGTTCAGGTACCTGTTCTGGAGTTTCGAGGATTATGCAGCTGCAACTCAGAGTATCCCCGACGGACGAACCAGAAGGCAAGAGAGAACGTTATTACCTAGAATACTTGTGTTAGAGATTGTACATTACTATAAATGTAACTAGATATTTATAAAAGATTAGTCATTTATATTACTTCCGCTGTTTGCTTGCATTACGAGATGTTTGGTAACAATCTGGAATTCCGTCTAGGCCTACCTAAGTCGGGGTGTGACATCTGTTGTACCCTGAAGATACCGAATGATGCGCTTCAAAAAGTTCCAATGATTAAGCCGTGGAGCATGCATATACATACAGATCTGCTGAACCGCGTAGGATATGTCTAGGCGAGTGAACGTAAGATACTGGAGGGAGCCCGCCAAACTGCGGTATGTGGAGGGGTCGTCGTGTAGAGGATCCGAGTCATCAGAAAGCTTGGACTGGGTGTCGACCGGAGTAGCTACCGGTTTGCACGAGTCCATCGATGCCCGGTGAAGAATATCCTTAACATACGCCTGTTGAGAGAGAAACATTGTGTTGCCATCCCTGATGACCTGGATACCCAGAAAATAAGAAAGTGGACCCAAATCTTTCATGGCGAACTCACCAGACAGTGTTTGTTAGAGATGGTTACGAAGAGCCACCATGGATGTGGTGAGAATAATATTATCCACGTAGATGAGAAGATAGGCAATATCCGTACCGTGATGGTAAATAACCAGAGAGTTGTCAGACTTGCTTTGTTGAAACCCCTGCAATGTAACAAAGTCTGTGAACCGCTGGTACCAGGCATGAGGGGCCTGCTTGAGGCCATATAAGGACTTCCTGAGTTGACAAACATGATCAGGGAAGTCTCTGTGGCGAAACCCCATGGGTTGATGCATATACACGGTTTCCTCCAAATTACCATGCATAAAAGCATTAGTGACGTCCAACTGGTGAATATGCCAAGACTTAGACAAGGCAAGAGAAAGTACTAGGCGGATAGTAGCCGGCTTAACAACTGGGCTAAAAGTTTCACCATAGTCAATGCCTGGTTGTTGCTTACGACCATCACAAACCAAACGCGCTTTATAACGCTCCAAACCGCCGTCAGACCTGAACTTATGTTTGAATAACCACATGCTACGTATAATGTTCATATCAGGTGTCCTAGGTACAAGCTCCCAGGTCTTATTTTTAATAAGTGCACTAAATTCATTGGACATGGCATTATACCACTCTCGTGAGGACAAGGCAACCTGTGGGGACTTGGGGATAGGTACGACAGATGAGGTGTGTAGGTTATAGAGTTGTTTGGGTTTGACAATACCACTCATAGAGCGGGTGTGAATGGTGCGAGTAGTGGGATGAGGGGGTGGGGGTGGGGGAGGCGGCACATGGTGGATGGGCGTCGGAGACACTATAGCAGTCGGGTCAGAGGCCGGCGAGGTGGACGGAGGTGAGTAGGCCGATTGATGGGCCGAAGTAGGGGAGGTGGTTGTTTGATTAAGTGGGCCAGGAGTGGTAGGGATTGGGCGAGTATGTGAAACGGGCTGTGAGGGTGAGCTGTTAGGAGATTGTGGAGTAGGCTGTTGGGGCGGCGGGACGATATGGGTCTGGGAGGGAGATCGTGGTGCGGGTGTAGGAGTAGCGGGAGGAGTGGGTGTGTGAGGGGGTTGGCGGTTTGTTTTGGAGGTTTATAAGTAGTCCCAGACCAATGGGTTGATAGTGGGATTTAAGAATTCGTAGGAGGGTGGTTGTGTAGGTGATTGTATGGCATAGGGAAAAATGGATTCTTCGAAGTGGACGTGTCTAGATATAATAAGTTGATGTGAAGTTAAATCAAGACACTTGTATCCACGATGGTTTAGGGGATAACCAAGGAATACACATGGGTGGGATCGATGGTTTAGTTTGTTGATGGTTGTAGAAGGGGTGAGAGGGTAGCATAGGCACCCGAAAACACAAAGATGTTCGTATTCCGGGGTGAACTTGTAGAGCAAAGTGGTAGGGGATTTGAAGTTGTACGTTTTGTTGGGTAGGATGTTAAGAAGGTATGTGGCGGTTTCGAGGGCATGGAGGGTGCGAACCATGTTATTGATGGTGCGTATTTTGCGTTCCGCTTTGCCGTTTTGGGAGGAGGTGTAGGGACACGAGAATCGAAATTGCATGCCATTTTGATTGCAAAAATTGTAAAAATTTTGATTAGCATATTCTTTGCCATTGTCACATTGGAATTGTTTAATTCAGCGCTCAAATTGGGTGTAGATTGGGTTGTGGAGGGTGGTAAAAATGGCAAAGACTTGTGATTTATTGGCAATGGGAAATGTCCACAAGAAATTGGTAAAGCCATCCAAAAAGAGGATGTATTATTTGTGGCCACCCGTACTGAGTACGGGTGAGGTCCAAAGGTCACTGTGAACAATATCAAAGAGTGCACGAGTACAATTAAGCGAATCATAAAATGGCAATTTAACACTTTTACCAAAAATGCAAGATTGACAAAGTTTTTTATTAAATTTTCCATAATTAACAAAAGAAGACAGTTTCAAAGACTGTAACAAATTATTGCCAGGATGACCCAAACGTTGATGCTAACGATCTTGAGGAACAGCAGTAAAGGTAGAGGGTTGGTTTTGTGGAAGTGGGAGTGGTGCAATCAGAGGATAAAGATCGCCCGTGCTATTGCATCATAGGATAGGAGCATGGGTTTTGAGATCTTTCACAAGAAAACCAAATGGGTCAAACTCAATAGAGAGTAAGTTATCGGTGGTAAGGCAACGGACCGAGATTAGGTTTTTAATAATGTTTAGGGCAAATAAGACATTGTTAAGTTTAAGTGGGGGGAAATGTGGTGGGAGGACTTGGTTGCCTTGTGCCAAAACCGGGATGGTCATGCCATTACCAACTATTATTTTTTTATTAGTGCATTTATTAAAATTAGACGGAGAGTAAATACCTTGCGCATTGGCAGAGTGAGAGGAGGCTCCAGTATCCATCAAGCCATGGTCTGGTGGGTTGAGAGCCAATGAGTAGAGTGCCTGCTCAGGATGAAGGAGTTTAGGATCCATTTATCAGAGGGAAGGAGATGCGAACAAAGGGTAAGAAGGAGGTGAAAGCGGCAGAAGGGTGGTGAACGACTGCAGTGGGCGGCCGAGAGTGGAGGATCAACAATGGTTGAAAGTTGGCATGGAAATTATGACTTAGATTAAGAAAAATAAGATATTGTTTCACGAAGAGAGGGGGATCGGTACTCGTTGGAGCAAGAATGCTCTAATACCATATAGAAAGGTATGAATGTCAACTTGTCTTTCTCATTCTCATTTCAGTCTCTTATATAGTTACAATACAAGGCCTATACAATGATTACAATGAATATGTTTGACTGCTGACTTTGACTATACAATCAATATGTTTGACTGCTGACTTTGACTATACAATTCAAAGTTCAGAGAATGGAGCCGATAATTATGTAGTATCTATTAGCGATGTAGTACAATAGTTGTTTCTTAAATTGTGCTTGGTCATTATCTATCACAATATATAACTATACAAGATTAACAATCATCTACATCTTCAATAACTTCTAAATGCTAACCTAACTTAACTTAACACAGGAATCAATAAAAAGAATTAATCAAAGTCGACCCAAATAACCCTTTGTATGATTGTATACATTAAATTTTGAATCTGGAACTTGGGTAAGTATGGTCAGCCATTAAATCCCTGTTCGAAAGGGCTGTACATTTTTGTAGGCTCACTGGAAAAACTTGAACCCAATCCTGTAACTTTAACAGTCTTCTTTAAAAACACTAAATATGAAATCCCGGAAGCATTTTGAGTACTGTATAGGGTCCACAGCAGAAATGGAAGACGGGTCGTCTAGAAATGCCTTATAGGTGTGCTCAAGCTTTTTGCCGATGTCATAATCTTGTAATATGTTGATTATACCAAAGAAGATGGTGACATCGTAGAATTCTTGTGTTAGTTCACCAACTAATTGTGTCTCGTGACTTCTAACTATGAGTTTGGCCCGAGCGGGCATGTTAACGCCAAGCGTTATGGGGACCCACCTACAGAATGGTAGCTTTAAAGTATTTAATATGTGCTCAAAATTATGGATGGGTCAGGTAATGGGTCAAAACTCAAAACGGGTTTGGATTAAAACATGTCACTTTTAGTTATGGTTGAAACGACCACGCTGGGTTCGATTGGGTGGATCCTCACCTTTTGGTCGTTTCTTATACATAAATAATGTGGTAAATGTTATTACAATAAGAATAGAACCAATCTAGGAGTTTGTATGCATTGTAACTATTTCTTCTAGCTGAGCTTTTGAGATATAAGACAAATAGATCCACCCATTTATAACAAATCAAGTAAAAGATACCAACTAATAACTTACCCTGTAGGGTTAAGAGAGGCATTTGTATCTGCTGAGAAACCCTAGGGCTTGACCCACTACTATCCAGTTCAGTGTTCCCTGTGAATGAGACCAAGATAATTGTTACTTCGGACTCATGATCCGCACTTGCGTGTGTGTGTGTACATAAGAGAGACAGACAGAGGGGAGTACAAGATCTTGTTGATATGTCCTGACTGCATTCTTGAACACTTATACCAAGTAAAAGACTGTAATCCATAATTCTTTCCTGTTCAAGAAATTCACAGTCCCTATTGATCTGCCTGCATAAACACAATCTACTAGTTATTAGCAAAAAAAAAATTATGTCTGCATTATGGTACTAGTATTAGACTTAATTAGACCCTATAATAGCAATCAAGGGTGGTTAAAAAGTTCACCTATAGAACTCTTGAAACCGTTCTTTTCGCAACCAGAAAATACATTTGAGATCAAGATCTTTGAGGGTGGTGTTTCATCAATTTCAGACTCAGGTTTATCTGTTATTCGACCATGGGAAGATCCTTTTAAGTCAAACCGCCTATTAATTGGTACATTGGTATAGAACAAATTTTCCATAACAACAAACCGCACCTACTCATGAACCAAAAACATCATCAAAAACATGTGTAACAAAATCTCAAGAAGGTAAATTCTTTTTACTGTCTTCTTTCAGTCATACCTTCCGTTGAGAAGATCTGCTCAACTTAACACAATGTAGTCCAAAAAATTTGGTGACGAGTGTGTTTTCAAAAGATTTCATATGCTCAAAGTATGCTGGAAGCATTCTCCTTAGTACCTAAAATGGTTATTAACAAAACCATATCAAACAATCATATATGTAATATCTTCAACAAAATTGATGAAGAAATGCAGCACCAAATACATATACGGTTAAAAAACGTTACCGATGACCTAGAAAATTGAAACCCACATTAGATTCTAGAGTGGTTAGGTAGAGAGTGAGGTACAGGACGGCTAGTTGGACATAAGCATAATTTTGTACCCTACAAGAAGCTATAGTGCAACCTTTATAAGAGAAACAACCAACCAAACTTGCAGACATATTTGGTGTGCAGCCATAGCTAAAGGACCATGGGAGCAACCATTGATGTCCCTGAGGTGGTTGTTGTATGTACTGCAAACGCTCTTCCAATAAGGAATACAAAAACAATTACCATCTTGGTTTTCTTAAATACTGCTTCAGAGCTCTCAGTTCTGCAATAACAATAATCGATGATGGTAAAAAAGAATAGTAATTGAACGTGAAGCAAAAAAATTATATCAAACATATATAAATTAAAGTTTGAACGGTGTCAACAATTAAATGGCTAAAGCACCCAAAAGACATACAAACATAAGAACACACATACACATATTTACATAAGAACACACACAAAAACACAAATTCATCATAACACACATGTCTATATATACACATGCACACAAGCACATGTATACATACCTACAACTCAGAACACACAGACATGTATATCAGAATATTTCATATTCGGTCTCGGGGTTCTAACCTAGGGGTCGGTTCATACCCGGAACCAACCGTTTGACTGTTTGAATGTAATAAACATAACCTAGATCCGAACCTTAATTGTCAAATGGGTTGGTCTATGTGGTACTCACTGTTCAGTTCCACGGTTGTCATAGTTCCGGCCATTTTCTGCTCACACCTACCTCCTGCAGGTCAGCCCATTAGACAATTAGACAAGTATGTTATTTAAGAAACATCACACAAAATAAAGTGAAGATAGGGACAATCAACCTGAACATATTTAGACAGTTAGGCAATTATATCACTTAAAACAACATAGCCCACTGTAGTCCCAAAATAAATTCATATATGTTGCTAAAACACTATTAAAAGCCTTATTTTAAACAAAAACAAAATCACTACTTTGTTCATCTCCATATATCTTGGAAAATGACTCCACTATTTGCGCCTTTCAACAATAGTCAACTTAATAGACTAAGAAACATAAACACCAAAAGTTGAAGGAAAAAAAGTTAAAAGATGTAAGTTGTGAGTTGCCCTGATTCACTACTCACAAATTCTTTTAGAAGTTGACTCACCTTTCGTCCATAAAATTTCGGTGAACAACAGTATAATAATTTTATATATTTTAAAACAAAAGGTTAATACATTAAAGCGGTTTCAATGTGGCGTTAGTTGTTCAACTTATATTCTTATTTGACTTACATAAGTCTAACATCAAAGAAAAAGGTTTCTAATATTTATTTCCTCTATTCCCATTCCATTTTTTTGCCGTCCCTCAACTCTTACAAACCTGCAAAACTGAATACGCATTTCATTGAGCACCATACCTACATATACATGAAAAAGCACACATTTAAAAAACAATCGATTGTTTGTGAGTTCAATCTGAATCAAGAAGCTGAAACTTCAACTGTTGATCTTGAAGGCTTGAATTAGAAATTGAACTCAAGAGTTGAGTAACAAAAAGTAAAAGATGATAGGAAACATACCAAGACCCATAGAGACAAAACCATTGATCTTGAAGTTGCATTTATTTCCAATATCAAACAAAGTAGCATTTCTGCGCAATAAGGGAAGTACCATTCGTATACATATTTGCTATTGTTCTATATGTAGTATTAAGTGAACAAAATTCAATTTTATATTCTTATTCAATAGAGTTTTTATGCAAATCATCATCAATGACATCAACAAAGCAAGTAAATCAGAAGGATGCTCTTGTTGGCAGTTCATCGAACAGTTAATCTGCAAATCGATATCAATGAACATTTAGTTACCTGTGTGAGGCAGGTCAAATTTCCCCATTTTTTAAGGGGTGAGAAGAAGGATTTCATATGGGAGTCAGACATGAACTAACCAAAAGCTGAGAAGGGAAGAGAAGAAGAGCAAGGTCGCCCACCATTGATTATTGAAGTTCTTCATCTTCTTGATGAACTGAATACGATGTCAGATGGGAGTCAGACAACAATTAATCAAAATAGTAGCAGAACGTATTCAAATTCAAACTAAATAACCACGAAACTGGAAATTAAATGAATTAATGAAGAAAACCAACATGAATCGATAAATGATCAATGAAAAAAAACTATTAAATCCAAAAAATAAACAAAAATCGTCTGAAATGGAGAGAAGAAAATGAGAACATACCTTGACGGTTCCAGATAATGAAGCTTGAAGGTGCTAGGAAATCGATTATTCGATTGAAGATCAGAATTAACTTGAAAAATTGATTAATCAGAAACGCTCATGTGAAGATAGAGAAGTAGATGCCATTTTTTTGTTGGTTAAAGGTTTGAAAGGAGAGTGTAGGTGTGCCAGTGGGATTTATAACTTGTAATGGTTGAGGTGCAGTTGAGACCTAGAATTAAGGGAGTGGAGACGTGGAGTAAACTGTCTACTATGTTATAGGATGGTAAATAACTGTCACATCTAAGAAGTAACCGCCAAATTTGGAGAATAACCAACACATTATTGTGGTCCAGATTTAATCTTAGAAAAAACCACCCAATATGAACGGCTGAGATTAGATGTAAAGCGGTTATTTTAGGCTTAAAAAGGTAGTTTTGATGTGGTGAACAATAGTATAATATATATATATATATATATATATATATATATATAAGTATAAAAGACAGCCTTACTAACCTTCAATCTACTATTACAAGGGAACAAGTTTGGTGTTCACTTTACAACTTTCAACAAGCTTTTATGAATCGAAACTTTAACAAACAAAATAATTAATGTTGTTGAAAGTATTACATCTTTTTGGTCAATTTTATTTTTCTTTAGTTCATGTACTTTTACATTTTGCATAAGTGTTGTTTGTAGGTTTATCAAGAGCTGATCAAAGATGTTCGAGATCAAGTATTGATGGTCGAGTGTTGCTGGTCGAAGTGATGCTAATTGATTGAGCCCAAGTGTTCCTGTTTAGGAGTCCAGAAGTTTTATTCGAATAGATGGGAGGCCCAATGATAAAGGTGTGGCCCATTGTTCTTAACTCGTGGTTAAAAGTCCTAGAAGTCCAATAGATGCCCACTTGTTGTGGAAGTCTATCACAACTGTCCAGATGGTGATCTGTGTGCTTTGATCGATCTAACGGTGGAAATTTGAGATTTTGTGTTTGTTCGAGGGAACCTTCCAGAGTCATTATAAAAGAGATATCTCTATTATTTGTTTACTCTCAATTTTCTTGATTCTCTCAATTGTCTACGTCTAGATTTGAGTCCAGATTCATCTTGAATCTATCCTCAGGTGTTCAGTGTAGAACTTGTGTTAGTGGTTATCATCTTGTAATCTCTTTGTGAGAGTTGTGTTGTTGAGTAAGCTTTTGTATCCAGTCAAGTTTGTATTAGGGTTATAAACTTGTGGGTTGGGTTCTTGAAATATATTTTGTTCTTATTATACCATGTTTTTGACATGGTATCAGAGCCTATAAGTTTTGATTAGATCTTAGTTGTCTTCGGCTGATATTAGGTTTTCTTTGGATATTGTTGATAGCTGTTCATCTGCTGCATTCTTTGGAGTTCTTGGGGTTCATATTGGTTCCTGTGGAAATAATCTGGACATTGGAAGGATCAGATCTACTCTCCAGATCTGTGCATTGTTTTCTATGCTCTCTAGTGCTATAACCCTAAGTGAAGGTTATACACTACAAGTTTTTTTGGCGAACCCTAAATTGGGCCCCCTATTGGTGAGATCTTTTTGATTTTACTGTTTATATTTAGAGTTGTCCTAAGGAGTCGATTGTAAAAGCTTGAGTTTTCGTTTAGCTCTAGGATTTGTGTACGTTTTAGGAGGCTCCTGTACGAGGACCTACACTGGCACCTTTTGAGTGATGAACCAGTGATCTGGATCACCAGTACAGCTTCGCCATATGTGTGATTGTTTTTTTTATCTGGTTGTAGTTTTGTGGCTTGATTCACTGTTGTTTGTTTTCTTGACTGTTTAATCTGTTTGCTGATTGATTGTATTGATGTTTGGTTCTTGTTTAGTTGCTTGTGTTGGTTTAATTGTGATTGTTGATTAGTGTTTGTTTATCATGGCTGATGGTGTTGATCCTAATGCTGCCCAACGTCCTGCTGCTGGACAAGGACCATTGGTTGATCCTGGTGTTGGTCCAATTAATAATGTGACCTTGGTCAGCAAGCTAGATGCTAGTGACTCCACTAATCTGACTATTGTTAGTATTAAACTAAAAGGGACTAAGAACTACACAATTTGGATAAATGCTATGATTTTGGGTCTTCAAGTTAAAAATAAATTAGGTTTTATTAACGGGGACTGTGTTAAACCTACTGATGATGCTGTGTTAGCTAGACAATGGGATAGATGTAATTCAGTAGTGTGAACTTGGACTTTAAATTATGTCTGTGATAATTGTATATGGGGCAAGTTTATTCCAAACTTGCTTCTGAAGTGTGGAAGGATTTAAAAGAAACCTACAATAAGATAGATGGTTCTGTGGTGTTTAGTCTGTATGAAAGAATAAATTCTTTTAGTCAAAGTGGCAAGTCTGTATCTGAGTATTATCATAAACTGAATGTTATGTACGTGTGGAAACAACTTGATCAGATTCTACAACTTCCTTCTTGTACTTGTGATGCCTCTAAACAATTTAATGACTATAGTCACATGATTAAATTAATACAACTTTTAATAGGACTTGACAGTGTGTACCAAAATGTGAGGACAAACTTGTTGCTAAGAACTGAATTACCTTCTGTAAAGGAGGATTTTTCTTTAGTGTCTAGGGAGGAGTCTCATAGGAACTCATCTAGTTCCTCTAAGACAACTCCTACTGTTAGTTTTGTGTCAAAACTAGGACAAACTAGTGAGGGAGTCAATACTAAAAGGTTTTCAAAAGAGTTCAAATCAAACTTTAAAATGCATACACTGTAACAAAACTAGTCATACTATTGAAAAATATTTTGAAATTGTAGGGTATCATAATTGGGCAAAACCTAGAGGCTATCAAGGTAAAAAGCCTACTGTTAGTAATAATACTTGTACTGATACTACTAATTATGCTGTTATTGCTCTGACTAGTGAACACGTGGCTAAATTTTTGAGTCTATTGAATGACAAATCATCTGTTTCTAGTCAAAGTTGCAACTTATCTGGCAGTGTTTTTTGTGCTTCTTGTTTTGGTACTAGTGTGTATTGTTTTATCAGTGGTAATGGACAGTTAATTGGCATTGGTTGGATCATTGATTCAGGAGCTAATGAGCATATGGTCAATAGTGATAAAAACCGGTTTGATTATATTAATGTTTCTGACCTGAATATAAAAGTAAAACACCCAAATGGGACTTTTGCCCTTGTAACTAAAATTGGTAAACTTAAGTTGGCAGAAAATGTTGTTTTAAAGGATGTGCTTGTAGTTCCTGAATATAATATCAACCTTCTGTCTGTCCATAAGCTTGCTAGAGATAGTAAGATGTTTATTAGTTTTGATGAAAATAAATGTTATTTTCAGGACTTGTCAACAAAGAAAATCCTGATGACTGGTAGTCAGGTTAATGGATTATACATGTGTGGTAGTGCTAGTGTATCTTCTAAGGTGTGTTTTAACAAATTTAATCTGTTTGATATTTGGCACTCTAGATTAGGATATCCTACTAATCAAGTAATTCAGTTAATCGAACCTGAATTGAGTGTTAAAATTAACTACAATAATGAGCCTTGTGAGTTATATCACAAGGCTAAACAACATAGAGAACATTTCCCTTTAAGTGATCACAAAAGTTCTCACGTTGGTCAACTTGTTCATTTAGATGTGTGGGGACCTTTATAGGGTTGCTGATAAGGATGGTCATAGATATTTCTTGACAATTGTTGATGATTTCTCTAGAGCTGTATGGGTGTGTTTGATGGAACAGAAATCTGAGGTGTTTAAACATGTTAAAGACTTTGTATAAATCATTTTTGATCAACTCTATAAACATGTTAAAATTTTGAGAAGTGATAATGGTTTGGAGTTTGTTAATAGTCAAATGAAAACATTTTGTAGAAATAATGGTATAATTCATCAAACCACTTGTGCATATACATCCCAACAGAATGGGGTGGTTAAGAGAAAGCATAGACACTTGTTAAATGTTGCTAGATCTCTTTTGTTTCAAAGCAATGTACCTGTTAGGTTTTGGATTGTGTGTATTCTAACTATTTCATATCTTATAAATAGGATCCCTTCTTTAGTTCTAATTGAAAAATCTCCATATGAAGTTATACATGGTTTTAAACCCTTCTTAGACCATCTAAAGGTTTTTGGTTGTCTGTGTTTTTGCACCATTTTAAATGAGTCAAATAAATTTGAAAGTAGGGCTGAAAAGTGTCTTTATTGGTTATTCTCATGAAAAAAAGGATACAAGGTATTTAGTCTAGAGAGTAAAACAGTTCAGTTCTCTAGAGATGTAAAAAATTTTGAGTCTTGTTTCCCATTCAAAGAAAAAACCATTTTTAATAAAATTGAAACCAATGTTGATACTGAGGTCAATTCTTTAAATTTTTTTGACATTTTGAAAACACAGATCATCAACAGTCGATGTGAATGATCCCTATGATGATAAGAAGGGTACATGTAAGGGAGATTTAGCAATACATGAGGGTGAGAAATCAGCCCCTAATAGCAACACTAATGGCATGGTTGATAATCAGCTGCCAAGTGTTGAAACTGTGGGTACTGATAAGGCTCCCCATATGACTACTGAAATTTATCTCAGTACTAATTCTGAGGGCGACATTACCGTTGATGAAGTTGAAATGAGTTAGTCTAGAAGGTCTACTAGAACTGTTAGTTTTCCCAGAAAGTTGAGTGATTTTGTTATTGAAGGGAAGGTTAAATATGGTATAGAAAAAGTGGTTAATTTTTCTAAACTGTATTTTGAAAGCAAGTGCTTTGTCTCATGTCTAGATAAAAGTGTTGAGCCTACTAGGTATTAAGATGCCATGAAAGACCCTAACTGGGTCAAAGCAATGAATGAAGAGCTTGAAGCTCTTTATAAAAATAACACTTGGGAAGTAGTTGATCTTCCTAAGGGTAGGCATAAAATAGGATGTAAATGGATATATAAAATAAAATATAAGTCAACAGGAGAAGTTGATAGGCACAAGGCTAGACTTGTTGCTAAAGGTTATAGTCAAAGGGAGGGGCTGGATTATGATGAAACATTCTCTCTAGTGGTCAAACTTGTGACTATTAGGTGTTTAGTTAGTTTAGCTGTACATAATGATTGGAAGATATTCCAATTAGATGTCAACAATGCTTTCCTGTATGGTGACTTGTATGAAGATGTGTATATGTCCATTCCTGAGGGTTATCATGATATGTATGAAAACAAAGTTTGCAAGTTAAATAAATCTATGTATGGTTTAAAGCAGGCACCCAGAATGTGGAATGAAAAACTGGTACATGCTTTATGTGAGTTTAATTTTGTGCAAAGCAAATGTAACCACTCAATGATTGTTAAACAAAGTGCTTCTGTGTTTATAGTTTTACTAGTATATGCGGGTGATATCATTCTTACTAGTAATTATGTGAAGGAAATTGACAATGTTAAATCTTTGTTCAAAACTAAGTTTTTAATAAAAGACATGGTTGAGTTAAAGTATTTTTTGGGAATTGAAGTTATTAGAAGTGAATCGGGTATTTGTTTGTCCAATTGAACAAAACCATGTTTTGACCAAAATTGTTGAAGATAATCACAAACCTATTCATAACTTAACTGGTTACCAACAGTTAGTAGGTAAGTTGATTTATCTTTCACATATTAGGCCTGATTTTGCATATAGTGTCCATTACTTAAGCCAATATATGCATAGGTCTACTGAGGGACATTTAAAAATAGCCTTCAGGCTTCTTAGCTATCTAAAACTTGAACCAGGAAAAGGAATTTTTTTTAAAAAAAAAACTGATTCTTTTACTCGATCAGCGTATGCTGATTCTAACTGGGCAAAATGTTTGGAAACCAGGAGGTTTGTTACTAGCTTTTGTGTGTTCATGGGAAACTGATTGGTTTCTTGGAAAAGTAAGAAACAATCCACAGTTTCTAGGTCCTCTGTTGAGGCTGAGTATAGGGCCTTATGTTCTGTTTCCTGTGAGGTTGTTTGGTTGAAAAACTTATTGGCTGAGTTGGATATTAGTGTTGATCTTCCAGTTCATTTACATAGCGATAGTTCTGTTGCTATGTCTATTACTTCTAACCTTGTGTTTGATGATAAAACCAAACATTTTGGTATTAATTTGTTCTTTTTAAGAGAATTGGTGGCTAAAGGAGTTGTCAAAACTGACAAAGTTGAGTCTAATGATCAATTGGCTGATGTGTCCACTAATGGTTTGATTCTTGGACAACATGAGGTTCTTTCTACCAAGTTGCATATGTGCAATTTGTTTGGGAAATAAAATTGTGGGGGGGGGGTGTTGAAAGTATTACGTCTTTTTGGTCAATTTTATTTCTCTTTAATTCATGTACTTTTACATTTTGCATAAGTGTTGTTTGTAGGTTATCAAGAGCTGATCAAAGATGTTTAAGATAAAGTATTGATGGTTGAGTGTAGATGGTCGAGTGCTGCTGGTCGAAGTGATGCTGATTGACCTGAGCCCAAGTGTTGTTGTTTAGGAGTCCAGAAGTTTTAGCCTAATAGATGGGAGGCCCAATGATAAAGGTGTGGCCCATTGTTCTTAACTCGTGGTTATAAGTCCTAGAAGTCCAATAGATGCCCACTTGTTGTGAAAGTCTTTCACAACCGTCTAGATGGTGATCCGTGTGCTTTTATCGATCTAACTGTGGACATTTGAGATTTTGTGTTTGTTCAAGGGAACCTTTCAGAGCCATTATAAAAGAGATATCTCTCTCATCTGTTACAACTTTTGATCATCTCTCTCATTTGTTTACTCTCAAATTTCTTGATTGTCTCAATCGTCTAGGTCTAGAATTGAGTCCAGATTCATCTTGAATCTGTCCTCAGGTGTTCAGCGTATATCTTGTGTTAGAGGTTATCATATTGTAATCTCGTTGTGAGAGTTGTGTTGTTGAGTAATCTTTTGTATCCAGTCAAGTTTGTATTAGGGTTATAAACTTGTTGGTTAGGTTCTTGAAATATATTTTATTCATATTATACCATGTTTTTGACAAATGTTTAAACCACTATACATATAGCTTTTTAACTCAATGAAGAACTCATTCACTAACTCTTTCTTCCACCCCATTATCCAAATGTAAATTGATTTTCTTCTAATCGGTAGGTTCTTGAAATATATTTTATTCGTATTATACCATGTTTTTGACAAATGTTTAAAACACTATACATATAGCTTTTTAGCTCAATGAAGAACTCATTCACTAACTCTTTCTTCCACCCCATTATCCAAATGTAAATTGATTTTCTTCTAATCGAAGTTAACATTCAAAGAAGAAAAAAGATACTTTCATTTATTAGTAAAGAAATAATGTATAATAAAAAGTTGTTACAAATTTCACTAACTCTTTCTTCCATCCCTTTCTTGTCCTAATAGTCTGATAGTGGACGTCCAAATCTGACGATAACAAAGTTTGCTTGAAATCTAAGTTCCCTTTAAGAGAAAACATAATTATTTTTCTATGTAAAGTTATAATTAAGTTTTATATATGTAATTACTATATTATATCTCAGAAGCTTCCTGTGATAAACAAATCTAATATGAATTGATAAAATGTGTGTTATTATGTAAGTATGTAACATAGAAATTAATGTACTATAATAGGAGAAAACAATAATTTTAATCATGTGAATAAGAATGAATAAGAATGAATATTGTATATTAAAAAGAAAATGTACGTTTGGATGACGAGCAGAGGCAGAAGCAACCACTGCAGAGCGTGATTAAGACGGTGGTCTTGAAGGCATGCCCTTTTTTTGGAAAGAAATGGTTAAAACCTATTCTGCAATCTGTCACACCCTCAAATTCCACTTGCGGGGTCTTACCACGAGGTGCGTGACACACGAGGATCCAAGTCAACGGTCACAATAAATGACAACTATATGATATATAAACAACGTAATAGAGACCCGACGGTTTAAAAGCTTAGTCTCATAAGTACAATGGAAGCATTTATAAAAGTTTACAACTCAAGATGTAAATAGTTTAAACGTTTGAAACATAGTTTAACATGATGCAAAACCGGATGAGACACTGCACCTAATCCGTGCTGCTACCTTAGCCACCTGAGAAAACATGCTATGTTAGTCAACACATGAAGTGCTGGTGAGTCACAGAGTTTTAAGTTTGCAAAAGTAAGTAATGATTGTAAAACCAGACCAATCAATCCTTACATCTATACCTGATGCTAGCTATACATCGTTACATGATACTAAAGTGTCGTGAACCACTGCTGAACGTTAGAAATGCCTCAATACCCGCCACCGGACATCACCCGATGTCGTAAGTTAGATAGGAAAATATGCACCCGTCCGACCTGCAGTCAACCTAAGTGGGGCTTTCCAGGCCCAATAGATCTATTCACACTTTCCCCGCTATGTCTCCACATATTAATGGTTCACTAAACGTTAGGAGGACTTTAATGATGGAAATGTTACTAAGTATCCATGTGAGATAATGTAATATGTTGGTCTAAATGTTCGTAAGTTTGTACCACATGTTTCTCCCCCAGATATGAAAACAATAAAGAATAAGGTTGTGACACTCACCTTAGTTTGCGTCTTCTAAATAGAATTACCGACACGACCAGATGGTCCCAAATATCGGTGACCTATCATAAAGTTTGTATAAGTGTTTTGACTAATAACACGTAGGTTAACTACCCCCGATTGTCCAGATCATGACTAAGTATGTTTGAAATGTGTTTGAATGTTGACCTGACACACCAGACAGCCCTGACATCCCGTTGGTGACCCGTTACACAAGTTGATCAAGTACATATAGTTTACACACAAGTTTATAAGGACAAAAAGGATTGAAGAAACCACTTTTGCTAACCTTAGTCTAATTCCTATTTCTGCCAAAATATGCTAAGTATAGAACTGCTGAAGAAGAAGACTGAAACTACTGAAGAAGAATTCATCAAAGTACTGAAGAGTAAAAGATTGGAAGTCCTGAAGTCAAACCAGACAAGTCTACTGAAGAACTACTGAAGACAAACTACTCATCAGTAGTTTGTCCCTCATCAGCTGTTATGATGGAATCTTTCCACCGCCTTTATGTTTCAGTAGTTTAGTATAATAGTATTACTTTATACTTTTATTAAAGTCTTTGTACAAGTACCAATGCTACAACCTGTTGTATCATTGCTTTTTAATCAACTTTTATGTATTTGCTGGTCTATAAATAGATGGGTTAATCCCACTATTTTAGACATCGATTTTATTAAACTGAAATCCTTCAAACGCTTTTAATTGAAATACCATTTCACATCTGAGAATCTTTCATCATACTTATTGTTATATGCATTCAATTGTTTAGATTCTCATTAACTGTCTTTAGTTCATTATATCCGGGGGGAGTAATAACTCCTGTTGAAAGTGAATCCTTAAACTTGAACACTTCACTTATTCCGCTGTGCAAACTGCTTTGATAAACTTACAACACATAAGTGTTCATGAATAAGAACTGTTAAAGAACAGGACTGATCTAACAATTGGTATCAGAGCATCTGGTTTATCTGATCAAATATCAATCTAACAAATTGAGAATCAGACACAGGCTCTTATTGATATTCAATAAAGGATAAAAGTTCACTTTTTCAAAAACATCCATCACTTTGAGAAAAACTTGACAAATCATAACTCTAAAAAATGGATCCTCATAATACTGGATCTGCCAATAAACCTCCTATGCTTGTTCGTTCTGAATATAACATATGGCAAAACAGGTTGGCACATACTCTGTCTCAGACAAACACTGGTTGTTGGAGATCTGTCATGTATGGACCCCATAAACCAGTAAATATAAATCTTGAAACTAAAGTTGAAATACCAAAAGACTCAAAAGACTACACTGATGAAGATTTCCTAAAACTTGAGCATGATGCTAAGGCATTCTCTATGTTGGCAATGGCTCTCCCAAATGAAATCTACTCTGGACTTTTACATTGTGAAAGTGACAAAGAGCTTTGGGACTGCCTAAAAGAACAGTTTGGAGGAACTGAAGAGGTGATTGCTAACACCAGAGAAATCCTTGCTCAGCAATATGAAACATTTACTTACATTAATAGGGAAAGTTTGACACAACAATTTGAAAGATTCTTCTCATTAATCTCTGAGTTAAAGTTAAATGGTCAGACCTACACAAATGTAGCTATGCTTCATAGATTTTTAAGGTCTCTACCAGAAAAATGGGAAAGTTACTATATAGTTCTCAGATCAACACCAGATTTTAAATCCCTCACTCTTACAAAATTACATGGGAGATTGTTAACTTTTGAAAGAGAAATAAATCAAAAGAAAAAGTTACAAAATTCTTGCAAAACAACTGATGACTATGTTCCAGGTAATACAACACTCTTAGGACAAGACTCACCTTCTTGTTCAAATGATTTTGGATCTTTTGATCACATTGACATAACTGCTGGGATCTCATCAGAAAGATCATATCCAGCTTATGACAATGTTGAAAATAGTCAAACTGCTAATAACATGTGTTTTATAATGGATGACTTAAAATATTTCAGCAGTGATGACTTGGAAGAAATTGACATTTTACACCAAATGGCCATGTTAAGCATAAAAACTAACAAATTTTATAAAAGGTCATGAAGGAAATTTCCAGGATTGAACAACTCAACAAAAGTTGGTTTTGACAAATCTAAACTTAGATGTCACACGTGTCAAAAGTTGGGACACTTTGCTAGAGAATGTAGAAGCTCTGGCTTTAACCAACCACAGTCTGGAAATCAGCTTAACTCCAGTTATAATAGGAATAATGGAACACAGGGAAGTGCACATTTTGTACATGCACAAGCTCCACAAATCCAATATGTGCCATAAATACAATATGTTCAGATGCCTGCTCAACAAATGCAGAACCAACAACAAATGCCTTCCATTCCAGCTGCTCAACAACCTCCACAAACTCAACAACCCTCTCAACAAAGTCTTTTCACTTTAGGGTATGTTGACTGGAGCAGTCTTCCTTTTTGACACATCTGAATGCAATCCTGATGTAGATAACAAAATGTTTGACATCAACTGGGGAGAACCTGATAATGACAGAAAGAATTTTGCCTTGATGGCATTTGAGGGTTGCACCTCTAAATCTGCCTTATCTCAGGTATCAAAAGAATCTTTGACAAAACTTTGTTCAACATCATGCAAATAATCTTTTGCTCTCATAAGAGAGACCAGTGTGCACCTACAAGGCAAAGCCAATGACTCTGAAAGAAAATATACTCAATTAAAATGTGATTTAGAAAGAAAACTTGCTGCAAAATCAAAGGAAATTTCTAAATTAACAAATAATGCAATTGAAACCCAAGCACAAATTAAAATCATGATAGAAGACGTAGGAAATGTCAGAAAAGAGCTTGCTGACACCAAGGTTGTTTGTGAAAAATGTGTTGAGTCATGTAGAGGTTACCAAATGCTGCTTAACAAACAGACTTCATAAAATGTTAAGTTTGGCATAGGGTACAATCATACTGAAACTCCAACTGATTTTACTCCCAAAACTGCTGATGATGGGAGTAGAATAGTTCAAAATCAAACTTCTGATATGAAAGACTGCACATCTTTTCATCAGAACTTTCTCAAAATTGAAAAAGAAAGTTATACAGAAGTACTGAACAAAGCTAACATTAAGCCATCAGTAGTTTCATCGACATCAGGAGTTGAGAACCTGAAAACTACCGATGACTTAAAACAAACCAAGACTGTCAGAAATTTGCCTTTCACATCTCATAATGAAAAGGAGAAGGCAAAAGAATGTGAAATTTGTGGTCTATTTAACCACAAAACAGAATTTTGTAGATATAGAAAAGGAAATCAGTATAACAAAAAGATTTCACAACTGGTTGTGAGAAAACAACTCAAACATGATTTTGAAGAAACTTTTTATCCCAACAAACAACAACCAAGCAACACCTTTTCTCAGAAAAAGATTAATTCTCAACAAAAGTCTTTTTCTCAAAATTCTTTGTCAGCAGTTAGACCTACATCATCAGCAGTTTCACAAACTGCTGAAAGTAAAGATCTCATGAATATGGTAAAACTACTGATAACCAAAGTTGATGGTGGTCCTCAAAAAGATACCACCATTGCTCTTAAAGATAAATCCATTGCCAAAAAGACATGGATTTCTCAAATTGGTCAAGAACAAACTGTTCCTGTTCTCAAGAGCAAACCCAAAGCCAAATTGGCTTGGATTCCTAAATCTAACTAATTTGCTACTTTGTGCAGAGGGTCTCCAGAGTCAAGAAGCAAACATCTGTGGCAACTTCAACTGCTGAAGCAGAGTATATTGTAGCTGCAAGTTGTACATCACAGATCCAATGGCTTTAATATCAACTACTTGGTTATGGAATCAAAGAGACCAAGACCCCACTACTTGTAGACAGCAAATCTGCCATTAGCATAATTCAAAATCCTGTTCAGTTTTCAAAGACTAAACATATTGAAATCAGGTATCATTTCATAAGGGATTGCTATGAGAAAGGCAAGATTGAGGTGAAACATGTGACAAGAGCTAATCAAATAGCTGACATATTCACCAAACCCCTTGACACATCAACATTTCAGAAGTTAGTATCCATGCTTGGGATGCTAAATTTGTAAGTATTTTTCATTTTCCTTATGAAAAACAAAAAGAGAGAAACTACCGATGTACAAAAACATCATTATAGGGATATTTTCAGAAAAATGATTAACTTCTGATAAAATAAATTTCAGAAATTATGAATAAAGTGTTTATAAATGTCCTCATCAATGGTTGACAAACTACTGAAGAGAAAATGGGAACTACTGATGAATATTGTTCTTCATCAGCAGCTTGGTCAATAAGGGTAAATCAGACATTTCCCATTTCAGAAGTTTGACCTAGGGCGGTTATAAACTTCTGATAAACACCTTTTCTCATTCTTATCCTTTCAAAAAGCAAAATTCCCTCCTTCTCTCTCATAAACAATCTCAAACCCTCCCCTGCAAACAACCAAAAACACTGTTCGATCCACACACACTCACAAAACACCATGGCTCTTATACTAAAACAGGGACATAACCAACGAGGTTACTTTGTGAAAGATGAATCCTACTCCCAATACGACGAAATCATTGATTTAGTCGTTCAATCCCAATACTACACAAGTTTCACCATTGACCCTCCAATTCACACTCAAACTCTTAATGAGTTATGGGCAAACACCGAGGCGCTGACAGTGAATAACAGAGTGATTTCCCTCAAATCAACCATCCAAGGGAAAGTCATGGCAATCATACCGGCTACTTTGGGAATAAGACTGGGTCTGGATGATGCTGATGCACCAGAGAACATTCACAATTCTGAAATTCATTTAACCATGATAGAGTGTGGTTACCAAGGTACTCTCTCACATGCAACAAATTATAAGAAATTTTTTGAACCAAAATACAAACTTTTGTTTCATTACATAATCATGTGTCTGTGTCCCAAAACTGGATCTTATGATCAAATGCCCTCTACTTTTCAACCTATTTTTCATTCCATTATGAATGAAACAAAATTCAGGGCATCAACACTTTTCTTTAATGAGTTGGTGTTGCATCACCAAAAGTCTAAAAAGAAATTTTTGTTGTATCCAAGGTTCATAATGCAATGCATAATTAAAGAACTTGGAAATGAGGTGCTTGTGGGAAAAACATATGTTTTAAACCCATTAACCTCACAGGCATACTCAAGGCATAACAAACCGGCAGCCTTGCCAGAAGATGACCAATGGGAACAAGAAACAGTCCCCATGGAACCAACATCTTCCAAACCCTCAACTAAAAAGGCCGAGAAACCCAAACAACAAAAATCCAAACCTCCAACCCTAAAAGAAAGGCAGTTCAGGAAGTTGAGATGCCTAAAACTGCTGATGTGCAATCTGCACTTGTTAAAGATGTGACTGAAACATCCTCTAAGTCTCATCCATCTCAAACCCCCAAAAGAGCACATATTACAATTTTATTTCATAGGAAGAAACTCAAGAAGGCCATAACTACTGACCCTTCCTTTGAAACTGCTGACCCTTTACCCAAAACTACTAAACAAGAAATATCACACACCACAGTTGAAATTGCCAAACTTCTCTCTGGGCTAAAAGAAACAATCCCATGTGAACATGTTATTCCCCAACAAACACATCAAACAGGGGATATACCCTCAGAAGTTGAGATGGATGTGGATGTTATTAGCCCTATCCCAAGAGATGAAGATGAACCAAGGTGTCTAAGCCCAAACTTAGATACTTTAGGTGCACTTGAGGCTGCTGCTACTCATTTACCATCCAATGGTGGATCTGAGGACAGAAGTAACATAGCTAAGACCTCAAATGGCAACTACTGATGAAGGCTTTATGCCTGAAGTAGGAAAACCTCAGTACCAAGACAAAGAGGTTCATTAGAAAACTGGGATGGGCTCAGCTCATGATACAACTGATGATGTTCTCATTGAGAATATCAGAAGGGATTCAGATGATTCCATTGATTTGGATGATAATTCAAACTCTCCACAACATGAATTGACGGCTAATAGTGAAGGTCCTGAATCTGATGTCTCTAAGCTCAAAGAGCTGGCCGCAAAAGATCAGGTTAAAACCACTTGAACCCTGATTCCTCTAAAGTGGCATCTTCAGTACATACTGAAGATCACCAAAAAAAACCCTCCACTTAAAATGCCTACCCAATTCACTAGGTCATCAAGCATAGACTTTAACCACCTATGCAGCCCAGATGGTCCCCTATACCAGATGATGAACACCCTCATATCACAACATCTCAAATCTTTTACAACTACTTTGGAGTTGCAAACAAACACTCAATTTTAGATGATCAACAACAAGATTAGTGAGTTGTCAAAGAAGATAGACAACAACACAAGACAACTTGCTAAGTTATCAGGTGGAACTTCTTTACCTTTTTGGTTTCCATAAGTGGATGAAGCCAAAAAGGGGGAGAAGATTAAGGAACCAAAAGTGTCTCTTGAAGCCAGTACAAAGGCAAAAGAGGCACAACAACAAAAGGAGGCCCAAAAACAAAAAGAAAATCAAGATAGGTTCCTAAAATAGATTAAAGAAGTAGCTGAGAAGTCCCAAGGCCATACTGAAGAAACTGCTGAAGTCCTAAGAAGTACTGAAGACAATCCTTTAGTAGTTGATAGCCTGATCAACCCTTCAGCAGTTAACACTTCCTTTACTGAAACTGAACAGCCTTCTAAGGCAACTGAAGACATTCCAACTGACATTCAAAGGCCTGCACCCACTCAAACAACTGTCTTAAACCCTGCTCCTATCTCAATGTCAAAAGAACTGTTGGAGAAGAGTTTAATTGCAGCACAGAATAAGGCCAAGGAAGATAAGATTTGGAACAACCTAGAAGCAAGGGATGACTTGAGCTACAATGAAAAGCTTGAGAAGTATGAAGAAGAGTTAAGTAAGTTAGAAAAGCTTGAAAGAATGGCCGAGGAAGACAAAAGACAACAACTGATGTGTTACATCACCAAGAACAACAAAACAAAGAAATACTCACTCAAAGGGCTCTCTATGGATGAACTTACAAGAAGAGCTCAGATTGTAGCTGACAAACTTGCCACAGAAAAGGACAGAAAAGCAAAGAGAGCTGAAGTCATAGAAGAGTTGGTAGCCAATGGATTTGGTTCAAAATCCTCAGTGTCAAAATGGAGAGAAGATACATTATTTGACACCTACAAAAGATTCAAGGCTGATAAGGCTGCAAATCCAGAGAAGTACAAAACTTCTGAAGTATCACAAACTTCAGTAGTTAGAACTTCTGGTGCAAAACAATCAACAACAAAGCCTGCTACCAAAAAGAAGCAAGAGGAGATCATAAAGACTGATTTCAAGAAAGTATTGCTTGAAGGCAATACAGTAGTACAAGGAGACTTTTTGATTGAAGAGAAGCCTCTCCTGACACAATTCAGGGATCCTTCCACATTTGCTTACCAAATACAACAAACAATAACAGATAAAAAGCACACTAAGGTAATCACTGAACACCATCTCCCTACTTTTGATATACCTAATGTGGTGCAAACTAAAGAAGGAAGAGAATCCCACATGAGGGTCACTGAAGTAGAAAACATTCCTCACTCAGGGTCAACCCAGGAGACTAGCTTGGTCCCCTACACTTTAGACTTTGACCAATCTAAAGTGAATATAGTGAAATGGTCATTTACTGATTCAAACTCAGTATTGATCACAAGAAGAGATTGTTCAAGCAAGGACTTCAAATCTATAGAAGAACTGAAGAATCTGTCTACAAAAGACCTGCTCACAATCCAACATCTTGATCCTGAACAAGGATCTCTCACTGATGACCAACTGCAACAACCCAAGACTTCCATGTTCAGAGAAATCTAGAAGATGTTTGATGGCAGGAAAAGAGAATAAAGAGTTAGATAAGAATAAAGAGTTAGATAAGGTTTTGGCTTCATCAATCCAGGGGGAGATTGTAAGGACAAAAAGGATTGGAGAAACTACTTTTGCTAACCTTAGTCTAATTCCTATTTCTGCCAAAATATGCTAAGTATAGAACTGCTGAAGAAGAAGACTGAAACTACTGAAGAAGAATTCATCAAAGTACTGAAGAGTAAAAGATCGGAAGTCCTTAAGTCAAACCAGACAAGTCTACTGAAGAACTATTGAAGACAAACTACTCATCAGTAGTTTGTCACTCATCAGCTGTTATGATGGAATCTTTCCACTACCTTTATGTTTCAGTAGTTTAGTATAATAGTATTACTTTATGCTTTTGCTAAAGTCTTTGTACAAGTACCAATGCTACAGCCTGTTGTATCGTTGCTTTTTAATCAACTTGTATGTATTTGCTGGTCTATAAATAGATGGGTTAATCCCACTATTTTAGACATCAATTTTATTAAACTGAAATCCTTCAAAGGCTTTTAATTGAAATACCATTTCACATCTGAGAATCTTTCATCATACTTATTGTTATATGCATTCAATTGTTTAGATTCTCATTAACTATCTTTAGTTCATTATATCCGGGGGGAGTAATAACTCCTGTTGAAAGTGAATCTTTAAACTTGAAAACTTCACTTATTCCGCTGTGCAAACTGCTTTGATAAACTTACAACACATAAGTGTTCATGAATAAGAACTGTTAAAGAACGGGACTGATCCAACAAGGTTCATGCATAAAACACTTAGTTCGCATAAAAAATCACATTTATGAAGTCGTGGGGTCGAATCAGTCGGTATTTGTTTTGGTTTGACCTCCTGGTGGGTCGAATGAGTACCTGAGTGCTTGGTTCGACCTTTCAGATGTTGGTTCGACCCCCCGTTAGGTCCAACCAATTTCTAGTTCGACCCAACTGCTGCAAAACTTTCAAAACGCACCAAATTGTATCAAAACAGTCTGAAAACATCACGAAACATCATAATTCACAGTAGTTGATTACATCTAATCTATCCCCATACGTCACTACCAATTATATCCCGAAATCCGTCCGTTTCATGAAGAAATCACAACTTACCCAAAATGGCAAATTATGGAAATGTCACATCCATGCATGTAATCTTTACCTAAAATGGAAACTTATCAAAATTAACTCATAATCAGATTATTGTGCATAGATTATCATGTATATGAAAACCCCCAATCATATAACCAACAATACTATCAAGAACAAACCCTAGATCTTAACACAAAACCCCCAACATGGGTGAAACATCATCAATCATCAATTACACCCTATAATAACTATCAATCATAATCTAAAATAGTCATAGATCATTAATATACTCATCATTCATACATCATATAACACATAATATCTCATTAAACATCATTAACACATTGATTTTTGTATGAAAACTCATTATTAATGAAAAGGTTTTGTTTTGAAATGTGTTAGAAAGGTTTTTATCCATAAAACTTCCTTGAATCAGATCTGGAAACTTAGGGTTTGATAAAAATGAATGAAAAATGATTAAAAAGGTTTTAGATCAAGAACACACCTTGAATCTTTTCTTTTTTATGATGTAGAACATGTTTTAATGTTAGGATCTGAAAAACGAGGTTAAAAACTCATCCTTACAAGTTTGGGGTTGATAGAGAGCACTTGGGGGCAGTTTAAGGTTGTGAAATGATGAAAAAGTTGCAAAGTATGGAATTTATTGTCAGGGTTGGTTCGCACCCTCGCAGGGTCAAACCAGTGTTCATTCGACCTGTACAAGGATCGAATGAGTCACATGGTTATGGTTCGACCTCCCTCTAGGTCGAATCAGAAACCAGATAACCATTTTTTTTATGATTTTGTCGTTTTAACCCGTTTTAACACATGTTAACACATTCTAACACATGAACATGCAATTCTAACATATATTAAGCATATCTAATCATATAAACTCGTATTTACACATTGCACATCATATATGGAATAATCCATATTTATTACTTAATCCAATTCATGTAATTTCACCAACAACGGGACTCAAGACTCGTGTGTGCGTATGATACCCCCAATGATCCTCTGGATCATTGAACCATGGACAATACGTAAATGTAAACCGACTCAACAAACCTAGTCAAGTACGTTAGATAAATGTTTTCGCTAAGGTAGACTTATATGTTTTGTAAAAAGTATTAACCTGAATATGTCGGGTGTCACATCATCCCCATGTTGAAAGAATTTTCGTCCCGAAAATTTCCTGAAGCCAAAAAGGAAGATACGAAAAGAAAGAAAAATTTTCCGGTTGCTACACAATCGAATGGGTGAGGACCGTTAAAATGATAAATCAATATATACATATATATATATATATCATTATTTCAGTCTAATAACTATAGTTTGTGTTTATAAATATTTTAATATTTTTTGAGCATTTTGTAGGTATTGGACGTATAATGTATCAGCTGGACAGTTGGACGTGTTATATAGGCAGCTAGACATTTGGATGTGCTGGGCAGCTGGATTGGGCTCGTTTGATATGCTGGGCAGCTGGACTGGGATTACATCAAGAAGCGGTTTATTTGGGCTTTCCTTAAGTCAAGCACATGGTCTTTTATAATAAACTCGTTCACACCGCCTCTTTATTGCATGATTATACTAAGTCTTTTGGAGACTTCTGTAGAGTTATTCAACATTATTGTTTCTCTCTCATCATATATTTTTCTCTCATCTTCTTAGGCGATTAGGTTTTTTTTGTAGAATAACATATTCATCTCGAATATGTTATTAGTTGTTCTAATCTTTTGTCTATAGTTCTTGATAGAGATTTCTGAGTGTTGAGTGAGGATCTTTGTTGTTTCAGTATTGTTTGTATTCGTAGGGTTGTACAAGAGTTTGGGTTGGGATTTATAATCTTCTAAGGTTTATGTTGAATACAATGTTTTCTGACATGGTATCAGAGCCTTAGGTTCTGATTGTGATTCTTTGGTTGAATACATCATTCGATCTTGATTCTGGTTTCTTTCGTTGTATGTTTTCAGATCTTGAAATTTACAGTTCTAGGGTTTCCTCTGATATTCCTGAGTAGAGTGGTATTAGATCTGGTTGTTACAGATCTAGGGTTTTCTAGACCCGGTTGTTTAGATCTAGAGGTTCTGGATCTGGTTGAGTCAGGTCTTGGATATTTTGTGGCTATTCTTTGTGGAAGGTTGTTGATACTTCAACATAGCTGAATATTGGAGCTGCATTATGTTGTTCTTCTTGTGTTAGTCTCTGTAACCCTAATTGAAGGTTACATGACTAACTTTCTTTAGGAGGGAGTCATCCTAACTTGGATGTTTTTAGGTGAGATTGTTCCATCTTATTGTTTTATTTAGTTCTTGTTGAGTCTGTAATATCTAGTAGGTTAGAGGCTCCAAAGTTAAGGTTTGCGTTGACACCAAGAGTGACAAACCAACGATCTCGTCCCTGGCTTGGATTCACCTATGTCAAAAGTCTTTGGGTTTGTGTCATTGATTTGAGTCATTTGGTTTGTGTCATTTGATTTGTGTTATTGGTTTTGTGTCAATTAGGGTTCACTAAAATTGTTGAAACAAATTATTGTGTGTAGTTTGTCTGTGTTGCTCTTTGTGTGTTTGCCTGTTTCTGTTGGTTGTGTATTTCTGTTAATCGACTGCTATTGATTGGATTGTTATCTATCTGATTATCTGTGATAGTTACAATGGGGGGTAATTGTAACGCCCCAAAATCACCCGTTTCGCCTAATTACGCCATTAGGCGTGATTAGCAAAATATTAATACGAGACTTAGATGATAAAGAACATGAGTTATGTTCTAATATGGAAATAACCTAGTTAATAATATTATTTTTATAAATGAATACAAGGTGTTTGAAACTAGCTTAATTAGTTAGTTTTTATATGAAAATGACAGTGGGATAACTTGAGGGACTATAGTTTCCATCTAGCCAAACAAAATGTACTAATTAATAAAATGAGTGTGAACACACACAACTGTATGTGTGTGTATGTGTGTGTGTCAAATACAGAGAACAAAAAGGGGTTGATTCTTCCCACAAAAACCCTAAATCCATAAGCTTTCTCAAATCAAAGGCAATTGAAGATCAAATTCAAGTGCATGAAGTGCAAACCCATCATCTAGGTCCTAACAAACCCTAAGGTAACCTCCAAATTGAGTCTTGAAGCTGAATTGAGGGTTTATGTGAAGGGTAAAAATCTGGGGTTTTTTATGAAACGTGAAATTGTAGATGTTTAGAGAGGGAACCTCAATCAAGTCTAATTGGGTTATGAATTGCATTTTATTTGTGTATTTGATTATACTTATATGATTATGTTTAGACCTGGCAATTTCAACCCATCTAGTTGAGTTTGGATTGTTTTGGGTTTAAAATTTGACCTTGTGGGTTAAAATGGGTTTAGTATAATTTTCAAGGGGGTTAGGATGGGTAATTTTAATTGAAGGAAAATAAGTAAGTGGGTCAGGATGGGTATGTCAAAAAAAATAAATGGGTCAGGATGGGTATTTTTAGATAATCAAATACAAATCTGAATTAAAACTCACCCAACACCAAAAGTGTTGGTGCCTCATAGAAAACAATGTCACTAAAAACAAAAAATTATATCTTTTGCATTTGTTGATAACCCAGTCGGTTTGAAACCGTTCGGGTCGTTAACGGACGACCATGTCGAAACAACACGAATCGTTAACGAGACCAACCTCATCGAAACGGTTCGAGTCGTTAGCAGGCTTAATCGAGTCCAAACGGTCTGGGTGTTGACCGGCTCATTCGGTTCGAAATGGTCTGGTCGTTGACAGGCCCGGTCGGGTCGAAACGGTCCAGGTTGCAAACGGGATCGGTCAGGTCAAAACGGTCTGGGTCGCTAACGGGCCCGGTCGGGTCGAAACAGTACGGGTCAGGTTGAAACGGTCTGGGTCGTTACCGGGCCCGGTCGGGTCATAACGGTCTGGGTCGCTACCGGGCCCGGCCGGGTCGATACGGGACGGGTCAGGTTGAAACGGTATGGGTTGTTACCGGGCGCGGTCGGGTCGAAACGGTCCGGGTCGTTACCGGGCCCGGTCGGGTTGAAACGGTCCGGGCCGCTACCAGTCCCGTCGGGTCGAAACGGCCCGGGTCGTTACAGGGCCCGACCAGGTCAAAACGGTCCGGGTCGCTACCGGGCCCGGTCGGGTCGAAACAATCTGGGTCGCTACGGGACGGGTCAGGTTGAAACGGTCAGGGTCGTTACTGGGCCCGGTCGGGTCGAAACGGTCCGGGTCGTTACCGGGCCCGGCCGGGTCGAAACGGTCCGGGTCGCTACCGGTCCCGTCAGGTCGAAACGGTCCGAGTCGCTACCGCGCCCGGCCAGGTTGAAACGGTCCGGGTCGCTACCGGGCCCGGGCCAGTCGAAACGGTCCGGGTCGTTACCGAGCCCGGCCCGGTCGAAACAATCCGGGTCTCTACGGGACGGGTCAGGTCGAAACGGTCTGGGTCGTTACCGGGCCTGGTCGGGTCGAAACGGTCCGGGTCGCTACCGGGCCCGGTCGGGTCGAAACGGTCCGGGTCGCTACCGGTCCCGTCGGGTCGAAACGGTCCGTGTCGCTACCGGGCCCGGCTGGGTCGAAACGGTCCGGGTCGCTACCGGGCCCGGGCGGGTCGAAACGGTCCGGGTCGTTGCCGGGCCCGGCCCGGTCGAAACAATCCGGGTCGCTACGGGACGGGTCAGGTCGAAACGGTCTGGGTCGTTATCGGGCCCGTTCGGGTCGAAACGGTCTGGGTCGCTACTGGTCTTGTCGGGTCGAAACGGTCCGGGTCTTTACCGGGCCCGACCGGGTTGAAACGGTCCGGGTCGCTACCGGGCCCGGGTGGGTCGAAACGGTCTGGGTCGTTACCGGGCCCGGCCCGGTCGAAACAATCCGGGTCGCTATGGGACGGGTTAGGTCGAAACGGTCTGGGTCGTTACCGGGCCCGGTCGGGTCGAAACGGTCTGGGTCGCTACCGGTCTTGTCGGGTCGAAACGGTCCGGGTCTTTACCGGGCCCGACCGGGTCGAAACGGTCCGGGTCGCTACCGGGCCCGGGCGGGTCGAAACGGTCCGGGTCGTTACCGGGCCCGGCCCGATCGAAACAATCCGGGTCGCTACGGGACGGGTCAGGTCGAAACGGTCTGGGTCGTTACCAGGCCCGGTCGGGTCGAAACGGTCTAGGTCGCTACCGGTCTTGTCGGGTCGAAACGGTCCGGGTCTTTACCGGGCCCGACCGGGTTGAAACGGTCCGGGTCGCTACCGGACCTGGCCGGGTCGAAACGGGACGGGTCAGGTTGAAACGGCCGGGTCGAAACGGTTCGGGTCCTTACGGGACGGGTCAGGTCGAAACAGTTCTGGTCGCTACCCGTCTGACCGGGTCGTAACAGTCCGGGTTGTTATCCAGCCCGATAGGGTCGATCCGGTTCGGTTCAAAATGAAATACTTCAGATCCCCTAAAATTTTATATTTAAGTTTATTTTTGTTTTTTTTTTAATTTTATTTTTTTAATTTTATTTACTTTTTAATTTTTTTATTGTTATTTTATTTTTTTTAAAAAATTTTAATTTATTTTAATGTGAACCTATCTTAATCCAAACCATCCATACCCAAACCCATCCATACCCAAACCCATCCTGACCCAACCCATCCTAACCTATTTTTTTAATCTACCCATCTTGACCCATACCCATCCTAACCCAAACCCATCCTGACCCAACAACCAAACCCACCCAACTTACCCATTTTGCCACCCATAATTATGTTTATATGTGAACCTTGGGATTCAACCTCTAGGTTGAAACCATATACATCTACTAATCTTGGTGGTTCTTAGGAGTTGTTATAATGATCAAATTCAGTTGAAATGTCTAAATATCATGTTATGATAATAATTAGCATGGGTATATTTTGGTGGATGCACGCCAAGTGCTTGATGAAATGTCTAGTAGATAAAAACTAGTGAAATTAAGAAATTAGAATCATGAGAATGCTATCATTTGCATGTAATGTTGGTTAGCAATGCACTAAGTTAATCGCATACTTGATATGAAAAGATAGCTATGGGTTTAGCTAGATCTGCTAATGAATACATGATGTTATGGATAGTGAAATAATTCCATATTATGTATTCTAATAAACAAGTTTGACTTATCCCTAAGTTAGGTACAACAACAGAGGGAGCAAACAGGTATAACGGATGCAAGGCGGTTACTTATGGAAACAAGAATGGATGCGAGGTAAGTAATACTTACATTCACTAGATCATAAACATAACTCTTGTACTGATGTAACAATCTAAACCTGGATGTGAGATAAAGGTAGGACCTGGAGGGGTGAAACCAATTAAAAGGACAAATTATGTGAATTCATGTCAAAACAGGATTATGGTAATAAATGAATTAAAGTGTGTTGATCACATGAGGGAAATCATCAACTGGGTCAAGTGGGATTGCCACTTCCCCGTTGTTAAAAGTTGGAATGTCATAGTGTTATGAACCGTGAGACTTAATAGGTCAGATGGTGATTTTCTCACCATTCGAAGCCAGTAATCTAAGCTTAAGAAACCTCGTGGTTAACAGGACAAATGGTAAATGCATCACCATTGAGTCCCGAGAGAGAGAGAGAGAGAGAGAGAGAGAGAGAGAGAGAGAGAGAGAGAGAGAGAGAGAGAGAGAGACTAATGGGTCAATCTAGAATGTATGCAGGAGAACACTTGGGATTTGGGTATTCGATGCCTAAGTAATCACCATGGGTGCAAGTCATGGGTCAATGCCACTCGGTAAGTCCATAGTTAAATAAACGCCTTTGGATGAAGTAGTGTGGGTACTAAAGCAAAACACATGAAGTATGGGCGCCAAATAGGTAAGTTGTTTCCTTAACAATGACTAATGCGCGCTAAGGCGCTTAGATTTGTCTAAATTAGAACGATCTTGAGAAATAGTGAAAATCTAAGTCCGTAAGGACTTTGAGGTTTTTAAACAAGTCATTCAGTCGAAAACAATGGATTTGAATCAAAAAGTGTCGCCTTGGATGGCTAAAATGAAATATTTGGCTATAAGGGGCATTTTGGGAATTTAAAGATTTGCTAAAGATTGAATATAAGAAACTAAACCATAATGAACAAATCGGACAAACTCTTTAGTTGATCAAGTGTCTAAAGACTTGACAACATAAACTATATGCATTTTGTTTAATACAAGGCCTTAATGGGTCAATTTGGGTAAACATTGACATAAATATTCAAAACTAGGAACCGGGTCATAGCGATAGTAACCAGACAATGATTTTAGTCAAACTGAAGTTAATTTAGTTGGCAAGTCAATGTTTATGCTTTGGGAATTGTTAAATGCGATTGCAACATGATTCCTAGGCTTTAAAATCAGCAAACAAGGTCCAGTAGCAGTGAACGACCATTCACTTAGAGTGAACGGCCATTCGGCCTTTACAGAAGACTAAGATGTGTTTGTGGCCCAGTGAACGGCCGTTGAGCGAACAACCGTTCATGCTGCCTGAGGTCATTTTGGGTAGAATTTTATGTTGGTCGTTTGGCCTGGTTCGTTCTGTTTCAACGTGTAACGACTCTCATACTATTCTAAATGTATTATTGACAACCCATTAACCATTCTTTGTGTAATTGTGCTAGGTAAACATGTGATGAAAGTCCCATAGCAAGGATCAAGTCACGAGAATAACCAAACACACCCGAACACTTATCAAGCTTCCGCAATAGAATTCAAGAGACTCCCGTTAAATCGTGAAATCTTATTTTATGTTTAAATAGCTAAAAATATAAAATCTGTGGAAATAAAAAAATGTATTGATTACAACGGTTTGAGTTTTTCATAATTTTAACAGTTTTAATCGGGAGTGGTTTTAAGTAAGGTCAAAACTCGTAAGATTAGGTGTTAATCACGTGATTACGGGTTAGGGTCTTACAATAATGTTGATCCTAATGTTATTCCTAATAATGACGGTAACAACCATAATAGGAATCTTGTTAATGTAGAAACATTAGTAAGCAAGTTGGATGCTAGTGACCCTTTGTATCTACATGCTTCAGATTCTTGTAATCTTACTATTGTATTTGTCAAACTAAAGGGTTATGATAATTATACAATATGGTCAAATGCAATGACATTAGTGATCGGATGTCGCGGTCCGGTCAAAAAATAGTATTTATAAGTCCTAAATTACCTTAACTATGTAGTAGTGGTAATAAGGGTGTCGAACCACGAAGAGTTTGTGGTTGGTGTCAATACTTAAAGTTGATTAAAAATTGTTTATGAAGATATCTATTTAATTATGAATTTGTAAAAAATAATTGATTTAGGATGGTTTAGAAAATTGGTTGAATGAAAAGAATTTAATTCAAAATTGATATGACAAAACTAATTAAGTGAAATTGATTAAATTGATTAACAAGATAATATTAAAATGACAAGGCTACACCGATTTCACAAGCAAGACTCGGGTCCTATCACAATTGGATACAAATTAAAGTTGCAAAAATTACTAACGGGGTCATTGTCACAAGATTTAGGTATCAATAGCCGTCAACATAACAATGGACAACTATATACTTTATCACTCAAGAACATTCAAACCCTGAATTAAAATTGTGCATATAAACGAATTCATTTCATAACGCTATTAGTGCGAGGGGAAATTAGCTATCATGAATCCAACCCAAGATTAAAGCTTCAATTAAAATTGTTCAAGTAAATGATTACAATGAAAAATAGAAAATACCCAATTGTTCAAGAACCCTAATTCTTACAAGCTACATCGGGGTATACCTCGATGAATTAGCCACTCATGATGGTTGAAGCTTCAAGAATTTGTAGAACCAATGCCATAAAAATGATGAGCAGAAAATGAATGTGATTCTCACTAATAATATTACTCTCTTAAAAACTTCTCAAATGAAAGCAATAGAATAGATGATTGCTATGACTCTTGTGATCTTCTATTTATAAAAAAATAATTATGTAACTCCCAATCACTTGGTCAATGATATCCTCCAAAGAAGCCAATATTAAATGGCAATAGTCAACACCTTTGACTATGTAATATTCTTGATTGCTTGAAAGTTGGTGTCTACACACCAAATTGTTGTAGACAGATTCTCTTACGGGGTCTATCATTTTTTTCTTATTTCAGTGACGGTCTGGACTCTGTCTTCGATACCCGGCATCATAAATGCAACATTTCCACTTCTAAAAACACTTGTAACTGCAAAACATTAATCGACTCAAAGTGTGGCATTTATCTAAACAATTCATAAAAAATACTTAACTTAAATATAATAACTCCGGGGTTTTCGAACGCGCATCAATTAGCCTTTCAAGTAAAAAAAATGGGGATTCATTGATAAAATCGGTATTAAGTCTGAAAATAATAATGTTCTTGCTAGACAGTGTGATATGTGTAACTTTGTTGTGCTAACTTGGATTTTGAATTTTATTAGTGAAGATTTGTATATGGGTCAAGTTTTTTCAAAGTTAGATAGTGATGTTTGGTCTGAACTAAAGGAAACTTATGATAAAGTAGATGGGTATGTAGATTTTAATCTTTATCAAAAGATAAATCTATTTAGTCAAAATGGAATGGATGTTTCTAATTATTACCATAAATTGAATGTTATATAGAAACAACTTGACCAAATTGTGCAATTGCTTACTTGTTCTTGTAATGCTGCAAATGAATTCAATAATTTCAATCTCATGATAAAACTTATGCAGTTTTTAATGGGACTTGATAGTGTCTATCAGAAAGTTAGGACAAATCTTTTATTAAAGGATGAGCTTCCATCAATTAAAGAAGCTTTTGCTATTGTTTCTAGAGAATAATCTCATAAAAACTCTAGTGGTAGTAATAAAAGAAGTCAAACTATTGGTTTTGTGTCTAAATCAAATCAAACTATTGATTTTAGCAAAAGAACTAGTAAAAGTTTGAGTCAAAACCTTAAATGTATCCATTGTAATAAAACTGATCACACAATTGATAAGTGTTTTGAAATTATTGGATGTCCATCTTGGATTAGACCAAGAGGGGTACAAGGGAATAAGGCATTTGCAAATAATAGTATTGTGAATGAAAAACCTGATTTGTGTGTTGCTTCTTTGACTAGTGAACAGTTGACTAACATACTTAGTCTAATAAATGATAAAGCTGGTAAAGCTTCTGTTAGTTGCAATGTATCAGGTAGTATGTCTAGTCCTTTTTGTTATAATGCTTTCATTAAACCTGTGTTTTGTTTTAACATTGGAGGAACAAAAATAAGGATGGGTTGGATTATAGATTCAGGTGCAAATCAGCACATGGTAACAAGTGAATATGACTTAACTGATTTACATAGATGTATCTTATTTGAATATACAAGTAAAACATCCTAATGGAACAAATGCTTTGGTAAAAAAAATAGGAAACTGAAAACTTAAAACTTGCAAATGGTGTTGTGTTACATGATGTGTTTTTTGTGCCTGAATACTGTGTTAATCTTATTTGTGTGCATAAACTTGTTAAAGATAATGAGTTGTATGTGGGTTTTGATTAAAATAACTGCTACATACAGGATTTGTCAACAAAGAAAATCCTGTTGACTGGTAATCAACTTAAAGAACTATATTTTTGTGGTGGATCATTTGTTTCTAGTCAGGTGTGTAGTAGTAATAGTAAGATGTCTGCATTATGGCATGCTAGGTTAGGTCGCCCTTCTAATTTAGCTATGTAACATCTTGAAAATGTGATAGGGTTAAAATTTGTTAGTAACAATAGTCCATATGATGTGTATCACGAGGCTAAACAACATAGGGAACCCATCCATTTGAGTAAACATAAATATTCTAGTTTAGGAGAATTAGTTCATTTGGATGTGTAGGGTCCTTATAGGGTGCCAAGTAGAGAAAGTTTTAAACACTTTCTTACAATAGTTGATGACTACTCTAGAGCTGTGTAGGTATGTTTTATGAAACATAAAAGTGAGGTTTTTGAAAATGTTCAAGATTTTTTAAGTATTTAAAAAAAATCAATTTGACAAAACAATTAAGTGTTTTAAAAGTGATAATGGCTTGGAATTTGTAAACAGTCAAATGAATACTTTTGTAGAACACTTAGAATAATTCATCAAACTTCCTGTGCTTATACCATACAACAAAATGGAATAGTCGAGAGGAAACATAGGCATTTGTTGAATATGACTAGAGCCATTTTGTTTCAAACTAATTTACCTGTTAAATTTTGGACAGAATGTGTTTTGACTGCTTCTTACTTGATTAATAGGACTCCTTCTTTAGTACTGAATGGTAGAACTCCTTATGAACTTGTCTATGGTTTTGAACCCTTCCTTGGCCATATAAAAATGTTTAGGTGCTTATGTTCTGCAACAGTTTTAAATAATAGTGATAAACTAGAAAGTAGGGCAGAAAAGTGTGTTTTTATTGGTTAGTCAAATGAAAATAAAGTATGCAAAGTTTATCGTTTAGATAACAAAAATGTATTTTTCTCATGAGATGTTAAATACTATGAGGATGTGTATCCTTTCAAAGAAAAAAAGTTTTTGAAAATTTGAATAAATCAATAAACTCTATCAACTTTTTTGATCTTTATGAAACATAAGCACCTGAATACAAAAAAGAACTCGATGATGATGGAAGGGATCTAGGTGAAACTGGGCCAGAGACACATGGGTCTCAACAATCAATCTCAGAATCCACTACTGCTGATGAAAATTCTAGTTCATTACAGCCGTTAATAAGGGACATGATAGGGTTGAGCATGTGAAGTATGGAAATGAAAAATCTTCTAAATCTGAGGGTAATGACATTTCAAATGTTGATAAAACCATAGTTAGAAGGTCAAATAGGAGTTCTAACTTTCCAAGGAAACTAGTTGATTTTGTGGTAGAAGGAAAAGCCAAGTATGGTATATAAAAGGTCATAAACTATTCTAATCTGTCCAAAGTAAATAAAACATTTGCTTTATGTTGAATAAAAGTATAGAGCCTAGGACTTTTAACGAAGTTTTTTCTGACCCACATTAGGTAACAACTATGAATGAAGAAATAGAGGCTCTAAATAAGAATGATGCTTGGTACATAGTTGATCTTCCCAAAGGGAGAAGTGTTGTGGGATATAAGTAGATTTATAAGATAAAAGAGCCTAGGACTTTTAAAGACGCTGTTACTAACCCACATTAGGTAAGTTATGAATGAAGAAATAGAGGCTATAAATAGGAATGATACTTGGGACATAGTTGATCTTCCCAAAAGGAGAAGTGTTGTTGAATGTTAGTGGGTTTATAAAATAAAATATGAATCCACTGGTGAGATTTAAAGCTAGACTTATAGCAAAGGGATACAGTCAAAAGGAAGGTGTAGATTTTGAGGAAACCTTCTCTCCTGTTGTTAAATATGTTCTATTTTTTTTTTATCATTAATGACATCTGCAATACTTTATTAACACATAAACGCGACAAATTACATCAAGATAGCGGGCAGGCGGGCAACAAGCTGCGCCGCAACCCAAAATTCACTTGCTGTTAAAAAATTATTGGAAATTATTTCAGCTTGACGTAAATAATGCATTTTTATATGGTGACTTGAATGAAGATGTATACATGACTCTTCCTCAAGGATATTTTTCTGATAAAGTAATTAAAGTTTATAAATTAAGAAGATCTTTATATGGTTTAAAACAGGCCCCAAGAATGTGGAATGCAAAACTAGTTAGTGTATTATTTGAGTAAGGGTTTAGACAAAGTAAATGTGATTACTCTCTATTTATTAAAACAAAAGGTGATAATATTGAAATCTTATTTGTGTATGTTGATGATATTGTTTTAACTAGTAATTCCATTGATGAAGTTAAAAAAGTGAAAAACTCTTTGAAATTTTTTAATAAAAGATCTGGGAGAATTAAAGTATTTTTTTTTAGGAATTGAAGTTGTGTCTTGTGAAATGGGGTATGTGTGTCACAAAGGAAATATTGCCTGGATTTGTTGTCAGGTTATGGTATGTTAGCTTGCAAACCGATTAACAGTCCTATGGAACCTGTAACATCCGGCCCCTCTCAACACCAATATTGTCCGCTTTGCCCTGATGGGTTGCTCATCCAGAGCTCACGGATTTGCTTTTGGTTGCCCGCTGGAGACTTCCTAGGAGGTCACCCATCCTGGTATTGCTCCCACCTAAGCACGCTTAACTGTGGAGTTCTCCTCTCATCCACTAACATTAAGCCCCAAAACGTGTTAGCTGTGGCTAGGAGAGATCCTTGGTTCATAAGTAATGTCATGGGGCTTAATGTTAGTGGATGAGAGGAGAAATCTATAGTTAAGCGTGCTCAGGTGGGAGCAATACCAGGATGGGTGACCTCCTGGGAAGTCTCCATCAGAGCAACCAAAAGCAAATCTGTGAGCTCTGGATGGGCAACCAATCGGGGCAAAGCGGACAATATTGATGTTGAGAGGGGTCAGATGTTACATATGGTATCAGAGCCACTCCTGTGTCATTCGGGGTGATGGGTACATGCCTCATCAGGGACGATGAGACTCTAACAGGGGGTGAATGTGACACCCCAGGAAAATCCCACATGCGCCGTTTCCAGGAGAGATCCTTGGTTCATATGTAATCCAATGCCTCTTAAATTACCAATGCGTTTTTGGGCTTAATGTTAGTGGATGAGAGGAGAACTCCACAGTTAAGCGTGCTCAGGTGGAAGCAGTACCTGGATGGGTGACCTCCTGGGAAGTCTCCACCGGGGCAACCAAAAACAAATCCGTGAGCTCTGGATGGGCAACCCATCGGGGCAAAGCAGACAATATTGGTGGTGAGAGGGGGCGGATGTTACAGATGGTATCAGAGCCACTTCCGTGTTGTTCGTGATAGCGGGTGCATACCTCATCAGGGACAATGAGACTCTAACAAGGGGTGAATGTGACACCCTAGTAAAATCCCACATCGGCCGTGCCCAGGAGAGATCCTTGGTTCATAAGTAATGTCTTGCCTCTTAAACCACCATCGTGTTTTGACGATTAATGTTAGTGGATGAGAGGAGAACTCCACAGTTAAGCGTGCTCAGGTGAGAGCAGTATCAGGATGGGTGACCTCCTGGGAAGTCTCCACCAGGGCAACCAAAAACAAATCCGTGAGCTTTGGATGTGCAACCCATAGGGGCAAAGCGAACAATATTGGTGATGAGAGGGGTCGGATGTTACAAACTCATCTCTTCCTTCCTATAAAGAAAAGAAGTAACGGTAATTTTATGTCTTAACTAGGGGTGCAAACGAGCCGAGTGGCTCGCGAGCTACCTGAGATCGAATCGTTAAAAAACTCGAATGAGCCGAGCCTTATCGAGCCTAAGCCCGAGCTCGAGCTTGAGCCTGAAAAAACGCTCATTTAGTTATCGAGCTCGAGCTCGAGCCTTGCATATAGAACTTGATAAGGCTCGACGAGCCTTATCGAGCCCAGTGTACTTTTAAGTTTTAACTATTTTAGGCCTCCAGTCCACATAGTTTTGCCCAGCCTAAATTTATCCAGCCCATACCCATGTATATATTTTATAGTTACAGTTGTTCTGCATTTCATTCTTTCTTTTTTCCCCTAGGTTAAAATCTGAATTCCCATTGCCGCTCATTGCTACTCATCGACATAATCTACACACGATTATATGGAGATTGTTCTTCCTTCATTGACCAGGTTTCTTTCTTCTGTTGTATTTTTCTCCATTATTCTTCCTAGTCTAGATGAAATCATCATCTATTCAAGCACAAATATTATCTTGTCGTGCATTTGTGCATCTCATCCTATGTATTTAATATTGATCATGCTAATTTTACACTACTGATGACTAGCTTTATGTGTGTTTAATCATTTTAATGTTAATATGAGTTTTAGTCATATATAACTTTTTTGTATATTAGTATATATTTGTTTTTGATAGCTGGGTATGTTTACCATTTGGGTCATTTTTAGTCCATAAATTTGGTATGTTGATATCCCATCTAAAAAGTCAAATTAATAATGACCAAACGAAATTTTGGTGTATGAGCAGGAAAAGAAAAAATTGAAAGGCCTTGTGAAGGAAGCCTCAAATATTAGCTTAACAACAGACTATTGGAAGTCATCTCATCAGAAAATTGAGTATATGGTCATCACTGGGCACTTCATTTATACAAATTGGAGGTTTAATGAACTCTTATACATTTATTTTTTTTCTTTTATCAGTATATATGTTTTTAGTTATTTATTTATCATGTTTATATGTTTTTAGTTATTTCTTTATTATATATGAATCGGTAACTATACATGATAGATTGCAAAAATGTGTGTTAAGTTTTGTACATGTTCCGCCTCCTCATACTGGTCTTGATATTGCTGATGGGATCTACAAATGTTTAAAGGAATGGGAAATTGAGGGGAAAATCTTCTCCATATCTGTAGATAATGCAGCTTATAATGACAGAGTTGTGAGTACACTAAAGAGCAACTTCTCAAGAGTGAAGAAACTTCCTTGTGGTGGACGGTTATTTCATGTTAGATGTTGTGCGCATATACTGAATTTGCTTGTAAAAGATAGTCTTTCAAAGATTAATTTTGTAATTGAAGAAGTTCGTGAAGCTGTCAAGTATATAAATTATTCAGATGCAAGGCGTGATACGTTTTCAAAAGCTGCAAATCGACTTCAAGTACGTGATAGGAAGTTACTGATTGATGTTCCAACAAGATGGAATTCAACATATGATATGTTGTCACTTTCTATCAACTTCAAAGAAGTGTTTCCAATGTATGTACTTTGCAAATGAAAATGCCTTCTATTTTTCATAATTGATGATGCCTTTTGTTAACTTTAATTTGTTTTTAGATATGCAGAACACGAAGTACAATTTAAACACTTGCCCACTGAACAAGATTGGGAAAATGTGAAACATGTATGTGAGTTTTTGAAGGTTTTTAAAGAGCGCACGAATTTCATATCTAGTAGTGATTATCCCACATCAAATTTATATCTTATGGAGGTGTACAATGTTAAAGAAAAATTAAATGCTGGAGGAATATTCTTGCAATTCCAATTTCCACAGTGGCATCTGAGGCAACATTTAGTGTTGGACCTATCGATCCACATTGGTGCCTACTACAGTTGAAATGTTGATTTCCGGAGGGGATTGGATTAGGCAAATGAATGGAGTTAAGAAGAAGATCAAGGTACATTAAAAACACTTTTAAAGATCCATCATTAGCTTTTCATAATTCTGAACTATTTACTTTATTTTTGTAGAAGGATGAGATGTCGTGTGAGGTTTTACTACCTAGTGGGAATAAAAGTTAAACTAAAGGTACATATATGTGTGGGTTCATAATTTGTAGTATTTATAGATTTGGGATCATTTATATACTTATTATATACAGGTTTGAGGTGTATGTTTTGGAGATAGAATGTGCAAAGTAGATGTTTTGTCTTTACGGGTTAGTATTTTTATGAACATTTTGGAGATAAAGGTAGCACATAAAACTAATATTTGGGCCATGTTTTATTTTTAGGAGCTAATAAGTTGCATGTTAGTGTATAAAATCTATACCTTGCTTTATTCAAAACAAGATTTTTATGTGCTAATGGTTAACAGAACACATCTCAAAATTTTCCCACTCATTTACTCGATGTTTACCCTTACTCTTATATTTACACATCTAGAATTATGTTTGCACCCCTATTTGCAGTGCTACTATATTTTTTATTCAATGCAAAGTCGTGTCTGAGGTCCGTATACAAGTGTGGTATGCAATGCAAATGAAAATTGTTGTACCTTTTCAAGTTTATTATGTTTGTTTCAGGTCTAACTTTTGTGGATAGCTGACTATGGAAACTTTTGCCGATAAATAGCTATGGAAACTTTTGTGGATGATAGGCAATGGAAATTTAAGAAGACGAAACTTTAGTTATTAATTGTGTCTTAAAACTTTGTATGGATTTAACTTATATTGTATCAGTTTTGTAACTTCGTATGATATTTTATATTACTCTTTTAATGGTATGAATGTTCTTTTTTTTTTGTTTCAATGTGAGTTCTCAAGCTACCAAGCCTTGGCTCATTAACGAGCTCGAGTCGAGCTTGAGCTTGTTAAAACTTGTGCCACATATAATTTGATCGAGCTTTCGAGTCGAGCTCGAGTTTGTAGTTCTTTGAGCGATCCGAGCTCGAGTTCAATATCCAAGGCTCGTAGCGAGCTCGAGCTCTAGCAAAATACAACGAGCCAAGCTCGAGTTACGTGAGGCTCGGGCTCGGGCTCGGCTCGGCTCTTTTGCACCCCTAGTCTTAACGAATCTAACGTAGAGATATTTATAACACACATAGAGTTAATGGTATTTCATAACTAATTGATTGAGCAGCAGCTCGTAGAGCACCTAAAAAAGAATATTTATTATTTGAGCCATATCCTAATATAAGAAGGCCGACAGGAGCAATACTTGAAATAGCAATCCATAAAAAAACACCAATACTAAGATCGGCTAGAACAAGGTGATAACTAAAATGAATTACTAAATAACTTAATAAAATTGATATGATTGCTATAGATGGTCCAATACTAAATAAACTAGTTGGATAGTTGGTCACGTTTTATTCATGAAATGGATTGGATTGCTATTAGTTTGGATACGGCAAAATCGATCTATTCGGAAGTACATTCGAGCTAATAAATACCTTGTGTCAGAATTGAAAAATTCTATGCTTGTGGCTGGTATTTTATTATTCCTTACCTGTGTCTACTGTTTAGGCAGAATACCGTCACCCCTTTTTAGTAACAAATTATATTTTTAGAGGCCTTTTTATAAACACACAAAGCATTTACTTGTTACTAATACAGCCCAGTCTCTGTTCTTCTTTAGACCCCTTTTTCACTCCGATAGTATCATAGATTGCGTCAATGTAGAGGAAATGAATGCATTTTATACTATACCATTAAATAATCTGAAGTTAAGAGAACTAGATCTTACTGAGCCTGCTCATGTATGACATGATTCGTATCTGATTATAGAAAACATTCTCTTTAAGCGAACCAGCCTATCCTCCATATAGGCTTACGTGATGGTTGGAACAAAGACACATTTGGTTGTGAATTCAAATGTGATAGATAAATATAAATAAAGGCACAGATCTGCACAGACCAATCAATAGTTTAAGTCACACACTCCCATAATCCATTTTCTCTTCGGAAAATTCCCTACAACTATTGATGCCAAATCAAAAATATTGCAAAGTTCAAGGGAAATATCCAAACACATATCTTATTATTTTCAATAATCCATACATGTAGCAATAAAATACTATGGTCCTACCTCAAGTGATAAATGATAAATTCGAAATATCTATTAAGGCCAAGTATTATTCATCATTATTATTTTCAAGAGTGAATTACAGAAATCGTCCTTTATGTTTGTATCGAATTGCAAATCATGTCCTTTAGAAAGAAAAATTGCAGAAACCGTACTTTATGTTTGAAAATCGTTGCACGTTATGTCCTTTACCCCAAGCCTAGTTTATTTTTGCAGTTAACTTTGATCACATGAACCACACGTGAGGGCATTTTAGTCTTTTCACTGCCCACCTGATTAAAACCCACATCCACCACATTTCTTCCCCAAATCATCAAAACCCAATTAGGGTTCTTCCCTTATAAACCCCAATCATCAATACCAACACCTGCAACAACCACCATGTAACCCTAACCTAAATCAATCACCACAACCTATCCACCACCAAATCCAACCTTCCTCTTCTTCCTTGGAACCCCAACTGGACTTTCGGTTTGTCTCTGTTTCTCAATCTCTTTCTCTACTCTCACCACGTCTTACTCTCTCTCTCTCTCTCTCCCTCACTATCTTGGTTGAACACACACAGGAGGTATTTGTGTGGGTTTAGGCGACGACGATTATACTGTTAATAGGAAGGGGACATCTGTTATGAACAGGGGGAGCCGTAGATGTAACACCCCAACCGATGGCGGAAACATCGGGATGTCACGTATTGATGATTGTTCAGTAGCTCATGGTGAATAATAAATTCCATTAAATAATTTAAATGAATTACATACAATTGTTCTAGAATTTGTACATCAAATTGAATAAAACTATACACATATCTTCAAGCATCAATTCAAATCTTCATGCAAATAGAACCTGAAACATGTTAAGTTAAAAATGTTTTGGGTCAACAAAAGTTGGTGAGAATTACATAGGTTTTTGATAATAAAATAAAAATGTTGTGCAATTCATGTGTCATGTCAATCTAGCCCATATGTGAGAACATACTAGAAATAAATCGAGTGCATAATCAACCCTGATGACTGTTATAATATGATACATACCATACGCTCATGGTCCACTTGAATATGTTATACGATAACAAACACCCACGCTACCTTTGTAGGAGGCACGTATCCGGGTGGGATTGTCAGTCCAATAGATCTATCAATGTATACCGCCGGCTTGTACGGAGTTAATGATTATGCTAGAATGGTGCTTACTCTAATCATGCTCAAGACATAATGCAACATAGAAAACACATAGACACATTGATGATTGAATTGCATAAATGATGTTGTAACATGTTTCACCCCAAAAAAAAACGGTGATAAATAGAAAAGGGGCTATGTAAAACTCACCTTAGCAAAATGTTATGTCTCGTAAAAAAAATAGAATAATGTGTTGTGAATGTATGCGAGGCGAATCCCAAAGACTCAACAACGTAGCTATTCCAAATTGAAGAAAACGAAAAAGAAAGAATATCAAGCTTCCAATTCGCCAATTACAAGAGCTTATAATCAAAGCTTCAATTGTAGGAGTAATAGACTATAGAAGAAAGGTATGAGGGAAAGTTTAATTGGATTGAAACAATCGATTTAGAGGTTCAAAGTATAATGGGTCATAGGTGGGTTTTTATACTAGTTTTGGATTCAATTAGCCATTAAAATTGGTCAACACCATAAAGTAAGGTTTTATGATGAAATGACTATTTGACTAAGACTTTGACTGTTTGACTAAGACTTTGACTTGGACTTTGACTATTTGACTCAAGGCTTTATTTAAAAAAAAAAAAAAATCTTGTATGTGAAAAAAAAAAAGAATTTAGAATCATATTATTATTATTATTATTATTATTTATATACATTTATGTATGTATATAAGTTGTGTGTTAGGATAAAAAAAGACTTAGGCACATTTGTATAATATTAATGATAAAGGTGTAATAAAAAAAATATATATATATAAGGGCTTTTTATGTATTAAAATTTTGGGGAAAATTTTGCGATGTTACAGTCTCCCCTACTTTTGGAAACTTCGTCCCGAAGTTTATTGAAATCACAGGGTTGAAGGTGATTGGGTAGAAATTAGGACAAGGGTGGTTTGGGAAGTTTCGAGTTAAGGCATGACATAAATTTATAGGTAACAGAATAAACTGTTTCGAATAATTTGGGTAAGAGTTTTGATATGTGTGAGTTTTAAGGGTTGGATTAGGTTCATCTGAAATAGCAAGGAGAATAAGAATCTTAAGTTTTAAGACTCCTAAAAGAAATGCATGAGTTGATTGACTATAGAAAGACTAAATGAACTACCAGGTAACTAGAGTTTATAATTGGTTATTTACTGAAAACCTTGATAGAATTTCACACTACCTTAACGTACCTGTAAATTCATGATTACGTTCCGGACCGCAATCACCAATTTACCTTACATTAAAGTTTTGCGTCCTTCTATATCTCCACCGATTGTTGAGCAGGTCCGATAGCCTCCACCAGTCGTGGAGTAGGTTGTAGGGCCTCTCCCGACTGTTGAAAAGGCATAATGACCTCTACCAATCGTTGAGCAGGTTCGATAGCCTCCACCAGTCGTGGAGCAGGTTGTAGGGCCTCTCCCAACTATTGATAAGGCATGATGACCTCTATTAAGTGCACCATTTATTATACACATAGGTTGCAAATCGATAACATGTTTATGCAAGCAAGTATAACAAGCACAGTATATGAGTTATAGTTGTATAGATTTATATAATTAGTTCACATTCAAACAATCATGCACCATGTAACAACTCTCAGACAAATATTTTATTACTTGAATCAAATAGCGTCAATACATAGAATAAAAGCAACCAATAGTCAAATGGTGAGACTTGCGGTTAGGTAGCTGGAGGATCTTGATCTCTGTTTAGTTTAGGGCATCGGTTACGGAAGTGATTTGGGTAATGAATGTTCAATAAGATATGGGTTAAATGAAGGACAATGAGGTAATATAAGGAATGTAATCATTTATTCATTTAATTAAAACGAATAAACGAAAACGTTGACTTATCAAAGATTCTAAATTCTAATAACATATGAAGACATGCTTTAGCCTATAAGTGAACACTCATCCCGAGAATTCCCAGGTAGGCATCCGGGTCCCTCGTCTGATTGGGATATATGCGCAATGCCAGCCTAGACAGAAGACTCAGAATACAGGCGTTCACCCTTCCAGATTGCACGTGTTCGTTATTAAAATCTAGAACTTCGACGAGATCTCAAGGTGGTTCAGGTTAAACCTGAGGATTTTGCCTTATTAGTCTAAGAGTGGATCCAGTGATGGAGAGCAACCTTCTTGTAGGGATGAAAGTAGAGATAAGAAGTAGGAGATAGAGAATAGCAAGCAAAAGAAGCAAGTACTTGTTAAATCCTATGGTTATAGACTAGATTATTTTTCTAATAACCTAATTCCCTATAACCATGGCTCTGATACCAATCTGTAACACCCCAACCGATGGCGGAAACATCGGGATGTCACGTATTGATGATTGTTCAGTAGCTCATGGTGAATAATAAATTCCATTAAATAATTTAAATGAATTACATACAATTGTTCTAGAATTTGTACATCAAATTGAATAAAACTATACACATATCTTCAAGCATCAATTCAAATCTTCATGCAAATAGAACCTGAAACATGTTAAGTTAAAAATGTTTTGGGTCAACAAAAGTTGGTGAGAATTACATAGGTTTTTGATAATAAAATAAAAATGTTGTGCAATTCATGTGTCATGTCAATCTAGCCCATATGTGAGAACATACTAGAAATAAATCGAGTGCATAATCAACCCTGATGACTGTTATAATATGATACATACCATACGCTCATGGTCCACTTGAATATGTTATACGATAACAAACACCCACGCTACCTTTGTAGGAGGCACGTATCCGGGTGGGATTGTCAGTCCAATAGATCTATCAATGTATACCGCCGGCTTGTACGGAGTTAATGATTATGCTAGAATGGTGCTTACTCTAATCATGCTCAAGACATAATGCAACATAGAAAACACATAGACACATTGATGATTGAATTGCATAAATGATGTTGTAACATGTTTCACCCAAAAAAAAAACGGTGATAAATAGAAAAGGGGCTATGTAAAACTCACCTTAGCAAAATGTTATGTCTCGTAAAAAAAATAGAATAATGTGTTGTGAATGTATGCGAGGCGAATCCCAAAGACTCAACAACGTAGCTATTCCAAATTGAAGAAAACGAAAAAGAAAGAATATCAAGCTTCCAATTCGCCAATTACAAGAGCTTATAATCAAAGCTTCAATTGTAGGAGTAATAGACTATAGAAGAAAGGTATGAGGGAAAGTTTAATTGGATTGAAACAATCGATTTAGAGGTGCAAAGTATAATGGGTCATAGGTGGGTTTTTATACTAGTTTTGGATTCAATTAGCCATTAAAATTGGTCAACACCATAAAGTAAGGTTTTATGATGAAATGACTATTTGACTAAGACTTTGACTGTTTGACTAAGACTTTGACTAGGACTTTGACTATTTGACTCAAGGCTTTATTTAAAAAAAAAAAAAAAATCTTGTATGTGAAAAAAAAAGAATTTAGAATCATATTATTATTATTATTATTATTATTATTATTATTTATATACATTTATGTATGTATATAAGTTGTGTGTTAGGATAAAAAAAGACTTAGGCACATTTGTATAATATTAATGATAAAGGTGTAATAAAAAAAAATATATATATAAGGGCTTTTTATGTATTAAAATTTTGGGGAAAATTTTGCGATGTTACAGTAGAGGTGTCACAACGGCGACGATTTTGTAGAAGGAGGACGATGGTGGTTGAGGCTGATGGTCGTGTGGTGTGAAGGGGATGGACAGGAGTTGTTGGTTTGTCGGAGAAGGTAAAGGCACCGGTCACCGGACCAGTGACTGTCTGGTCACCCTCTCCGGTCATACACACATATGTCTGTGTTTGTGTGGTCTGCTCTCAGGAAAAAAAAAAGTGGTGGGGTTTAGACCAGTAGATGGTGGTTAGGTCAGGGGGTGGTGGCTACTGGTGTTGGTTAGGAGTGGTGCGGTGGGTGATGGTGGCAGGTGGTGGCGATGGGTGTGTGTGAGAGAAAGAGATGGGGAAAGAGTAAAACAGAGATAGACAGTGGGTTTTCTTTTTGGGTTTTTTTAGGGGGAGGGGGGTGGTAATGGGGGTTTTGAAATAATTTTTTAAATTTTCATTTTTTTTTTGTTATTTGTATTATTTTTTTAGATAAATAGGTAAAAAGACGAATTTGCCATCACATGAAGTCAACATGGTCAGATTTAACCATAAAAATAAATTGGGTTTGTGGTAAAGGACATAACCTGCAACGATTTTCAAACATAAAGTACGTTTCTACAATTCGATACAAACATAAAGGACGATTTCTGTAATTCACTCTATTTTCAATAATTCATACTTATAGCAATAAAATAAAATAAAATACTATACATCCTACCCTAAATGACAAATGATAAATCTATACATATAATAAACCAAAGCCATTTTAATGACATGTCACTCAAAGAGGTATTCTCTTCCTCAAGTGTGCCATATGTCATCCCATGTGGCATTGAGATATTTTAGGAAAAAAACAATTTAAAAACAAAATGAGATTTTTCACCCTCATGTTTCCTCCCATAATTTTTAAACGTTAATATCTTTAATATACGAGATTTTTTAAAGAAAAAAATACACCAAATTAACGAGCGTTTTATTATCTTTCCAACGAGTACCATAGTGCTATATAAAAAAAGGAGAAATTTTTTTGTCGGGTTTTGTTCATACAGGAAAAAAAACACAAAGTGTTCAGGTAAATCATTAATCATGAATAGACAAGTCACTAATTATGTTTAAATTAGTAAATATGAATTTTTTTTTCAACCAGAGCCGAATAGGTTAATAAATTATACGTTGTTTTAAGTTAGGTATCAATATTAGTATGTTAGAGTTGTACATTTGTTTAATCTTTAGGATAGGTGTTAATATTAGAGTTACATTAAAGTTCTACATTCTTTTAGGTTAGGTGTTAGCATTGGAGTTGTACATTGTTAATTTGTTTTAGGTTAGATATTAATATTAGAGTTATACATCAGTCTATTTCATATGTAAAATTCATGTATCATATTAAATTTCTCAACCCGGGACGCTCCCGGGGTATAATCTAGTTCAAAATATCTATGAAAGCCAAGTACTATTCATCATCAGTCGTACAATATAATACCATGTTTTCAACATACCAACCGCTTTGACAAAGGGCCTTCGCTAATTTTATTCAATTTTTCAATAATCAACCTCGATTTGTAATTTAATCCATTTATCAATAATTAAGTTGACGTGTAATTCATATTTATATTAGTTAAACAAATTGATAACTATGCTCAAAAAATAAGCCAACCTATTGTTGTTACTTTTAGTAAATATATTCATGTTTTAATGTTAAAAGACTATTCGTTGTGGCCCGTGAGCGAACTGTTACGAGCAAGCCAACGAGCCACGTGGCTCGCAAATACGACAGCCACCACGCGCTAATAGTCCCGCGAGCGAGCATACATGACCACACTCGCGTCCGCTAACGGCTTCTTTTGATCGTTTCAAATTTTAATTTTTTTACCTTTTTTACCTATAATGTGTGTATATATATATATATATATATATATATATATATATATATATATATATATATATAGGTTTAGGATCATGTACAAAACCTATTTTTTGTGAGAAGTGTGAGAACCAATAATAGTGTGACACATGGCGGCCTATTTTATTATATAGAAGGGTAACATTGTAAATTGCATTGCTAATCTTATTTTAGGAGATAATGGCTAATTAATTTCGTGTTTAATTTAGGAGCATTCTTAGGGATTTTGTTTCACATCTCACGAATTTTTATAAAGTTTTTATTAACATTCAGCACATTATCATTCATTTACTGAATTATATACGACCAAAACAGCATTCATATTGGTGTGTTTTACTGATGTGAGCACATGGTGTTTTACTGGTATACCATAAGGTTGAAGGTATAACACACCTTTTGTGTTATTTTTTATAAGGAGTTTTACTGATGCAAAAAATATGGTGTTTTTTATGCACATTGGTGTTTTATTATAGTCTTGTGAGTTGCTTCATCAACAAGGTGTTTTTACGTTCATACCCGTGTGTTTTATCACCATATTCTCAAATTTGTGTTTTAAACAGTCCCGTGTGTTTTATCATCATCCTCTTCATAATCCAGTGTGTTTTATCTTCATCATAGACAATCAGTAACACATTCAAAAAACACAACTATACATACATTTAAAATGTGTTTTAAATTCAAAAAACACTAAACCACACAAAAATCCTTTTGAACATAAAACACAACAATATGAATGTTGTTTAAAATAATCCACCATAAAACACACTGATCCATTATCACCTCATGTCGTCTTAATCTTCATCCCTAAAAAAAAATACTCCGATTATTTATGTTTGTGATGGTGGCTGTCGAATGATGGTTCAGTTGATGGTGGTGGTTTGTGGTGGTTGATGGCGGTTGTGTAGGTGGCGCAGGGAGAGAGAGAGAGAGAGGAGAAAGAGAGAGAAATAGAGAGAGAGGTGAGAGACACTTAAATGTGAATTAAATGGAGGACGTAAATAGGAAGGTTGAATTTATTAGGCCTTCCATATTTTTAATTAGACCCTTTAAATGTGAATTAAATGTAGGGTGTGTTTTACCATTATACCCTTAAGTAGCCTAATTAGTTATTATAACTATAACATTATTTACAATAATGTCACTCATTAAATCTAAACCATTGATTAAGATGATCTAATGGTCCAAAACACTTCTTACCCTTCTCACACAAAACACACATTGCACAGAATCTCGACCCTATATATATATATATATATATATATATATATATATATATATATATATATAGGGGAAGGATATTTTGGAAACCTTCCCCAGTTAAGAAAACCCATGAAACCCTTCATCTGACCATCCATTTTAGAGATCAAGGGTTGTGGTTGTTTCTGCTTTTTCATTAAAACTAAATATTTGTCTTTTAGTCACCATGGGTAATTTGGTCCATATAAAATTTAGTGTTCTCTCCTCTCTCCTCTCTCCTCTCTCCTCTCTCCTCTCTCCTCTCTCCTCTCTTATTAAGAGATTCATGTGTTTTCTAAAAAAAAAAAATTCATTCCTGCTTTGTTTTACCCGGCTTCAGTCTATATACATATTTTTTTTTTGTAAACAAAAACATATGTTTTCACAAATTTATCTCACTAAAAATTCAGCTTATAAATCTAAACAACAAAAAACATATGATAAATTATAACCGAAGAACAAAAACACATGATAAATTATATCCCAAACAAGAAAAACATATGTTTTTAAATGAAAACTAATGTTTTTAGTTGAAAAACAAGCTTAGATATACAAAATAAATAAATAACTAAACACACAGATCTTCCTCGACATCCCCTGTTCCGACTGAGCACCAACTTCATCAAAGCCTAGATCCGGATCTTGAACAACAAAACACCAAAATCAAAAGAAAAAAGAAAAAGAAAGAACCCTGGAAAACAAAACACCAAAACCAAAATCAAAATCAAAACACCAAGAAACATGAAAAACATAAAAAAAATGATTAACATATAGTTTAAAACTGAAAACAAATATTTTAAATGAAAAAAAAAAAAAAAAGCTTGAAATCAAAAGAAAAAACAAAAGGAAAGAACTCTCCCTTGTAGCTAATATTAGCAAGTGGCCCTAAACATATAATAAAAAAAATTCACCACTGGAAATAAGATTAAACCAAACGTATAAATCACCTAGTAATAAAACATGATAAAATATCATGGAGTAGATGAGCCACTTGCTAATATTAGTATTTATACTAAAAATTGAATTGATATTTTATCAGATCCACACGTGATTTATACAAAAAAAAAAAAAAAAATTAAACCAACCTTGTAGCTAGCCAGTTTCCAACAACAAACTTACGATGCCCCATTTAATAAGTTTTTTTAATGAAATAGAAGGTTTAAAACCCACAAACAAAACATAATAAAATTTCATGGGGAAAGAGAGTAATAGATCTTGGAGGGTAGTTGTACCAAGTGCATAAACAGTTGTACCACCACCACCAACATTCCTAGATGATTAAAAAAAAAACAAACAGAGCACCACCACCACCAACGTTGCCAGAGCTCAAACACCTCGTTAGATCTTGACTCGCCGTTGTCTAAACATCATTGTTTCTCGCCAATATGTGAAAGATTTATGTTTGTGTCATTATCTAGAGAAAAGAGATAGAGAGAGAGGGATTGGTGGTTTAGAGAATGTGAGAGAGATGAGATCTAAAGATTTATGTGTGTGTGTCATTATGTTGAGAAAAAGAGAGAAAGAGAGATGAGGGGTTTAGGTGAGAGAGAGACTTGAATGTGTTATTATGTTATGGATGCAGGGAGTGAAAAAATAGACAAGAGAGAGAAAGACTTTGTGTGTCAAATTGAGCATAAAAGTAGAGGTTTTAAATTAAGTAAAGTACCTAAAATGCCCTTCCATACTTTATCCTCAATGAAAACGTGGAGAAATATTGGCCATGGAAAGGGGTTTAATTGGTTTTCTCAAGTGGAGGTGGTTTTCAATTTAGAATTGGCCTATATATATATATATATATATATATATATATATATATATATATCTTCTATCTTCTTCTCCTTTCATTTTTACCTTTCAATCATCTTCTTCTCCTTCTACAAAAACTTCAAATCATTCTTTAAAATCATTCAAAATCATGATGCAATGGACTGAAGAGGAGGAACTCGCATTGATAATCGTGTACAATCAAGTGCACGATGAAGGCGCATCGACAAGTCGTGGTGTTCGAAGTCAATGAACGCAGTAGGGTAAAGTGCTAGTCGGTTTGGTAACCTCGTTGGCGGAACCCAACGTACTTGTGATTCAATCTCTCATAAGTACGGGGATCTTAAAACGAAGTGTAAAAACTTCAAACAATCATATAAAAAAGTCTCTAGAGATCTCCGCGACGAAGAAGAAGACGTGCTCATAGCATTTACTCACGTCGAGTATCTTTCTGAGGTTGGGTATAATTTTCATCATATTTCGGCGTCGAAAATGTTACGCTTAACATTACGTTAGGTGTTATAATTTTACGTTTATGTTTTTATTTTTTTAGTGTGATGGTTTTTTTTTAATTTAATGTAATGTTTTTAATTTTATGTAAAATATTAATGATTTTTTTATTTTATTTTTAATGTTTTAAAAAAAGACATCACTCACCTTGAGCTACAACAGGATCAAGTGAGTAGGATTGAGGTTTTACTCAATGTCACATCAGTGCCCAGTTGGCAATATATGATAGGATAATATTTGGGCTCACCTTGAGTCACAACACATTGTCTTACAAGTTTTAGGGCCTAATTTTTTTACGCTTGATAAACTTAACATATCACAATAATTACTGTCATGTGCCCATGTCTGGTGTGGTTACATTCCCTAATCAATAATTCAATTCGTGGTGTGTCAATTCCGGTATTGCTATGGAAGCGGTTGGTCACCTTCAGTCAGCTGCATTGTTGCTAGACCTATCTAGAGGTTCGTTTGTGTTTGGTGTAGAATCCCTATCGATCCTAAGCAGTTTCACGTAGGTAAAAAGCATGCTCAAGCTCCTAAGCACTAGAAAAGAGGTGATTCAAACTATCTTCTTGGTGACTTTCCGGTGTGTGTGTGGAAAGATAGAAATAACAAGCTCTTTTAACATTAAGTTGTCTTCGATGGACATCATGGTGGAGGAAATCAATGGGGTTTTCTACTTATGAGTGCCAAATCAATCAAAGTTTCATGGCATCGATTGGTTAGAATAGGCGGCGATGTTTTGTTATTGGTGATGTTTGTATAACCCGGATATTGTATTTGGGTTGTTTTGGCTTGGCTCTAGCTTTATTTGGGTTGTTTTGGCTTGCTCTAACTTCTATTATGTGACATGCGTTGGTTTTTATAATTAATTTTAATTAATATATAAAGAAATATATTTTAGATTGGTTCTTTCACACACCCTGTTATAATTTTTGTAGCTACATCCAATCGGTTTTTTAACTTTTAAGGCCATTCGGTGAGGAGACTGGTGCACATGCTGAAACTGCTAAAGAAAGAAATGCTCGATTGCAGCATAATGATAGCATTAACATAGAAACAACTGAAGAAGTTGATGATTTCTTAGCTACCAATGATGTAATTTTGGAGAGCCAATACAATATTGATGGTGATATTCAAGTGGTTGATCATACATCTTCTCTACCTGAGCAATCTTCAAGTGCAAAGAAATGTAAGAGTCAAAAAAGAAAAGTTGAACAAGAAGATGAAGATTTCAAAACTATGATTATGAATAACTTTGGCAACGTGGCTAATGCTCTTTTATAAGGAAATAAAATTATTCAGGAGAACAACAAAATACTTGAACACGTTTATCTTCATGAGTACATGGGTGAGGAAATTTATGTTGGATTGCCATTTGGTTTGGAATCCCATGAAATACCGAGGGCTTTAAATTACTTAGGGGCAAACCAATCAAAAGCAAGGATGTTATTTAGTTGTCCTCCTCATCTACAGTTGGGTGTGCTAAGAAATATGATGGGTTCGGGTAACTAAAAGAGTTTATGATGCATTTATCCTGTTAAACTTTTTCATTTTAGTATATTTATGACTTTTATTTGTTTGTTGGTTATTTTACTATTTGGTTATGGATCATGGGATTCTTTATGATGCTAAATTGCATTTTTTGAGTTTTATGTGTGAACTTCGTAATTATGGGTTGAAAATGTATTGTCCTCGAAATCAATACGTGACAGTAACAACAATTGCAGCTTCTTTCTTATTTATTTATATATATAGTTTTGGGTGATATTGAGTGTACGTGATGGGTGTTTCAAGTCAAGTTTAAGTTTATTGGATTATGGTATAAGTTGGGAGGTCATCTATAATCTATAATCTATAATCTATATCTATATTATCTTATTAAGGAGCAGTGGCGAAGCTTGACCCGAAGGTTCGGGGGGTCGGAAGTCACTAGTTTCGGGGGGTCGAAAACCCGTTTCGGGGGGTCGAAACCCTATATTTTCAAAATTTTCTATACGAATACTATATAATCAAAACTTCTGCGCGAAAATCCGGGGGGGTCGGCCGCCCCTCCCCGCCCTTACTATGCTTCGCCAGTGTTAAGGAGGAGTGATGACCAATATAGTCATTTTCATTTTCATACAACTTAAGAAGCATTATGTACAACATATTTAAGCAAAAAATTAAGGGTATTATTGGCATAGTTGTGACAATTAAGACACTTAGAAGGGTAGATTAGTAAATTTAACATAATCTAATACCTCACATCCTAAAATCTTATCCCAATTATGCCCTTATGTCCAACTTTTAAAACACAAAATACAACCTAACATATGATGCATCTTAAATGTGAGACTTTTCAACCCCCCATCTATATTATTATATATACTTCATATTAATCAATTTCTTGAATGCTAATAGTCTTTTCATAACCCAAAACAAAATCTTAGAGCTAATTTCATTCTTTGAAACATTGTTTTGTCCAAAAAAATTCATGTCTTCATTAGATGAGAAGAGAAAAAAATCAATGAGAAGTTAAGACGCTTGCAAGATATGGTTTCCGGATGCTACAAGGTATAAAGATATGAGTTTATCTTTATATACATATATACATTTTTTTCTACTTGTTCCTATGTTCTTTGACAATTACAAAATTTTGTCTTCATTATATATCATTGTTTTGCTCCATTTAAATTTAGTTATTTGCTATAGACAACGGAAATGCCAGTGATGTTGGATGTAATAATCAACTATGTTGGATCGTTGCAGAATCAAATTGAGGTAATTTAATTGTGCAACTAACAATTAAAACAATAAATAAAAAATATTCAGAATTATTGATGAGAAAATATTTTTCAAAATTAATTAGTACAATTTTTTCTCTTCTTTGTGCATTTTTAATTTCTCTTTATGAAGCTTTCAAAAGCAAGCATATTCTATGACCTATTGACCTCAACTTTACTAAATTGGATGATATGGCCCCTATAAAGGTGACATATGGCTTTCCTAACTATCCTTGTTAAGAAGTTGTATATCTTGAATCATATATATTGTTAACTAAATAAAACGGACAAAATTATAAATATAACATTCTAGATTTGCTAATACGTTTCTAATATATTATAAATATTACTTTCATTTACTGCATGAGATGAAAACTGATGTTGCAAGGAACAAATGGACATGAAGGACAGATGATGGAGAGGATGATTGGAGAAGGGTATGAGACTTTCCTCAATTTCAATCAACATGGTCTCCTTGAACGCCATGAAATAGTTAACTCTATAAATCTATATATGCATGCTCAAATATAACTTTATACGTAAACTATATTTGTTCTAAGACTTTTAACATATTTGTTGATCTATTTAATGTTCTTGTTAAACATTGTATGAAGTGTGGTTCACAATATTATTTTGCTTTCGGCAATTGTATATTGTTTAAGTTCTAAATCTAATTAATAAAATAAATTAAACACTAGCATACAAAGAAAACAAAAACATAACTATGTGTTAATTACTTAAGTTATTTGTGTTAAGAAATAAGAAATCGAAAAGCCATAAATTCACGCTCATGCTAATGCATCAACCCGAATCTTTATCTTCTATACTATATTATAAAGCATCAGTGAAGGATACCCGCAAAATTTAAGTAAATACAACCTATATTGCTTATAGTACAATGCTTATTGAAGTCATGTAGGGGGTAAAATTGTCTTTCTACCTAAATATTAAATTGTTGAAGAAATTAATTTAAACATAATTATAAAAATTGATGAGGAAATTAACAATAATGTGGTGACTCTTTACATTCATAACTTTCATGTCTTTATTATGTTTGTATCAATGTTATAGTCTTATAAATAGTGGTCATGAATTTGGTATATAAATAATGTGGTGACTCTTCACATACATAACTTACATATATTTCAATGTTTATAGTAAATAAATTACATCATATATTGTGTATTTATATCTTCTTTTTAAATTTATGTGGTTGTAGGATGGTATCATGTGACACTTCTGCACACGAAAGAATATGTAGGCTTGAAGTTTGCCAACACACCCTACCCATGACACGTTTCAACCCATTAAAGTGAGTGATATATGTAGGCTTGACGTTTATACAAGCAAATATGGTAGAGATACTTCATGAGCAACGTCATCATCTTCCTCGATGGTGTTTATTTTCTCTGCTACTATAAGCTTCTAGGAATAGAATTTAAATTTTTGATCTCACGAAGTCACCAAATGTTTACATATCCAAAAAAAAAAAAGACAAGTTCTTATCAATTGATTTGGTAGTTTTAACTATATTGATTACTAATTTGTTTGGTCCAATATATTTGTTACGGCGCTTGTCAAACTAACATAAAACTAGAGTATCTATGCAAATCATTGACTCCGCTGCATCTCGCAGATGCCCTAAAATAATAGAAATATGTTCCACACTACAAACTGCATTTTAGTACTTACATCACTTCCACTACAATCTTATGGTCACTAAGAGATACAACGCCACTTCACAACGCTAAGCAGCGCTCTACGATGGCATACTTATCTGCCTTCGAGATACATAAAAGGGTCCCACCGCAGGACGTGGGCCAATCTAAGGGTGTTGCAAGGAATAGTACGGCCTATTGTGATGTACCCATTTAAAATATTCAGAATATATACTTATGAGTTTCAATTTTTAATAACATATATTTTATACATCGTTGTTTTCTACTTCATCATAACGAATAACAACCAAACACGATGCACGAGGGGCAAAACAGATGCACCCGCCGCAACGCGCGGACATTCATACTAGTACATTATAAAGGAGGGGTTGTGACACCCCAGGAAAATCCCACATCGGCCGTGGCCAGGAGAGATCCTTGGTTCATAAGTAATGTCTTGCCTCTTAAATCACCAACGCGTTTTGGGGCTTAATGTTAGTGAATGAGAGGAGAACTCCATAGTTAAGCGTGCTCAGGCGGGAGAAATTTCAGGATGGGTGACCTCCTGGGAAGTCTCCACTTGGGCAACCAAAAACAAATCCGTGAGCTCTGGATGGGCAAAGCGGACAATATTGGTGATGAGAGGGGCGGGGTGTTACAGATGGTATCAGAGCCACTCCTGTGCCATTCGGGATGGTGGGTGCACACCTCATCAGGGACGATGAGACTCTAACAGGGGGTGAATGTGACACCCCAGGAACACACCTCATCAGGGACGATGAGACACTAACAGGGGGTGAATGTGACACCCTAGGAAAATCCCACATCGGCCGTGACCAGGAGAGATCCTTGGTTCATAAGTAATGTCTTGCCTCTTAAATCACCAACGCGTTTTGGGGCATAATGTTAGTGGATGAGAGGAGAACTCCACAGTTAAGCGTGCTCAGGCGGGAGAAATTTCAGGATGGGTGACCTCCTGGGAAGTCTCCACTTGGGCAACCAAAAACAAATGCATGAGCTCTGGATGGGCAAAGCGGACAATATTGGTGATGAGAGGGGCAGGGTGTTACAGGGGTGATGTACCATATTGGTATTTTGACATGTGTCACACCCTCAAATTACCACTTGCGGGGTTTTACCGCGAGGCGCATGACAAACCAGGATCCAAGTCAACGATCACAATAAACAACTCTATATGAAAAGCGTAAAACCATAAACAACGATTTTATAAGCGGAAACATTTAAGAAGTATTTAAACAGCTATGCTATGATCCAAAGTATTCAAAACACTTTTTATTACAAAACGTGCAACTATGCCTAGACGCCAATGCAGACCCGTGCGCCTAGTTCCATTTGTTGCTACCTTAGCGACCTGAGAAAAACATGCCAAAAAGATGTCAACATATAATGCTGGTGAGTTCACAGGTTTGTTCAATATGTTACCAAAACGTTACCATGTCCATACTATATCAATGTTACCAAGTACACTAGCTAGGCGTAGGTTTTATTACTACTACGATTGGAAACCATTACTAGACACGTTTAGCAATGTTTAGCATGTTTAAGCAGCCCGTATGTTCAGCATGATGATGTTCCTGTTCGAGACAATATGCACCCGCCCGGCCCTCCAAGCCGACGAGTGGGGCAGGTCACGCCCAATAGATCTATCCACATTTCCCCCGTTGTGCATCCCCGCACATTCATGGTTTCCCCCGGGACTTCCAAAGATCGTATAGCAATACAAGTTAAAACCATAGTATGACATATGTTACCAAAATAGTTTAGCGCATGTTTTCTCCCCCAAAAGTTAAAGCAGTAAAAGTGGGGCCGTGAACTCACCTTAAATAGCGTTCTTCGATTACAAGTAAAGATGTTTAGCCCTTGATAATCCCTCTACCGGAGATCTATCAAAATGTTCACATAAGTGTTCCGACTAATAACCATAAGGTTATCCAGTCTCCGATTGTCCAGATCGTAACCAAGTATATTTTAAAACGTGTTTGAATGTTTAACCGACACACTAGACCGACCCGACATCCCGTTGGTGACCCATTACCCTAACTAATCAAGTACACATATATTACACACAAGGTCCAAGCATAAAACACTTAGTTTGTATCAAAAATCTCATTTCTGCATCAGAACGGTCGAACCAGTCAGTTTTCAGTCTCCTTCGCCCGTTTTCAGTCTCCTTCGCCCGTTTGATGCCTCCTTCGCCCGTTTTTCCACATTCGCCCAACAAAAACCCAGGTTCGACCCTGGATTTCCTCCTTCGCACCTTCGATCGGTCGAAGGAGGCCAGGTTCGCCCCTGATGTGCAAATTTTCCTAAAACGCTTCAAACACATTCAAAACGACTCGAAACATCATCAAACACAGCAGTCAAGCATGGATAACTTATTCCTACAAAACCCCACCGATTTCCCCCGATAATACGTCCGTTTCAGCCCTTTCCCAAAATGGTAAAGATTATGGAAACATCACTTTCATGCATGAATAATTTACCCAATTTGGAAACTTTTGAAATCGATTCATATTCAACTTGAAATGCTCGGTTTGTCGAGTGTTCGATCTTTTCTTATCAATTCTATTGATCATAAATATCATGCATCAAGTCTAGATTCGTTAAAACCCCCAAATACCCATACATCATCATATCCCATCCTAACCCTAAACAACAATAATCTAGCATCAACAACAATCCTAGATCATGTTTCTATCATAGATACAGCAGCAAATCATTGAACAACACATAACACCACATAATACACAATTTACATATGTTATTCACCATGAAACCTATGTTAATGATAATGTTTTGATTTAGAAAGATGTTTAAAAAGGTTTTTAATCCTAAAAACACGCTTAGAACAGATCTGGACAATTAGGGTTAGATGAAAACGAATTAAAATGCTTTTAAAAAGGTTTAGGATTAAGAACACACCTTGGATTCTTGTTTAGATGTTGTAGATAGGTTAGATTATGAAAAAGAAGTGCAAAAACTCCTTCCTTAGTGATTTAGATCGTTTGAGAGCGTTTTGGGACGGTTAGGGTTTGTGAAATGATGAAAAATGACAAAGGTTGGTATTTATACTAATCCTCCTTCGCCCCATTTCAATGGTCGAAGGTGGCCTCCTTCGACCCTTACACAGGGTCGAATGAGCCCTGTCCTGGTCGAAGGGAATCCTTTAAATTCCACTTCCCAGGTTCGCCCATTTACAAAGGGTCGAACCAGGCAATTGTTCTCCTTCGACCACTCGAAGTGGTCGAACCAGCACTCCTTTTTAACTAGTTTTCCAATTTGTCGTGTTTAACGCATTCTAACATATCTTAACACATAAGCATGCATCCTTAGTCTATATTTAACATATTTAAGCACAGATAATTGTTTACACATCTTTTAAACACATCTATGTATATAATCCACCACACGATCCATAATCTACACATATACTTAATTAGTTCATGTAATGTCACCAACAACGGAACCCGGTACTAGTGTATTACCAAAACGACTCCCAATGATCCTCCAGATCATTGTACCCTGGACAATCCTAACTTGACCCGACTCAACTAACCCAGTTAAGTCTGTTTATAAACGTTTCTCGCTAAGGTAGACTTAGATGTTACTAATATGTTTAAGCCAAACATGCCGGGTGTCACAACATGGGTACAATTTTTAAAGCAACAAGTATAAGAGAATAAAGCTTATTTCATAAGGGTATTATAGGGATATTAGGGACAATTAAGACACTTAAAAAGGGTTAGTAGAGTAATTTTATCTTTTGTTTTTAGTTAAAAGCTAAAATATCATTCCTATAGTACCCCTAACTCCCTTCACCTTCCCTCTTAGGCCATATGAAGAGCTCTCCTAATCAATTATTCATTGATTGTGTTTTATTTATATTAATCATTCATAACAAATTCTATTCCATTCCATGAAGAAACTTCCATTGATAGTAATGGCAGGGATGTATGTAAGTTCATGCCCTTATCTCTTTACTATTCACCTTCTATCTTTCTCTAATCAGTTTCTATCAAGCTCAATGCACATGTGCTGTTCATTGTTATCTCTTTACTTATCTCTTTTCTATTCACATTCTACCTTTGTAGATAAGGTATTGTTATCGATTTTTGTTTCAATGTTACTTAGTGTTGATTGTTGCATCTTCGTTTAGTTGAGACGCTAATGCTTCTAGCAGTTTATGATGATCAGCGCGCACCGAAGGGACCCCATTAGTCCAGATTTCTTCTCTCAGTTCTAATTCTGTATAACAATTGTTAATCTATAAACTACATGTTGATTATTACATTGTGTTACTTGTCGATTCGAATTGGTTGAAAACCACTCCAAGTTTATCTTTAATGTATACCTTTAATAATTTTGTTATTTTTGAAGAGTTTAGTTGTTTAAAATGAGTGCAATAAAGACAGTTTCAGTTGTTACAAATGTGATCAAGACTCTTTGCTGATCTTATGGTGCTTTTTGGAGCTATAGCCAGCTGCCAGATTCAATGTATGATATTAATCCTCCAGTTTAATCCTCCAACTCTTAAACATATAGTCCAATATTAATGATTTTAACTATTTTTATATACCCTTTATTCATCTAAATATAATTACTTAATGTTAAGTTACTTTTTTTTATTTTTTATAGCTATTTTTTCCATGTGTATGGATATATAAAATTTTGAGGTGGTTAAGATTTTATCTTTTTGGAAGGTTTGATTCTTTGAAAGATCTTCATATTATTGTCACTTAAATACAGAATGCTTCATTTTTTTTATTAAGTGGTTTTTAATTTTTAAAATAAAATTTATCAACTTTTATTTCCATTGAGTATTCATTAAGCATCATTCTTAAGTTAACGCAGATCTCACCTTAAAACTTTTTCTCTTTCTGATTAAACAACATTCACTCTCCCCAACTTCCCAATTCAATTTGAAGATGGAAGGAGGTGGTATAGTGTCACCAGAGAAACAAAACACAGACTCCGCTACGACGTCGTCTTACACTTACTGGGTCAGAGAAGCTAAAAAAGCTTCAACAGTTTGCTATCTCTTGAAATGTATATTAATATTAATTAATTTTTAGTTACATAGATTTTTTAAATTTTTTTTCTACATATGGATATACATATATCTCTTCTCTATTATTATTTATTATTATTATTATTATTATTATTATTATTATTATTTTATTATTACCTTATTATTATGTTATTATTTATTTATATTTATATATTATTATTAAGTACCAAGCATGTCCAATAAGGTAATTTCAACATAATTTTAAGATGTGATTTGAATAGACTCTTCACAAATGTCTATTTTTTTTGTTATTTCATTCCCTTTTTACCCCTTGTGTACAACATATCATGCTTATTGTATATGTGTGTAATACACACTTAATATCATTTCCATCATGTAACCCCCCATTTATAGAGAATTAGATGACCACATTAGCTTTGTGAAACCCCTCATTATTATAAACCACTTCATAGTTCTTCATTATTACCCATCAACTAATCAATAAGTTATGATTTGCACATGAATGGATAACTTGAAATATCATTCTCTTATCTATTATACTATCTTATTAAGTACCAAAGCAACATGTAAAATTGAATGAACATTAATTCATAAGGGTATAATAAGAATATTTGTCACAATTAAGATGCTTTTAAGGGCATGATAGTAATTTGATCATGGTTTTATAGTTAAAACATAAAAACTTCTTCCATACTTGCCATTATGTCACCAAAATTGTTCTCTTCGTTTTCTTCTCAAGGCCCTTCATCGTCTTTCAATTAAATGGTTTCTCAATTCAATCGCATTCACTACTATTGAATGTCATTCTCCTTCAATTGCCCTACCTATTTATTGTGCCTCCTCTTCATAAACTCTCAACTAAAAGCATAATATTCTTTGATCAAATTACGATTGTTCTTTTTCCTAAACACTAATTTTTCATTCATGTCTTTTAATTTTTCAGTGCATTTGAAGATGAATTTGTTACTCAATGGCTTCCATTCCTCTTCTATGTGCCTACTTTCTTCCTCATGCCTCATGTTTACTTAACAGGTAACCAAGTCTTTGTGATTTAATGTTGATGTAGGTTCTAATATTTCTATCAGGTATTGATGTTTTACAAGGAACTATTTTAGTTGTGTCTACAGTTTTTTTATGCTTATTGTTGTTGTTGTTTTTTTTTTTTTTTTTTTTTTTTGGAATGCTTCTACAACATGTTGTGTCTACTATTTTTGTTCTTATTGTTGTATTTTGCTATGCTTCTACAACATTTGTTTATAGTTTGTTAACAGAAAAAATATGGATTTTTTGTTCAATTCTGTAAACAAAAGGAGTTATATGTAAATTTACCATGACGCGCATTCTTTGCACTACAAATGTGACACCTCAGGAAAATCCCACATCGGCCGTGGCCAGGAGAGATCCTTGGTTCATAAGTAATATCTTGCCTCTTAAATCACCAACGCGTTTTGGGGCTTAATGTTAGTGGATGAGAGGAGAACTCCACAGTTAAGCGTGCTCAGGTGGGAAAAATTTCAGGATGGGTGACCTCCTGGGAAGTCTCCACTGGGCAACCAAAAACAAATCCGTGAGCTCTGAATGTGCAACCCATCGGGGCAAAGCGGACAATATTGGTGGTGAGAGGGGCCGGATGTTACAGATGGTATCAGAGCCACTCCTGTGCCGTTCGGGATGGTGGGTGCATACCTCATCAGGGATGATGAGACTTTGACCTCATCAGGGACGATGAGACTCTAACGTGGGGTGAATGTGACACCTCAGGAAAATCCCACATCGGCCGTGGCCAGGAGAGATCCTTGGTTCATAAGTAATATCTTGCCTTTTAAATCACCAACGCGTTTTGGGGCTTAATGTTAGTGGATGAGAGGAGAACTCCACAGTTAAGCGTGCTCAGGTGGGAAAAATTTCAGGATGGGTGACCTCCTGGGAAGTCTCCACTGGGCAACCAAAAACAAATCCGTGAGCTCTGGATGTGCAACCCATCGGGGCAAAGCGGACAATATTGGTGGTGAGAGGGGCCAGATGTTACAACAAAGGAGTTATAGGCATCTTATTAAGAAAATTAGCCAGTGTGTATTCTTTGTCGTTGGGTCTTATTTAAACCCCGCAGCAATGCGCGGGTAAACTCACTAGTGTATAATAAAAGTTTTCATTTATTTTGTTGGTTGATGTAGTAGTTATCAAGTATAGTGATAAGGATAAATATTTCATTTGAATAAGATTGAATTCGTATAGCTAACGAAGGAGTAATTATGTGATCTCATATTCGTAATTATTCGTGGCTTCAATTTCATTGAGGTATTACTTTTTTTATCTAAAGGGTATAATAGTAAAATTGTAACTATCATTTCTTTTCCTCTCCACTCTAGAACACACAAAACATTTATTTTTCTTTCATTTCCTTCAAACTCTGGAACACTAGATAAACTATTATCTTTTCTTTTCTCTCCATTTATTTTCTCTCCTAAAGCCCTTTCTTTCTTTTCTATCCTTTTCTAAACTCGGGGACAGAGCGTAAGAGAGAGTGAGGTGGCAAAGAGAGGATGGGAGATATATTAGTGGGACTTAAATCACACAGGTGTAAAATCAGTATAAAAGAAACCGAGTTGCAGCCGGGGTGCGGAGGAAATACCATGCCCCAGCTGCAAGGCTACGGAACAAGCCGCATGTGACTAATGTATACCCCATGGTAATCGATAAAAAATACATTTGTTTTTTATATTATTTTACCGTATCTATATCTATATCTATATCTATATCTATATCTATATCTATATCTATATCTATATCTATATCTATATCTATATCTATATCTATATTTATAATAAACCAAAGCAATAAATCTCATACGACATTCAAAGAGATCAACCTCCTTATTGAGTGTGTCATGTGGCATGCCTATGGGGCATTAAGTAATTTTAGGAAAAAAATATTTAAAAACAAGTTACACCAAATTAACGAGCGTTTTATTATCTTTCCAACGAATACCATAGTGCTATATAAAAATGGAGAAAAAAACGACTATTTTTTGTTTGAAGTATTAGGTTTTAGCATTGGATTTATAGATTGTTTTAGGTTAGGTATTGAATATTGATATTAGAGTTATGCATTTTTTTTAACCTTTATAATATGTGTTAATACTAGAGTTAAATATAATGTTTTAGGTTATTTACCAATATTAGTATGTTAGAGTTGTACATTTTTTTAGCCTTTAAGATATGTGTTAATATTTGAGTTATACATTGTTTTAAGTTAGTGTTAGCATTGGAGTTGTACGTTATTTTAGGTTATGTATGAGTTATACATTGTTTTAGATTAGATGTACTCTCAGGGTATAATCTAGTTATCTATATCTATTCTATAACTATATTACATATAATAAACAAAACCTCCCTATGTACACATGTCCTACCCTCATTCAAAGTTCAATCTATACACCTCCATATTGTGCCACATGGCACAACCATGTAATTTATAAAAAAAATTACTTTTTTTAAATCAAAAATTATTAATTAAATTAAATGGGGTAAATCAATGTTGATTTAGTTATTTCGGTCAAGGCATCTTGACTTTCTTATACACATAATTTTGATGAGATTATATTCCAAAAACAGCTTTACTTTATCTTCTTTATTGTTAATCAATCTTGTGTTTTTTTCTAGATTCAATTAGAATCAATTGATTGATCATTGCTTCAAGCCTTCAACCTCTTTAATCATTCAACCTCTCAATCCAATCTATTCAACCATTAGTGTGACACCCGGCATGTTTGGCTTAAACATATTAGTAACATTTAAGTCTACCTTAGCGAGAAACGTTTACAAACAGACTTAACTGGGTTAGTTGAGTCGGGTCAAGTTAGGATTGTCCAGGGTGCAATAATCTGGAGGATCATTGGGAGTCGTTTTGGTAATACACTAGTACCGGGTTCCGTTGTTGGTGACATTACATGAACTAATTAAGTATATGTGTAGATTATGGGTCGTGTGGTAGATTATGTACATAGATGTATTTAAATGATGTGTACGTGATTATCTATGCTTAAATATGTTAAATATAGACTAAGGATGCATGCTTATGTGTTAAGATGTGTTAGAATGCGTTAAACACGACAAACTGGAAACTAGTTAAACATGAGTTCTGGTTCGACCACTTCGAGTGGTCGAAGGAGAACATTTGTTTGGTTCGACCCTTTGTAAATGGGCGAACCTGGGAAGTGGAATTGAAAGAATTCCCTTCGACTAGGACAGGGCTCATTCGACCCTGTGGAAGGGTCGAAGGAGGCCACATTCGACCATTAAGTTGGGACGAAGGAGGATTAGTATAAATACCAAACTTTGTCATTTTTCATCATTTCACAAACCCTAACCGTCTCAAAACACTCTCAAGCGATGCTAATCACTAAGGAAGGAGTTTTTGCTCTTCTTTTTCATAATCTAACCTATCTACAACATCTAAACAAGAATCCAAGGTGTGTTCTTGATCCTAATCCTTTTTAAAGCATTTTAATTCGTTTTCATCTAACCCTAATTGTCCGGATCTGTTCTAAGGGTGTTTTTATGATTAAAAACCTTTTAAACATCTTTCTAAATCAAAACCTTATCATATGACATAGGTTTTCATGATAATAAACGTGTGTTAATTATATGTTATGTGGTGTTATGTGTTGTTCAATGAATTGCTGCTGTATCTATGATAGAAACATGATATAGGACTGTTATGGATGCGAGTTTATTATTGTTTAGGGTTAAAAAGGGGTAGATGATGATATTATGGGTATTTGGGGGTTTTAACGAATCTAGACTTGATGCATGATATTTATGATCAATAGAAATAATAGGGAAAGATCGAACACTCGACAAACTGAGCATTTCAAGTTGCATATGAATCGATTTCAAAAGTTTCCAAATTGGGTGAATAATCCATGCATGATTGTGGCATTTCCATAATTTTTACCATTTTGGGAAAGGGCTGAAATGGACGTATTATTGGGGGAAATCGGTGGGGTTTTGTAGGGATAAGTTATTCATGCTTGACTGTTGTGTTTGATGATGTTTCGAGTCGTTTTGAATGTGTTTGAAGCGTTTTTAGGAAAATTTGCACAACAGGGGCGAACCTGGACTCCTTTGACCGATCGAAGGTGCGAAGAAGGGAATCCAGGGTCGAACCTGGGTTATGTTTGGGCGAACGTGGTAAAACGGGTGAAGGAAACATCAAACGGTCGAACGAAACCCAAAATGGGCGAAGGAGATTGAAAACGGGCGAAGGAGACTTAAACTGACTGGTTCGACCGTTCTGATGCAGAAATGAGATTTTTGATACAAACTAAGTGTTTTATGCTTAAACCTTGTGTGTAATCTATGTGTACTTGATTAGTTAGGGTAATGGGTCACCAACGGAATGTCGGGTCGGTCTAGAGTGTCGATTAAACATTTAAACACGTTTTAAAACATATTTGGTTACGATCTGGACAATCGGGGACTAGATAACCTTATGGTTATTAGTCGGAACACTTATGTGAACATTTTGATAGATCTCCGGTAGAGGGATTATCAAGGGCTTAACATCTTTACTTATAACCGAAGAACGCTATCTAAGGTGAGTTCACGGCCCCACTTTTACTGCTTTAACTTTTGGGGGAGAAAACATGCGCTAAACTATTTTGGTAACATATGTCATACTATGGTTTTTTTAATTTTGTATTGCTATACGATCTTTGGAAGTCCCGGGGGAAACCATGAATGTGCGGGGATGCACAACGGGGGAAATGTGGATAGATCTATTGGGCGTGACCTGCCCCACTCGTCGGCTTGGAGGGCCGGGCGGGTGCATGTTGTCTCGAACTGGAACATTGGTATCATGCTGAACATTCGGGCTACTTAAACATGCTAAACATTGCTAAACGTGTCTAGTAATGGTTTCCAATCGTAGTAGTAATAAAACATACGCCTAGCTAGCGTACTTGGTAACATTGATATAGTATGGACATGGTAACGTTTTGGTAACACTTGGTAACATATTGAACAAACCTGTGAACTCACCAGCATTATATGTTGACATCTTATTGGCATGTTTTTCTCAGGTCGCTAAGGTAGCAACAAATGGAACTAGGCGCACGGGTCTGCATTTGGCATCTAGGCTTAGTCGCATGTTTTTGAAATAAAGTGTCTTGAATACTTTGGAACACTATTGTAGCTGATTAAATTCTTAAATGCTTCCGCTTATAAAATCGTTGTTATGGCTTTACGTTTTTCATATAGAGTTGTTTATTGTGATCGTTGACTTGGATCCTGGTTTGTCATGCGCCTCGCGGTAAAACTCCGCAATGGTTATAGTGAACTAGGACTGCATGTAGAGTCTGGTCTATAGCCGAGTCGCACACACTAGACGGTCACATACTTTGAGTCTATTAGTGGGATACGTACTAACGTTGTCGGGGTGTCCTTACATCATCATCATGCTTCTCCGTTACATCATCCGCTTTTATTTGGGTTCTTACCTACTCTTGTCTTCTTCTTCTGGATTGAAGAAGGAGGGGTTGATTGGTTGGTTCTAACACACACATGCCTTCTTACACTAGCACCTATCGTAACACGATACTAGGCGACGATATTCGGTGACTGGAGTCTGGATTAGGAGTACATCTGGAGGACCATGTAGAGCAGTTTGTCATTTCGGGTGCACACGAAATAATAAACTGGAATGCATGAAAATCCCGATGGACTTCGAGTTTGGATGTATAGTCCTGGATTTGTCCCTAGGTTAACTCTTGTAAATTTCTAGTGGTTGACACTGGAAGTGAATCTGAATCCCTCGATTTCTTGATTTGTTAGATCATGTCTGGTGCTCGCGGTGGTGGACGTCGTGGTGGCGGCGGTGGTCGTGCTGGAGGCGGTGGTCGTGGGAACATCAACATGACCCAAGCTGAACTGAACAACTTGCTATAGCAACAAGTGAACATGGCTATGGCTAACTTCCAGGCTGGGATTAATGCCATGGGTGGTAAGTTGATTTCTGTCGACCTTGCCTCATTCTTGGGTTTCGTGTCCTTTCGTTTGTGTTTTACTCGTGTACCGTGTTTCAGGTATGGGTGCCAATCCACCCCCACCTCAGTGCTCTTATAAGAAGTTTCGGGACTGTCTGCCCCATAACTTCGCTAGAACTGAGGGAGCGGTGGGACTGCTCTGATGGCTGGAAAAGGTTGAGTCTGTGTTCGTTATGTGTAACTGTCCTGCTGGGGACCGGGTGAAGTATGCTACTGCGACGTTTGAGGGGCCTGCACTGTCGTGGTGGAATGCTACCACTCAGAACATGGGGTTAGGGGAGGCTATTGCTATGCCTTGGGCGGAGTTTGTGCAGCTGTTGAGAGGTGAGTACTCTCTGAGAGAGGAGATACAGAAGTTAGAGCATGAGGTCTAGAGCTACAAGATGGTTGGGTGTGAGATTGAAGATTACACTATGAGGAGGAATGAGCTGGCGGTGTTGTGTCCTGATTTGCACACACCCGAGTATAGGAGGATCGAGCACTATGTGTCTGGACTGGTGCCGGAGATTGCTGGGTTAGTGGCTGCTGGGAACCTTCCCACTATTGCTGAAGTTGTCCGATCAGCTCATCGGATGACTAACCTGAAGGTGGCAGAAGGTGTTTTGCCTCCTAAGGGTGCTGCTGTGAAGGTTACTGAAGGGAACAAGAGGAAATTGGATAGTGTGGGAAAGAGTGTTGTGCCAGCTCAACCGGGCAGAAGACGGGTGGGTATGTTAGGAAGCATCCCAAGTGCAACAAGTGTGGTTTTCACCATTCTGGGGGTTGTGATAGGGCTCGTTGTCATCGGTGCCATCAGTTGGGGCACCATGCTAAGGATTGCAAGGTGGCACTCACCCCAACTCAGACTCCTACGGCTACTCCTGCTCCTGCTGCTCAGGGGACTCAGGGGAGGAAGGGGTGTTATAACTGTGGTGATGCGGGACACTTCAAGCGTGAATGTCCTAAACTGAAGCAGGGCGATAATGGGAGGGGCGGGAACGGTAACGGGAACAATGGCGGTGGAGGCAGGACTGCACGTGCTTTCGTCATTGGATCTGCAGAGGCTAGGCAGGATCCAGACACAGTTACCGGTACGTTCCTTCTTAATGATCGCTATGTTTCTGTCTTATTTGATTCTGGTGCCGATAAGAGTTTCGTATCTTTGGACATTAGTCGATTGCTAGATATAGTACCCACACCTTTAGATGCTAAGTACTTAATAGAATTGGCTGATGGTAAGAAAATCGAAGCAACACACACCCTTAAGGAATGTCGCTTGGAACTGTCGGGTTTGTCCTTCCCCATTGACTTTATGCCGGTACCCCTGGGTAGTTTTGATGTCGTGGTCGGCATGGATTGGTTATCGTTGTATCGTGCAGAGATCGTTTGTTTCGACAAGGTTATTCGGATCCCTCTCCCTGATGGAGAGATTCTTTCGGTTCGTGGCGAGAAAAGCGGTGCTCCGCTGAGTATCATTTCTAGCATGAAAGCTCGTAAGTACCTTCGGAAGGGTTGTTTGGCCATTCTGGCGCTTGTTAACGTTTCTACTGACGATGATAAGAAGATCGAGGATATTCTGGTGGTTCGTGATTTTCCTGATGTGTTTCCAGATGATTTACCTGGTCTTCCTCCCCATCGTCAGGTTGAGTTTGGTAATGATCTTACTCCGGGCGTAGCTCCTATTGCCCGAGCTCCGTATCGTCTTGCACCTCCCGAGATGCAAGAGTTGTCCAGCCAGTTACAGGAACTCTTGGAAAAGGGTTTCATCCGACCGAGTTCTTCCCCGTGGGGAGCTCCTATTTTGTTTGTGAAGAAGAAGGATGGAAGTCTTCGCATGTGTATTGATTATCGTGAGCTGAACAAAGTGACCATCAAGAATCGTTATCCTCTTCCTCGCATTGATGATCTCTTTGACCAGCTTCAGGGCTCCAGCTACTATTCGAAGATTGATTTGCGGTCCGGTTATCACCAGTTGCGCGTCAGGGAAGCTGACATTCAGAAGACTGCTTTTCGCACTCGTTATGGCCATTTTGAGTTCTTGGTCATGCCTTTTGGTCTCACTAACGCACCGGCGGTGTTCGTGGATTTAATGAACCGCGTTTGCAAACCTTACCTTGATAAGTTCGTCATCGTGTTCATTGACGATATTCTGATTTATTCCAAGAACAAGGCGGATCATGAGGAACATCTACGGTTGGTCTTGGAACTTTTGAGACAGGAGCAGTTGTATGCTAAGTTCTCGAAGTGTGATTTTTGGTTACGTGAAGTTCAATTCCTAGGACATGTGGTGAATGAACAGGGAATTCATGTCGATCCGGCTAAGATCGAAGCTATTAAGGACTGGGAAGCACCAAAGACGCCATCTGAGGTGCGGCAATTCCTAGGTCTTGCGGGTTATTATCAGCGTTTCATTGAGGGATTTTCGAAGATCGCTCAACCCCTCACTACTCTTACCCAGAAGGACCGAAAGTTCGACTGGGATGAACCACAAGAATCAGCATTTCAGATGTTGAAGCTTAAACTTTGTTCTGCACCTATCTTATCCTTACCTGAGGGTACGGATGACTTCGTTGTGTACTGTGACGCTTCTATTCGTGGTCTCGGTTGTGTGTTGATGCAACGCGGGAAGGTTATTGCTTATGCTTCTCGTCAACTCAAAGTTCATGAGAAGAACTACACTACTCATGACTTGGAACTGGGTGCGGTAGTCTTTGCGTTGAAAATCTGGAGACATTACTTGTACGGTACTAAGTGTGAAGTATATACCGATCACAAGAGTCTTCAGCATATTTTCGACCAGAAGGTGTTAAACATGCGGCAGCGTCGCTGGGTTGAACTCCTGAACGATTATGACTGTGCTATCAAATACCATCCTGGCAAGGCAAACGTTGTGGCGGACGCCTTGAGCAGGAAGGAGTCTGCGAATCCTCGCCGTGTTCGAGCCTTACAGCTCACCATCCATTCGTCATTGCCTGACCGAATCCGTTCTACACAGTTGGAAGCCTTGAAGGAGGAAAACCTTAAGGCTGAGACTATGCACAATGCTGACAAGCATCTTGAGCTCAGGACCGATGGCTTACACTATTTTGCGGGACGTGCTTGGGTCCCATTGTTCGGGGGATTGCGCGAGCTTGTTTTGGATGAAGCTCACAAATCCCAGTATTCTATTCACCCTGGCTCCGATAAGATGTATCAGGATTTGAAGGTACTTTATTGGTGGCCAAACATGAAAGATGATATAGCTTCTTATGTCGGCAAATGTTTGACTTCTGCTAAAGTCAAGGTGGAGTATCAGAGGCCGTCTGGTCTCCTGCAACAACCAGAGGTTCCGGAATGGAAGTGGGAGCGAATCACGATGGATTTTGTCACCAAACTGCCAAGGTCACCTAGTGGTTATGATATGATCTGGGTGATTGTTGACCGGCTGACAAAATCGGCACGTTTCATACCTATTAAGGAAACCGATGGACTCGAGCGGTTGGCTCGACTTTACCTTAAGGAGGTGGTTGCTCGGCACGGGGTGCCTGTCTCTATTATCTCTGATCGTGATTCTCGTTTTGCTTCGCGTTTCTGGAAGGCTCTGCACAAGGCTTTGGGTACTCAGTTGGATATGAGTACAGCTTATCATCCGCAAACTGATGGACAGAGTGAGCGGACGATTCAAACCTTGGAAGACATGCTTCGGGCATGTGTTATCGATTTTGGCAAAAGTTGGGAGATCCACCTGCCATTAGTGGAGTTCTCTTACAACAACAACTATCACTCTAGTATCAAGGCAGCTCCGTTCGAGGCTCTTTACGGACGGAAATGTCGATCACCACTTTGTTGGGCCAAGGTGGGCGAGAGCCAGCTCACTGGTCCGGAACTTGTGTACGAAACTTCGGAGAAAATCGTACAGATTCGTCACCATTTGGCTGCTGCACGGGATCGTCAGAAGAGTTATGCCGATCGCCGTCGAAAACCTTTGGATTTCCAGGTTGGGGACAGGGTTCTTCTGAAAGTTTCACGATGGAAGGGCGTCATACGCTTTGGAAAGCGTGGCAAGCTTAACCCTCGATATGTCGGACCATTCTCAATCCTGGATCGGATTAGACCGGTGGCATACAGACTAGACTTACCGGCGGAGCTCGGTAGTGTGCACAACGTCTTCCATGTGTCTAACTTGAAGAAGTGTTTGGCTGATGAATCTCTCATTGTACCACTGGAGGAGATCAAGGTTGATGATCGTCTTCGCATTGTGGAGGAACCTGTCGAGATTCTCGACTACAAGATTCGTAGCCTTCGTCGGAGTAAAATCCGCATCGTTATGGTTCGTTGGAACTCGAATCGTGGACCGGAGTTCACATGGGAACGGGAGGATCAGATGAAAGCTAAATATCCTCATCGTTTTCCAAAGCGCGCGTTTGAATCGAAGCATGTTACTGCTGAAGCGGAATGAATCTCGGGTCGAGATTCCTTTCAACGTGGGGATGATGTGACATCCGGTAATTTTCTTTTCGTTCTGTTCTTTTCGTTTCTTTCCTTTTGGGGCTTTGCGCAATTTTCGGGACAAAAATTCTTTCAACGTGGGGATGATGTGACACCCGGCATGTTTGGCTTAAACATATTAGTAACATTTAAGTCTACCTTAGCGAGAAACGTTTACAAACAGACTTAACTGGGTTAGTTGAGTCGGGTCAAGTTAGGATTGTCCAGGGTGCAATGATCTGGAGGATCATTGGGAGTCGTTTTGGTAATACACTAGTACCGGGTTCCATTGTTGGTGACATTACATGAACTAATTAAGTATATGTGTAGATTATGGGTCGTGTGGTAGATTATGTACATAGATGTATTTAAATGATGTGTACATGATTATCTATGCTTAAATATGTTAAATATAGACTAAGGATGCATGCTTACGTGTTAAGATGTGTTAGAATGCGTTAAACACGACAAACTAGAAAACTAGTTAAACATGAGTTCTGGTTCGACCACTTCGAGTGGTCGAAGGAGAACATTTGTTTGGTTCGACCCTTTGTAAATGGGCGAACCTGGGAAGTGGAATTGAAAGAATTCCCTTCGACCAGGACAGGGCTCATTCGACCCTGTGGAAGGGTCGAAGGAGGCCACATTCGACCATTAAGTTGGGGCGAAGGAGGATTAGTATAAATACTAAACTATGTCATTTTTCATCATTTCACAAACCCTAACCGTCTCAAAACACTCTCAAGCGATTCTAATCACTAAGGAAGGAGTTTTTGCTCTTCTTTTTCATAATCTAACCTATCTACAACATCTAAACAAGAATCCAAGGTGTGTTCTTGATCCTAAACCTTTTTAAAGCATTTTAATTCGTTTTCATCTAACCCTAATTGTCCGGATCTGTTCTAAGGGTGTTTTTATGATTAAAAACCTTTTAAACATCTTTCTAAATCAAAACCTTATCATATGACATAGGTTTTCATGATAATAAACGTGTGTTAATTATGTGTTATGAGGTGTTATGTGTTGTTCAATGAATTGCTGCTGTATCTATGATAGAAACATGATATAGGATTGTTATGGATGCGAGTTTATTATTGTTTAGGGTTAAAAAGGGGTAGATGATGATATTATGGGTATTTGGGGGTTTTAACGAATCTAGACTTGATGCATGATATTTATGATCAATAGAACTAATAGGGAAAGATCGAACACTCGACAAACTGAGCATTTCAAGTTGAATATGAATCGATTTCAAAAGTTTCCAAATTGGGTAAATAATCCATGCATGATTGTGACATTTCCATAATTTTTACCATTTTAGGAAAGGGCTGAAATGGACGTATTATTGGGGGAAATCGGTGGGGTTTTGTAGGGATAAGTTATTCATGATTGACTGCTGTGTTTGATGATGTTTCGAGTCGTTTTGAATGTGTTTGAAGCGTTTTTAGGAAAATTTGCACAACAGGGGCGAACCTGGACTCCTTCGACCGATCGAAGGTGCGAAGGAGGGAATCTAGGGTCGAACCTGGGTTATGTTTGGGCGAACGTGGTAAAACGGGCGAAGGAAACATCAAATGGTCGAACGAAACCCAAAATGGGCGAAGGAGATTAAAAACGGGCGAAGGAGACTTAAACTGACTGGTTCGACCGTTCTGATGCAGAAATAAGATTTTTGATACAAACTAGGTGTTTTATGCTTAAACCTTGTGTGTAATCTATGTGTACTTGATTAGTTAGGGTAATGGGTCACCAACGGAATGTCAGGTCGGTCTAGAGTGTCGATTAAACATTTAAACATGTTTTAAAACATACTTGGTTACGATCTGGACAATCGGGGACTAGATAACCTTATGGTTATTAGTCGGAACACTTATGTGAACATTTTGATAGATCTCCGGTAGAGGGATTATCAAGGGCTTAACATCTTTACTTATAACCGAAGAATGCTATCTAAGGTGAGTTCACGGCCCCACTTTTACTGCTTTAACTTTTGGGGGAGAAAACATGCGCTAAACTATTTTGGTAACATATGTCATACTATGGTTTTTTTAACTTTGTATTGCTATACGATCTTTGGAAGTCCCGAGGGAAACCATGAATGTGCGGGGATGCACAACGGGGGAAATGTGGATAGATCTATTGGGCGTGACCTGCCCCACTCGTCGGCTTGGAGGGCCGGGCGGGTGCATGTTGTCTCGAACAGGAACATTGGTATCATGTTGAACATTCGGGCTGCTTAAACATGCTAAACATTGCTAAACGTGTCTAGTAATGGTTTCCAATCGTAGTAGTAATAAAACATACGCCTAGCTAACGTACTTGGTAACATTGATATAGTATGGACATGGTAACGTTTTGGTAACACTTGGTAACATATTGAACAAACCTGTAAACTCACCAGCATTATATGTTGACATCTTATTGGCATGTTTTTCTCAGGTCGCTAAGGTAGCAACAAATGGAACTAGGCGCACGGGTCTGCATTTGGCGTCTAGGCTTAGTCGCATGTTTTTGAAATAAAGTGTCATGAATACTTTGGAACACTATTGTAGCTGATTAAATTCTTAAATGCTTCCGTTTATAAAATCGTTGTTTATGGCTTTACGTTTTTCATATAGAGTTGTTTATTGTGATCGTTGACTTGGATCCTGGTTTGTCATGCGCCTCGCGGTAATACTCCGCAAGTGGTAATTTGAGGGTGTGACAATTAGGTATGCCTTCATTATTTCTATTTTTTTCCTACTTTTTATTATATATCATTGATGGAAAGCAACGCTTCATCCCGTGGTGATGGTAGCAATGAGAAGGTGGGGATTTCGTCTAGCGAGGTACGTTTCCATATTTCATCTCTACTCTTGGATTGGTTTCTTTTTCCCTACTCGTGAAGGCACGATTCCTCATCTCATTGCCATAGGTAAAACAAATTCAAAATAGAGAAGTTAATGTTTATAACGTATTTGAATATTTTTATTTGTTCGATTTTGTGTTTTTTCATTGCGATGTTTACCTTTTTTTGATGAATTTGGAGTTGATTGTACTTATGGATCTATGTACATAAAGACTATATGCAAACAGAACCTAAATATGTGTGATTGAGATTCAGCACTGAATTGATTTGGGTCATGAAATTCATTAGGTTTTCGGTCAGCAACTGGAAAAATTACACGTTATTAATGTGTGTAGATTCTTAAAAGGAATGTTTGTAAATAAATTATACATTTAAATCTCTGATGTCGAATTTCTCAACAATGATATGCTATTAATATGTGTAGGTGTTCTTAAAGAAGAGCGTTTGGAGAAGCTTGTGAATAAGTATGAAAATGTTAATTGAGCGAATTGATTGGTTGGACCGACATGCTTTTAAAGGTATGATCTTCAAATCAGTAAAAATAGGAGGTTTCATATGTATGTGTTTGTTGATTTGTACATTGTTTTGTTCTGAATTTTATTTATTTTTTAAAAATGTTAATTCTAGGGTGGGTTTGCTAATGAGAGTTATTGTATGGGATCAATAGGGTTATTGTATGTGTTCAAGAATGTTCATGTTAGTGTTCTTTCATGTGTTCTTGAGGATCATCTCTTTTTGGATCTTCATCATCAGGAGTGAATGTTTTTTATTGTTTGATTCTAGAATGAATGAATAATGGGTTAGTGTATTTGGATATGGGGCTCCAGTTTGGATCTTTCAATCGAAATTCAAAATCCATGAATTGATTGGAAATTTAAATGAGTTTCCTATATTGGAGGCTAATAATATGGAATGATTATCGTGGGTTTAAAGAGGGGAGAGATTAAAATATAGTAGAAATATTTTTATGTGGATATTTCTATATGATATTCTAAACGAAAAAAAAAAAAAAAAACCTTTTTTAAGTGGATCTTTCACTTGTAATTTCTAACATTTAAATATCTAAGTAACTTACTAACGAAGATTATAATTTTCATATTAGAAATAATGCAGGCAAATTTTCTCAGAAGCTGAAGTTCTCAGAAGACAAATTTGAGATGACTTTTGCTACAAATTACTTAGGTAATCTCTTTATTCCATATATTTATCTATTTACATTTTTATAATATCTTATAGAAATATTCACGTTTTAGTCTTTTTACTTTTTTTTTAAACAAAAAGCAATAAATGACAATGAGAAAGGAAACTGGCATAAATTAGGAACTCATTAAATTTTCTTATTACATTCAAATTACTCACTTTCTAAATTTAGTGTAATTTATATTGGTAATAAGTTAAATTTCGAATTTTGAATTTCAAAATTAAAATTAAAATTCAAAACATTTAAATTCGAATTATACAAAATTTCAAATTTTGAGTTTTGGTTAATAATGGTAAGAAATTACGCATACTAATTATCCTTTTAATTACACATTTAATAAGATTCAAAGTCTCTACATAAGTATTGTCAACTCTCCAATTAATACATTAATTGGTCCTATTAATTGTGCTATATTATTCTAATATTAATTTAGCTTATATTGGTAATAAATTAAATATCGAATTTTGAATTTCAAATTTCAAATTAAAGTTTGAAATGTTTAAATTCGTTGAATTTTGGTTAATAATTGTAAGAAATTACACATAATAATTATCCTTTTATTTACACAGTTAATATGATTCAAAGTTCCTACATAACTTGTGTCAACTCTTATTAATACATTAATTGATCCTATTAATTGCCGTATATTATCCTAATATTAGTTTAGCTTATATTGGTAATCAATTAAATAACGAATTAGCAATTTCAAATTTCAAATTAAAATTCAAAATATTTAAATTCGAATTAGACAAAATTTTGAATTTTGAATTTTGTTTAATAATGGTAAGAAATTACACATACTAATTATCCTTTTAATTACACATTTTGAATGACTTAATCTTTTAAAAAATAAAATTTTGAATTAAAGTTAATAATGTAAACCATTACATTTATTTATTAACTTTAAATTATGATTTCCTAATATATTTAAAATATAACAATTAATAATTTTGGTTGTAATTTTATCAAATTAATTACAAGTAAAAATTAAAATTTTAAATACTAAACTTTGAAATTATAGATTTCTGTTAAACTTTAAAAATATTTGAATACTAAATGTTTTATATAAATATTTAATATCAACAATTTGAATTTAAGATTCATGGTAACATTTAGATTTAGATTTAATTAACACATTTAAAATATTTAATTCAAATTTTTGAATGATTCGAATCTTTCAAATTTTGATTACTAGAATTTGAATTGACAGATTTCAATTAAACTTTATAAATATTCAAATATTAAATGTTATATAATTTCATATTTCGATATTTATAATTTTAATTTTTAAATTTTTTTAACATTATAAAAATTTTGAATTTTGGATAATAATGGTAACAATAAGACTTAATTATAACATTTAATTCAAATTTGAATTATCTGAATATTTTAAAAATTTTCAAACTTTGAATTTAAATTAATTATTGTAACAATGAATCCTACTATGACCATTAAAATAGAGATATTATAATTAGAAATTTACTAATATATTTAAAATTTAAAAAATAATTGTTTTGATTATAAACTTCTCCAATTAGTTACAAGTTAAAATTTAATTTTGCTTACTAGAATTTGAATTGATAGATTTCAGTTAAAATTTATAACTATTCAAATAATAAATGTTCTATTTAAGTATATAATTTCATATTTCAATATCTATAATATAAATTTTAAAATTTTGTTAACATTATAAAAATTCTAAATTTTGAATTCTAAATAATAATGGTAACAATTAGACTTCATTATAACATTTAATTCGAATTTTGAATGATTTGAATATTTTAAAAAATTTCACACTTTTGAAGTTAAATCAATAAATGTAACAAACAATCATATTATTACATTTAAAATAGAGATATACCAATTAGATATTTCCTAATATATTTAAAATTTAACAAATAATAATTTTAGTTATAAATTTCTCAAATTAGTTACAAGTTAAAATTCAAATTTTGAATACAAGAATTTCAATTGATAGATTTCAGTTAAACTTTATAAATATTCAAATATTAAATGTTCTATTTAAGTATATAATTTCATATTTTAATATCTATAATGGTAACAATTAGACTTAATTATAACATTTAATTCGAATTTTGAATGATCTGACTCAACCGGTGTCTTACTTTTAACATTTTATAAGAAATATTTTTCACTACTATTTATTTTTTACTAGATAATACTCCTCAAATACCATCTGATAACAAGATTCCAGTGAAGTTCCAAAGGCGTCAATTACCAATATCCGTATGTTTCGCAATGACCATCAATAAAAGCCAATGACAGTCTCTATCGAAGGTTGTATTGTATTTAAGAAACCCCGTATTCTCATATGGCAAACTTTATGTCGCATTGTCAAGAGTTAAAGGAATGGTAGGGGTGAAATTACTTATACTAGATAGTGATGGGAATCTCAAAACTCAAACAAAAAATATGGTGTATAAGGAAATATTTAGTGATATTTGAATACCATGTGTATTCCTTACTTTTAAATTTTAATAAAATATTTCTATGATATTTTTTATAGGTTTTACTGCTTCAAATAATTATTAATTTTTAAACCGTGTTTATAATCACCTAGTTAATTAATAAATTGTGAATAGCGACAAACTTAATTTTCACAAGTGGGGATGACAAGAAACTCGACATGGTCACCGGGAAAAGGAAAAAGATCGCATAGAGAAGAATCAATTGTTGTTTGATTGCCTCAACCTGTCAGCACCCACGCATTAATTTTAGGATGAGTCAAGCACCTCTTTCTTCCCAAAACTAAAAAATAAAATCATTTTTAATTTGTGGTCCAATTGTTTTTCTAATATATAAAGTGATTGTTATAGTATACATGCCTATGAAATTATTAACTTGTAGAGTCTAAACGAGTCGAGCTGTTCGTGAGCAACTCGATGTTGGTTTGATAAAAAAAAAACTCGAAACGAGTCAAGCCTTATCAAACTCGAGCCGAGCCCGAGCCTAGCATGTGAAGCTCGCCAGATTTGTCGAGCCTTATTGAGTCTTAGTGTAATATTAAATATATTGGAATTTAATAATATTTACCTCTCATTTAAAGTTGTTTAGTAAATGAGCCGAGTTCGAGCTTCACTTATCGAGCTCACGAGCCTAACGAGCATATTATTTATGTTATTTTTATATAATATATTAACACCTAGATAATAAACGAGTTAAGTCCGAGCTTGAGAAATTACCAACGAGCCGAGATCGAGCTCTCCCGAGATCAAACTCTCCTATGTTAATCAAGCTCAAGCTCAAGTCTGATCAAGCTTGGGCTCAGTTCAGCTCAGCTCGTTTGCAAAACTAGTAATTAGTATACACTAGACTATTGCCTGCGTGGACACGCGGTTTAAAAAATTAATAATTATTTAGAGCGGTATAACCTATAAACAAAATATAGTAAAAATATTCTAATAAAATTTAAAAGCAAGGAATACACATTTTATTTAAATATCACTAAATATTTCCTTATACACCACATTTTTTGTTTTAGTTTTGACATTCCCATCACCATCTAGTATAAGTAATTTCACCCCTCCTCTGCTTTTAACTCTTGACAATGCGACATAAAGTTGGCCATGTGAGAATACAAGGTCTCTTAATTAATACAATCCAACCTTCGACAGAGACTGGCCTTGGCTTTTATTGATAGTCATTGCGAAACATACGGTTATTGGGAATTGACGCCTTTGAAACTTGACTGGAATCTTGTTATCAGATGGTATCCTATTTATTCTAGGAATAAGTGTTTTGGTACAAATGTTTCCACCTGATATGATTTCGGCTTCAATAACACGCTTTGCAAGTTTGGTGATCCTTAATCCCGTGCCGTTGCACAAGCCATTTGGTTGATCTATGTTTCTCAACAACATAACAGGTACACTGACCTTTAGTACTGAAGGGGCAGGGTATCAGCGCTTAGGTGCACCCTACCCGCCAAAATTATCCACCACGGATCAGCAAGGCTATGTAGAGAGACAAGAGCATCGTCTCCCGCGGAGAGCATCCGCAGAAGGATCCTCCGCCAAGATGCAGCCCCCCTGAAGCTCCACTTGCTGCACACCTCCCCGGGTGTCAGATGTCACCTCAGCTGACATCTCCTGCCACCAGGAAAAAAAGGAGGATCCTGCAGACCATAACTTGGCGACACGTGTACCAATGGCAGTGTACCGCCCCTAACAGCCAATCATGGTGCGCCACGTGGACCAATCACAAGGCCACATTCTTGACTAGTTTGCTTTATCTGACTAAGAATCCAAATCCAATTGGATGGGCCCCTAAAAACCCCGGCCCAACTTCGAGGCCTGGGCTGAGCTCTCCAAAAGTGGGCCACAAGCCTCCGGCACACAAGACCTCTATAAAAGGGGGTCTCCACACCTTTTAAGAGGTTGAACAATTTATCCAATTACACAGACACACTTGTATTTCCGATTTGTATTTTCTCTAAGTTACACTTGTAATCTCTCGAGTAATATAAGATCGTATTTTTACAGTGGACGTAGGTCAACGAGACCGAACCACTTAAACCTTGTGTGTGCATTACAATATCTATTAGCTTATCGCATACCTAATCGGACCACGGACCTATCATCGTTGTGAGCAAAGGATAATATCCTTTAGCAAGCACAAGTAGCCACCCCCTCATTATACCCGAGTTATACTCGTTGTTTCTTCATTGGTGCCACCCGTACCGACTGAAAACGTAGTTTTCTCAAACTCATCATTTCAAATCACCTATGGCAGATCCCAATCCGATCGGTACTCCGGACCCAACTTCGTGCACTGTACTCCAGGGTACAATCACCAGAGTAATGGGTACTCCGGACAACCAAGCCAGACAGCCAGCTCCACGGGTCCACTCGCCTCCACACACGGTCACTTGCTCAGACTCCGAGCAGGAGAACGCCGGACCAGTAGACCCAGATGAGTGGCTATTCCAACGATATCTTGAAACAACAAAAACTTACCAATCCATGCTTACCAAACAACAGGCTGGTAACTCAGCACTTTTTGCATCCCCTTCAGGCAGACAAAGCCGAAAGGGTAAAGAAAAAGAGGTTGAAAAATCAATGTCTCGACGTCATGCCCGCACGCGCGGGCAGGACCTCGGCAAATCAACATCTGAGTCAGACGACTACCAACCGACCAGTGACTCAGACGTTTCTAAGGACCCTAAGGCGAAAAAACACAAGATGACGAAGGAAACTTCGGCAACGTCATACCGAAAGGAGGATGATGACCTCAATCGGCCTTACAAGCCTAAGTCATTCTCCATAAATTCAAAATTCTGTCAGCGGATAGCCACCGCTCCCATTGAGAAACAGGCTAAACTCCATAGTAACATCGGCAAGTACGATGGCCTGCGCGATCCTACGGATCACCTGCACGACTTTGAGTGTGCAGGTACCACAGTCCCATGGCCCGTCTAGGTCTGGTGCCACTTGTTTGCACAGACACTTACAGGCGCGGCCAGAGTTTGGTTTGATAACCTCCCGGTGGGAGGAATAGTGGATTTTGATGATCTCATCAAAAAATTCAATGACCACTTCTCCCACCTCATGAAACACAAGAAGGATAAATCTCATATCCTGCTCTGCCAGCGCACGGACAACGAGTCCATCGATGATTACATAGTGCGCTACAACAAAGAGGCACTACAAATAAGATGCGGCGAAGAACTCACACGCGCGGGCTTCATTCATGGTGTCTGCGGTGAGGAACTAATGAAGACCCTGTCAGGAAAAGACGACATCCCAAACGCTTGGGATGAAGTTATCAGGGCCTCCAAAGTTTACGCATCATCCGAGCGCTCACTCAAACAACAGTGCGGCTTCCAGCAGACTCATAACTCCAATAAAAATAAAGGCAAAAAATCTGTTTGGTCGCGCATCTCGGGAACAGCGGACGAAGGCAAATATTCATCCGCCAACGACGCTCGCCAAACCATCAGTAACAAACAATCGTGGGACCAGAGGGGTTACTCAAAGAAAAATACTGACTAGACCCCTCTCACCAAGACACCGTCTCAAGTGCTCAAGACTGAGCAAATCACTTTCAAAGAGCCCAAGGCCCTTGGAAAGCGGAAGAATGTGGATACCACAAAATTTTGTGACTACCACAACGACTATGGCCATCTTACAAACAACTGCTATAGTCTGAAGCTGGAAATAGAAGCCGCCCTAAAGACTGGCCAATTGGGCCACTTAGTGAAGAACGTTCACATAGGCGAGCGCGGGAACAATCAAGAGGACAAACGCGGCGACGACGGCGGACGAAAGCCAATCCGCAACCTCGAAGCAAATTTCATCCACCGCCCACGCCACCACTGCAACATGACCGCCGGGAGCTCCAAGGGTAAAACCAAAGGCAAGCGCCCCCGGCAGCAAAATGATGACTCGTGGAAGGAGGCTGACATCCTCCTTCCCCGAGTCCCAGGCGGCCCTTCATCTACAGCGCCTCTTATAATCACCGCCGTGGTCGGACATTATCGAACTAGATCAATGTTCCTGGACGGCGGAAGCAGCACTAATATAATCTACGATCAGTGTTTTCAACAACTTGATGAGGAAGACAAAGCCCGCCTCGTTCCAGTCAATGAACCAATATCGGGCTTTATTCATGAAGTCATCATGCCGCGAGGTATGATATCCTTCCCGGTCACCTTGACCGATGGAAAACTAGAGCGCACAGAAATGTGCGACTTCATGGTCTTACCAGCAACGTCGCACCACGACATCCTTCTGGTTCGGGAAGGCCCGGAATGCTTCAATGCGAATGCTTCCACACCACACCAAATGACCGGCTTCCCCGCCCGCAAAGGCGTTGCATTCATCCGGGGCAACAAAGTCTGCCACGCAGTCGACACGCCGAAACCCCAAAAAATGCCAAAAACACAGATCTGCTTCGAACCGGAAAACTGGGTTCTTAACCCGAAATACCCGGACTAAACGGTAGTCATTGGCCATGAAATCTCCAACACCACCAGGGCGCACCTAAAACAACTTCTCGTAAAAAACATTAACGTATTCGCCTGGCAACCATCTGATATGATAGGAATTCCGCGAGAAGTCGCGGAACACAAGCTCAGCACTTACAGATCAGTTGAACCAGTAGTACAAAAGAAGCGCAAGATGGGGTCGGAGAAAACAAAGGCCATGAATGAACAAGTCAGCGAGCTCCTAAACGCGGGCATCATCCGCCCAATCCGCTATCAAACCTGGGTCGCCAACCCAGTGATGGTAGGAAAAGTAACCGGCGGGTGGCACATGTGCGTCGACTACAAAGACTTGAACAAAGCCTGTCCAAAATTTTGTTATCCTTTGCCGAAGATTGACCTCAAAGTGGATTCCCTTGCGCCTTACTACTTCAAATGCTTCTTAGATGCATACAAGGGCTACCACCAAATCCAAATGGCAAAGGAAGACGAAGACAAAACAGCCTTCCGCACAGACATGGGCACATTTTGTTATACAAAAATGCCATTTGGTCTAAAAAACACGGGAGCCACCTACCAGCGCCTAATGCACAGCGCATTCATCAACGAGATAGGCGTACGCCTGGAAGTGTACGTCGATGATCTCGTCATCAAAAGCAAAGAAGAAGAACACATCCTGGCAGACATTCAAAAAACGTTTGATCAACTATGCAAGGTGCGCATGAAGCTCAATCCCAGCAAGTGTTCGTTCGGCATGAAAGAAGGAAAATTCCTTGGCATCATTGTCACGCGCGATGACTTTTGTGCTAACCCAGACAAGATATTGGCAATCGAAAGAATGCCTTCTCTCTCATCGATCAAGGAAGTACAAACACTGATTGGCTGCCTGGTGGCCCTCAACCGCTTCCTTTCTAATTAGGCATCTAGATCTTTTCCATTTGTAGACACTCTAAAAAAATGTTTGAAAAAAGGTAATTTCCGCTGGACTCCTGAGGCGGAAAAAGCTTTCCATGAAATGAAACAGTGTCTTGTAAATTTACCTACTCTTACTACGCCATTACCCAAGGAACCGCTAACGCTATACCTCTCCGTCACGTAGAGGGCCATTGGCGTGGTACTCCTCATAGACCGCAACGGAGTTCAAACACCCATTTACTACATTAGCCGCACCCTGTTAGATGCAGAAACAAGATACTCAACAATGGAAAAACTAGTGCTAGCACTAATACACGCCTTGCGCAGACTATGCAGATATTTCCACGGGCACCCAATCAATTTCCTAACGGATTACAGAATAAATGACGTACTCCGAAAACTAGAAATGTCGGGCCGCCTAGCAAAATGGTCCATTGAACTTGGTGAACACACCATCAATTACAAACCACGACCCGCCATCAAAGGACAAGTGTTCGCCGACTTTGCAACAGAAATACCAGTGGACAAAGTCCACGATTGCCTAGCAGAGCAAGAGCCCGCGCGTCCAACCAATAAACTTGAAAGACTGACCCTATACACCGACGGGGCCTCAAATAGCGATGGTGCAGCTGCGGGATTACGCCTAATCAGTCCAAATAACAAAGAATACACATATGCTATCCGCCTAGATTTCCTCGTGACTAACAACGAGGCGGAATACGAGGCACTGTTGGCAGACCTCCCAATAGCAAACAAAATGGGAGCCTCCCACCTCGATGCGCATGTGGATTTAATGCTCGTGGCAGGACACATCAATGGAACATTTGACGCATGCGATGCCATCATGGCTCTCTACCTCCAATAGGCCAAGTTTCTCATGTGTAGGTTTGTCTCTTGTACTATTATTCATATCAACAGAAGTGAGAACAAACTCGCAGACGCACTAAGCAAAATGGCTTCAACAGTCTTCGAACACATGAGTAAAGATATCTGTGTAGAGTTGCAAGAACAACCATCCGTCCCGCTGCGACAAGTAAATGTCATCCAAACAGGCAACGCGTCCTGGATGACACCCATCTAAGCTTATTTGGCTTCCGGAACCCTGCCTGAGAACAAATCAAAGGCTCGAAAAATAGAGTACAAAGCTCTACACTACCAACTTACCGACGATGTTCTCTATCGTCGATCCTACCTAGGCCCGCTACTCCGCTGCGTCAATTCCGCCGATGCCTCATTTTTCATTCGAGATATCCATGAGGGCATTTGCGGCGTACACGCAGGGCCCAGAATGGTCATCGCCAAGCTCATGTACGCAGGGTACTACTGGCCAGGAATGCACCCGGACGCAGTGGCAGAGCTGCGCAAATGTGACTCCTGCCAGCGTCATGCTCCAAATACGCTACGCCCAAAAAATGACTGAGTACCTGTGACATCAGCATGGCCATTTTAAAAATGGGCAATGGATCCCTTGGCCCATTCCCTACAGCGCCATGAAACGTCAAATTTCTAGTAGTTACCATCGATTACTTCACCAAGTGGATTGAAGCCAAACCCTTAGCAAAGATTGACGGGGCGCATATTAAGAAATTCATCATCTTCAGATTCGGCTTACCATACCAAATTGTGAGCGACAATGGAACTCAATTCACACACCAGCATCAACAAGAATGGCTGGCGCAAATGGGAGTTCAACAGATTTTTACATCTGTCGCGCACCCACAAGGAAACGGACAAGTCGAAAGAGCAAACCGAAGCATACTCGAGGGCATCAAGACACGCCTGGGTACCAAAAGAACCGGCTGGGTTGACGAGGTTCCGCACGTTTTGTGGGCAAATCGTACTATCACCAAAACAAGCAACGGCGAAACCCCATTTAGCCTCACCTATGGGTCCGAAGCCGTCATACCCGCAGAAATGGGCTGCCCGTCCGCACGGATACTCATGGCAGACAAACAACAAAATGAACAAGAAATACGCTTAAACCTAGACCTACTAGAAGAGCGGTGGAAACTCGCCGCAATCAAAGAGGCTTGATATAAAAACCAGTTGGAACGTTACTATAATCAAAAGGTCAAGTTACACCAATTCAACGTTGGAGATTACTTATTCCGCAACAACGAAGCCTCCAATGCGGAAAAACAAGGAAAACTAGCTCCAACATGGGAGGGACCATATAAAATCCAAGAGATCCTGGGAAAGGGCGCTTACGCACTTGAAAAATTAGACGGAACCCCTATCCCACGCTCTTGGAACGCGGCGCAACTACACAATTGTTTTTTGTAAACTGTTGTTGTTGGGTCTGCTGACCTGGAGAAGAACAGATGATCTGAAAAGCCAAAACATACTATCTATGATCCCGAATAAAATCAGCATTTACAAGTTTCTTCCCCCAAAAGACTGTTGACTCTAACAACTGCTGTATCCCAACATCTGATGAACAACTGCTGATCACAAAAGACTGATGAGGAAACAACTGCTGATCAAAAGTACTGAAGACTCAAGGTCTGTTGGAGCCAATAGCACCTAGGCTCCAACAGATGATTCAAGCTATCAGAGGTTTACATATCAGCTGTTTAGATATCAGAGGTTTCCAATGTAACAGTTGTTGTTTTGATCAGATGTTTTATGTTGTTATTATTCTGTTAGATGTCACTGTCTTAGGTGACGTCAATCATAGGTCATCAGTGGTTTAGTTTGTCTATAAATAGAACAGTGCATGTATTGTTCTATTTATCACTCAAAACATTCTCTTAGACAACCAATCACAGAGTGATCGGGCTGAGGGGGAGTACTTGTGTAATCGTTTTAATCATTAGATTTATGAAAGCATTCGATTCAAAAACAATTATTCTCTTTGTTTTGATTCATAGTATATTATTCCGCTACACTTTCCATTTATAGATTAACTTCTTTCATCTTTCATTTGTTAAACAATCAAAACAAATCAAACTCGGATTCTAACAATTAGTATCAGAGCTTGGTAAATTAAATTCTATCTAACCAATCAATTTAATATAAACAGATCAGCTCACAATAATTGATATCGTTTGTTTGTCGGATTGAAAACAGAGTAATAGTTTATTTACGATCAAAAGTTTTATAAACAGACTTTGTTATGCAAACAATCAGAGAATGGCTTTAATCAATCACGATCCACATAACACGAGCACGAACAACAAGCCACCGATGCTTGTCAGATCTGAATACAATATCTGGCAACATCGGATGAGCCATGTTCTAGCTCAACAGAACAATGGGTGTTGGAAGTCTGTTATCTTCGGACCACATGTTCCGATGGTGCCGAGTACCGAAGATCCTAAGGTTCAAGAGCCAAAGAAACTAGAAAACTACTCCGACCATGATTTTCAGAAAATTGAGTTAGATGCTAAGGCCTTTAGTATTATAGTCATGGCTCTACCCAATGATATCTATGATGGGTTGTTACACTGTAACAGTGCAAAGGAGTTGTAGGATGCTTTGAAAGAACAATTTGGTGGGACTGAGGAGGTTATTGAAAACAACCATGAAATACTTAACCAACAATATGAAACATTCAGTCTTGTTAAGGGAGAGTCATTAACTTAACAATTTGAGAGGTTTAACTGTCTCATTAGTGAACTAAAACTGGTGGGTCTAACTTATCCTAATTCAACTTTGAACTAAAGGTTTTTAAGATCATTACCAGATAAATGGGACATTATTGCTATAGTTATGAGAAACTCAATTGGATTTAAGGACCTATCTCTAACCCGGCTTCCTGGTAAGCTCTTGACTTATGAAAGAGAGCTTAACCAGAAAAAGAAGCTTCAGGACTCTGGAAAAGTGTCTGATGATTATGTTTTTGGTAATACAACACTTTTGGGTCAGGATGAGGTGCCTGGTAATAGTAAGGATCAGAGTTATGATCATTTCATTGACATAACTTCAGGTTTTAACTCTGGTTTTAACTCTGATTCTTATTCACCCAACTATGCTTTTGCACCAAGTGGTGGTGATATCCAGATATCTGATAACATATCCTTTGAGTATGATGACCTTAAATATTTTGACCCTGATGATTTGGAAGAAATGGACATAATGCACTAATCGGCTCTGCTCAGTGTTAGAACTAACAATTTCTACAAGAAAACTGGCAGAAGATTTGTGTTCAAACACTGAGCGCTGCTAAGGTATCTCCTCAAATCTTAAAAGATTTGTCTTCAAACAAATGTGTAATAGCATTTGTTAACATTAAAGAGGTGAATGAAAACCTTAGGAAGAAAATTTAAGATGATGAAGTTCAATTTGAAAAACTTTCAAAAGAGTTAAAATCAAAATTGACTGAAAAAGAATCTGAAATCAGCAGCTTAAAACATGAAGCAACTATAACCAAAGACTAGCTCCAAACTATGATGACTAAATATCATAGTTGTAAAAAGGAGCTTGAGTCCACCCAAGTTGAATGTGAAAAATGGGTGGAATCATGTAAAGGTTTTGAGATGCTCCTCAACAAACAGACCAAAAGCCATGTGAAGTTTGGTTTTGGTTTTGAAACCACTGCCCCAGCTTTCAAAACACTGACAAAAGGGAAAAAAAGTTAGTTGAGGTTGTTCCAACTAATTTGGAGGGTCAAGAAATTAAAATCACTGAACCTAATGGCAAGAAAATCATTCTTGAAAAACCTAAGGGTTCCTCATCATTTACTGAACTTGAAAAGTATGAATTTAAACCTACTTGGTCAGATGAGTGTGATACTCTTGAAAACTTCAAACCAGTTGATTTCAAAACCCCTGATCGTAAGAAAGCCCCACAGGCAAAGGTCATTCCCTTGAAAGACCTTCCAGTAGATGCTCAAACATCTGTTGAAAGGATGGTTGAAAAAGGGAAAAAGAAAGAAAAGAGTGAACACTTGTTCTGTGATTTTTGTGAAAAGAAGAATCATATTACTAAAAACTGTTTTCTTCTAAAAGCTTATGATATCAGCAAAGGAACAAGTGTGTGTGATTCTAAGACCACATGCTCAATATGTGGTAAAAAGAATCACAAAACCAAAGAGTGTCTTTATCTCAAAAATTTTGATGTCAAAATACAAGAGTATAAAGCTAAACCTCTTGCAAGTCAAGTGGTGAGTACTCTAAAAGGAAAGCCCAAACAGACTTATGTACCAACCCAAACATATGTTACCAAAAGTCTTGAAACATCTGCTCCCAGGGATGTCCAAGTAACAGATGCTCCACCCTCAAACAAGTACCCTAGAGGATATGGACAACCACCTTGTCGTAGTCTGTCACATGTTTATGAAGAGCCCAAGAGGCCTTCAAAACCAAGAGTGAACAGAAATCCTTATGGTTACCATCATCTGACAAGAAATGGTCAAACATCTGTTGCACCAAGTGTTGACATTCAAACACTGGCAAATGGTCAGCAACAGTTGTTGAATCTGGTTCAAAAACTGGTTCAAACCACTGATCATCTTCCTAAGCTTGAGGCTGAAAAGTTTGGGAACTCATCCAAAGCCAACTTGGCTTTAGACACTCACCAAAACTAATCCATTACTGATGTGCAGGGAGCTTCTGCTTGCTTAGATAGTCTATGGTATGCAGATAGTGGAGGCTCCAGGCACATGATAGGATGTAGAGCCCTACTTCTGGACTTATTAGCTCACGGTGGGGGTGATATATCTTTTGGTAATGATTCTAAAGGTAAAGTGTTGGGTTCAGGGACTGTTCAGGCTGGGAAACACAAGTTTGAAAATATCAATCTTATTGATAATCTTAAATTTAATCTTCTTAGTGTCTCACAAATGAGTGACAAAGGCTATGGGTTATTCTTCACTAAGAAAACTTGTAAGATTATTGGGCCAGAAGTGGTTAAAAAGATTGATACCATCATAGCTGAGAGCAAAGGACAACTTGTTGCTCACAGGAGTGGCAATGTGTATGTAGTTGATATGTTGAAGGATAATCCTATGGCAGATGTCTGTCTATTTTCTGCTGCCTCCACTAAAGAGACAGAATTGTGGCATAGGAGACTGGGTCACACCAACCTTCAAACTATTAACTCACTCTCCAAACAAAGCCTTGTAAGAGGTCTTCCATCAAAAGAATTCAAATGTGATGAGCATTGTGTTTCCTGTCTAAAAGGAAAACAACATAAAAACTCTTACAAATCCATTGATGAGTCCACAACAAGTCAATGTCTTCAATTGTTGCACATGGACTTGTTTGGCCCAATTAAAATAATGAGCCTTAGAAGAAAGAGATTTTGTCTTGTCATAGTTGATGATTTTTCCAGGTTTACATGGACTTACTTTTTACACTCTAAGGATGAGACTGCAGGTATATTGAGGGACTTTGTCACCAAAGTTGAAAAATAATATGACTTGCCAGTAAAAGTCTTTAGAAGTGACAATGGAACAGAGTTTAAAAATAAGGAGTTGGATGATTTCTGTGTGTCAAAAGGAATTGTGAGGCAGTACAACATTCCAAGAACACCGGAACAAAATGGGGTGGTTGAAAGGAAAAACAGAACTCTCAGGTTTGCCACTGTCCTTCTGGGCAGAAGCTGTAAACACTGCTTGCTATGTTCAAAACAGAGTTTTATTCAACCCAAGACATCAAAAGACTGCTTATGAAATTTTGTTCAAAATCAAACCACTGATATCATTTTTCAAATCTTTGGCTGCCCATGTTTCATTTTAAATCTTAAAGATTTCATTTCAAAATTTGCAACCAAAGTAGATTGTGGGTATTTTCTGTGATATTCTTCTATTGCCAAGGCCTATAAAGTGTTTAACACAAGGACTAAGACAATAGAAGAAACTCTGAATTTAAAGTTCAATGAACTTTCATCCTTAAAAATCCCAGCAAATCCTGCTGAATTGTTTGATTTAGACAAATTTAAATTTGAGGATATTACTGCTAAAACTAACAGTGCAGGTATTCCACAGTCTCCACAACAAGATTACAGATTTGATGTTGTGATCCCAAGTCACTACAATGTCACTTATGCATCAGGGGAAGCAGATGTTCAAAACACCTATCAAAACTCTGCCACAGCTGTGTCAACCACTGTTGGCTAGTCTTACCCTCAAACCACTGCCTCATCAAGTTCAACCACTGTTCAATCATCTGTAGACAAAAGTCCAACCTCTGTTGACAAAATTCAGTCCAACTTTACACCACTTGGACCCATTCCTCCACTTCCATTTCAAACATCTGTTGGTACTACAGAAGTGCAAACAGATGTTACACCAACAGAGTCACTAAACCTCTATCCCTCACCTCAAAATGCCATCATGCCTTACCAGGGAGATTTAATCTACCTAAGAGCTCATCCACCAGACCAAATCATTGGCAATATCAGAGAGGGAGTGCTCACAAGAAGCCAATCCTCAAATATCTGTCTTTTTGCAGGCTTTCTATCTCTCACACAACCTGTCAAGTACCAAGAGGCACTAAAAGACAACAGTTGGGTAGAAGCCATGCAGGAAGAGCTACTTCAGTTCAAAAGACAACAAGTATGGGAACTTGTACCACTGCCAAAAGACGTCTGTCCAATTGGCACAAAGTGGGTCTTTAAAAACAAAACTGATGAAAGGGGTATAGTTGTCAAGAATAAAGCCAGGCTTGTGGTTCAAGGCTTCAGACAAGAAGATGGGATAGACTATGATGAAACCTTTGCTCCTGTAGCTAGGCTAGAAGCTATCAGACTCTTCTTAGCCTTTGTTGTCAACCACAACATCAAGGTGTATCAGATGGACATCAAATGTGCATTCCTTTATGGTGAAATTCAGGAGGAGATATATGTATGTCGACCACCTGGTCTTGAAGACACATTCCATCCTGATTATGTCTACAAGCTCAACAAAGCTCTGTATGGACTCAAACAAGCACCTAGGGCCTAGTATGAAACTCTTTCCACCTTTCTCTTATCCATTGGTTTCACAAGAGGTAAAATTGATAAAACTTTATTTCTAAAATGGAGAGAGAAAGATTTAATGATTGTTCAAATATATGTGGATGACATCATTTTTGGATCCACATGTAACAAAATGTGTGAAGAGTTTAGGAAATTCATGACAACAGAGTTTGAGATGAGTGCTATGGGTGAACTTCAGTGCCTCCTTGGTCTCCAAGTGAAGCAGCTGCAAAAAGGAACATTCATTCATCAAAACAAGTATGTTAAAAACTTACTAACTAGATTTGAGATGAATGGTTGTAAGCCATGTAGTACACCCATGAGCACAGCCAAGCTACTCACTATTGATGACAAGGATGAACTGGTTGATCAGACACATTACAGATGCATAATTGGGTCTTTATTATACTTAACTGCATCCAGGCCAGACATTATGTTTGCCACTTGTGTCTGTGCAAGATCCCAGGCTTCACCCAGAAAGTCAAACCTTATTGTTGTGAAAAGGATATTCAGATACCTAAAAGGTGCTCCCACACTTGGAATCTGGTATCCTGCTAATGGAAACATTGAGCTTTCAGGTTATTCAGATTGTGACTTTTGTAACACCCCAACCGATGGCGAAAACATCGGGATTTCACGTATTGACAATTGTTCAATAGCTCATGGTAATAAATGGAAGTTGAATATTACTAAACAATTTACAATTTGTCATACAATTTAATAAATACATAAATTTGATTTACATAAACTAGGTCCAAAGCTCCTATGTGATCCAAGACTTGTACAACTTCCAATAGCAAGTAAAACCTGAAACATGTTGTGTTGGAAATATGGGGGGGGGGGCAACTATAAATAGTTGGTGAGAATACATAGGTTTTGCATATAGTTGAAAACAATATGTTGTATAGCAATCATTGTTGAAGTATAATAATGAGTAATGATAGAATATGAGTCCGACATGTAACAATGTGTCTTTTGTACAATCAAACCTTGTGTCGACTGAGACCTAACTCGCAAGTTAGTAAAAGTGTAACTGTTATCGATCATCCCTGAATTTATGCGGGGGGATGGGTTTGTCAGACCTATAGCGCTATAATCTAAACAGGCGGCTTGATCATTGTTAATGATTGTACTGTGTCTTTTTGTTAGACTCAAATGATAGAATGAGTAAATGATAGTGTATAAAATGTTTATAATTGAATCACAAGTTTCAACAATGATAGTGTATAAAATGTTTAAACATGTTTCACCCCAAAATGTAAAACAGAAAAAGGGGCTATGTAAACTCACCTTAGGTGCATAATGAGTTCGTGCGTTTTATTGAGCGTGCAAACACTTAGTAATAATGCCTTGGAAAACTTGAAACTAGCTAGAGGAGATAATGACGGATGAAAACTTTAGTATATGGGAGATGGGATAATAATTTTTTTTTGAATGGTACAAAGAGTTGAATGGTAGGCTAGTATATTAATAGTGTAAAATTTGGAGTTGTAATTAGGGGCTACTTTCACTAGGCTAGAATTTAGGAACAACTTTGACTTGACTAGAAGACCATATTTACTAACACTTTGACTTGACTAGGAGACCATATTTACTAGGGAAAATGGCCAAAATAGCCCCTTGACCGGGCGTTTTGCCTAAATAGCCCCCTCCACCGTCTTTGGAGAGACGGGACACGGTTTCCAAAAGGGCTGAACCGTCTTCCGAGATCCTTTGGTTTCCAACCAGTAGCAACCCAACACGTGGCGGTTACGATCCCGATGTCTGCCACCCGGCTCCCGTGGCGGCTTGAGACGTGTCAGCGCCGCAAAGCCGTCTCCGGTGGGGTCCCCCTGAGACGGTTCACCAACGGCTCAAGTTAAGCCGTCTTCGGCTCGGCTTAGCCGAATCCGTTTTGGCTGAACCGTCTCCAGCCATTAATTAATTTATTATTTTTTTTTTTCAAATTTTGTTTGGGTATAAATATGTGGGTTTGGTTGAAAAAAAAACACACATAAATCAAACCAAATCTTCTCAAATGTTTTTTCAAGCCAAAATATTTTACCAAGCCAAAATATTTTACCAAATCAAACAAAATCTTCTCAAATGTTTTTTTCAAATTTAGTTTGATTATTCGACGTGTTTTTGAGCTTCAGAATAGCCGAATATTTTTTCGGTAAAAATTATGGCACTTTTTAAACCTAAGCCTTTAGGATTTATCTAATCCCATTCTATTGAAAGTTTCTGCTCCGAAGTTTTTCACCCATTTTCTTTGGCCTTAAAAGCCTTTCACCCATTTTCTTTGGCCTTAAGTTGACCTCCAACCACTTGGGAAGACATTTGGAGCGAAAGGTTGAAGTGATGGATAGGTTTCGGTCGGAGTTAGTGAGAAGTAAAGCGAAAAAGGCTTCGGTTGGATTGTTGTTACATCTACATAATACTACTTGGATTGTTGTTGCATCTACACGTGGGTTAACCCGTGTAATTTGCATCTACGATTTGGTAGTCTACTTTATTGGCAAGTTCATCCTTTTCCTAAATCTCTATCATGATCTTCTGGATCATCCGTCTTTTACATGTACAAGACGGTCGGATGTGATATTTAGGAGAGTTTGTTCTTTGACTTGTCCGGACTGTTGGTAAGGATCTGTCCGTACATATATTTATGTATTTAGGGTGATGAAGATGAAACTGGACAGTGGGTATAAAGTACACTGCGAAAATATATCTTGGCGTTCCAAGCAACGGAAATGTCTCGGTGTTTGACGTGTTGAACGACTTCGTGAATTATTATTGTTTGTATATTGTAATTGTTATAATACTTTAGTTGTATTTTTATTGGATCCCTATTATTATTTGTTTATGTTAAGTTTGTTTAAGGTCATGTGTTCTCTACTTTTTGGGGTTAAACAAAACAATCCCTTTAAACAATATAAACTTAAAATAAACATTTTTTTTTATTAAAACGTAAAATAAAAGGAACATTAAAAGTAAGAAAAAAAAAACTAATCCAAAGCCCCGGGGACATCACGAATCATCTGCCATGCCGACAAATGAGTAAAGGGTGGTCGGCCTGAAAACTCGTGCTCAATCTTGGCATGTTCAAGTTTTTCATGGTCCGCAGTCTCTTGTGGGAGTTCACGGACAGCGGTTTGATAAAACCCCTCGAAGAGACGGCACTTGTTTTGCAAGTCCGTCCACTTCCGGTTGAGAGACTCGGTTGACCTGCTTGAACCTCCAACCAAAACTTTGAACTCGTTGAGAACGAGTGGCCAAATGGACCCTCGACGTGGTGGGTTTTCTTTAACAGTCATCCAAGCAGTGCACAGGGCAATTTCTTCTTCTTCTGTCCACGGTTTTGGTGCCATTGTGATTTTGGGTTTGGGTTTCTTATCTGTGACGGTGTACTGACGGTCTGTAATAGCAAACCGTCTATTGGCTTTATATAGGAAGGACATATGCGGGTGGGTTAAGCATTCAATAGGGAATATCAATAGATTTCATAGTAAAAATTAGAACATTTTTTAAAACACTAAATAAATTAAAACACTTTATTAATAATAAAAATTACATTAAAAAAAACATTACATAACATTATTTTTAATAAAACCTAAATTTAAATATAATCACGTAACAAATGCCACGCGGAAAGATATCCGAATTCTTCGTCGTAGTCCAAAAAGTAGTCGATTTTCGCCAATTCAATGAGCCCTTCCTCGGACTTGTTTGGCGACTCCTCTTTGTTGGAGTTGACGAACCCTTCGAATACGGTGCACTCCGCCTTGACGTTGTGAAACTTTTCTATAACATCTTGGGTCGTACGGTTTGTCTGACCGCCGACAAGTGTTCGAAACTCGAAAAATACTCTACTCCAAAATGGAGTTGCACGAATTTCTTGACTAGTGTCCGAAACTCGGGTGTTTTCGGCAACATTTCGCCATGCCAATGTAACCCCAAGGATCTCCTCGTCCGTCCATGAAGACATTTTACTTGGTTTGATTGATGTTTTGTAAGAAAAATGTGTGATGTAGTGAAGAATTTGTTAATTTGGTGGGTATTTATAGTGTGAAATAATTTAATTTAATTAAATAGTTAATATGGTAAATAAATAAATGTAATTAATATGGTAGGTAAAAATAAATAAGGTCAATTAAAAAAATAAATAAACATCCAAAATAAGAACATTTTATTAAGAATTGTTTGGACGTGGTAAGCACCTCCAGAAATACATTTTTTCAGCCATGAATCGTCTGTAAGACGAACATGTTTGTTTTAGATCACCGTTCGTAGTAATTGGTTTATCAGTAACCAAATGCTCCATCAGCATACAAAGATATACCGCTTCATTACCAGACAGGGAGTTATGTGGTGCAACATAGTCTTCGTTAAGATTGAAAGTTATACATTTTTCTGGATTACCTGTTTTCTTCCAGAATCTTATGTTCACTAGTAAAGCTCCTAAATAAACTTGTATCTTCGTCAGCTTTGGGTGAACAATGGTTCTGTATTTGTCTCTGATACGAAGGTCTTCGCAAGCATACATAACAAGTTCTTGTGTCACCAACTCTAGTCGCACGAGTAACCATTCCCTATTTTCAAGCTGAACTGGGAAAAAAAACAAAATCAACGTCGAAAAATGAAGGAAACGGTTTGAATTTGCCATTGCAATAGTTGGCCAAGTTTTTTGGAACAGATTCTAATAACGAATTATAAAATTCTGCTGGAAGAATTGTCCACCGCATATTTAGCGAAGCATTTTTTGTAGCTTTCTACTCCTCCAGTTCATCAGTCTTCCAACCCATCCTTCAACATGCTGAAAAATAATTGAATCACAATTTAAGTAAAAAAAATAAAAAAAAAAACATTAAAATTTAAGTTATTACTGTTGGTGTGAGGTAGCCGTTAGAACGATAGCCCTACAAAATTCCCTAAAAATTTTTGTCAAGCTCAATACTTCTTGAAAAAACAGCAGAATAACAAAACGGTGCGTCGCCTTTATTGTAGAAGTCAACAACATTAGTTGCCCAATTATCATTCTCATCGTCCGGTATAGCCCATTTGCCGATAACGTTTCCGTGTAAGCTTTGTCGATTACTGATAAATTCTCTTTCTTTGGTAATTTCAGGTTCCTTTGGACGCCTCCATTTTTTTGTATCCAACTCGAGGAATGTTTCTCTGATTGAGAAAAGTATTCTTCTGGAGCTATATTTTTATCACGGCCGTCAGACATTTTTCTTGAGCGAAACTTCTCCAACAACGTTTTTTAACGACAAAGTATTTTACGTTACAACTACTTATATAAAGATGATTTTAAATATAAATTATTTATTTAAAGTTTTAATTTTTTGTTTTTTAAATTTTTAATTAATTAGGGGCCCACAAAATGCACTCTCGGGAACCGTCTGACAGCAATGGGAACCGTCTCCTTGGGAGCCGACTGAGAGGCTTTGGGAACCGTCTCTTCAGACGGGTTGGTATTGGGAACCGTCTCCTTAGGAGCCGACTGAGAGGCGTTGGGAACCGGACCCGGCTCGTGAGACTGGTTGGGAACCGGAACCGGCTCACCAGATCGTTCCGGGTACCGGCTCAAAAGACGGGTTGGGAACCGGAACCGGAACCGGCTCACCAGATCGTTCCAGGTACCGGCTCAATAGACGGGTTGGGAACCGGGACCCGGCTTTGTCAGAGGGTCTTCCGAGACACTTTGGGAACCGAACCCGTCTTGGTCAGACCGTCTCCTGAGACGCTTTGGGAACCGGACCCGGCTCATGCAGCCCGGTCCCACTAGGGTTTACCTTTTGGGGGTAAAAGTAAACTTTCGGTGAAATTCTCTCCACCGAAAGACGCTACGCTGACGGGAACGCTCTTTTACCGGTTTTCTTGTTTATCATCTATTTTCCGGCGAACGGTTTGCTAGGACTCCGGTCAAAGTATCAGACGACGATCATTTATAATTAAAAAGGTAATATTAACGTTCCTTTTTAAAGTTTAAAATTTTTTTTTTCATTGAAAACGACACAAACGGGACCACACGACATATTTTTGGTCAAGTGGTCCACCACGAACGTGCACACCGTCGACCGTTGATTAATTTTTAATTTTGTTTGTTTTTTGTTGTCCATTAATCGAGGTTGATCAAACCCGTTTGACCATGTTTGATCCGAATGACTTTGTCGACCCGATGAACGCAAATCAAATCCTACAAGAGGAACAGTACGAAGAGTTTTTTCGGCACCCACAACAGCCGAATCCTCCTCGGAGCTTACCTCCTCCGGTAAGCGTTTACTACCATTTTTCATTCAAGTATTTTTATCATTTTTCATTTACCTTGTTCGTTACTAAATATTTTTTATAACCTTTTTTTTAGTCTGATACCGAAATAAAAGTCCGAAGTGCCTGGAACAAAGTAAGACAAATGAATACTAGAATGCCCGAGGCAATCCAAAGGCGTTTTAGGGAGACCGTCTTCGGTCACTTTCTGGATGTTATGAGCCATCTTTGCGAAAGTAATTTGTTACTCTCAGTGGCACAACATCAGATTGAGAATCGGTGTATGATGTTGTCCGTATTTGTATCTTGGTAATGATTGAATCGGTGTTTAAGGGTACCCAAAATACCGCGACCGTGGATGATCTTGTGCTCGATCTGGTTGATGACTTTGTAGTGTTGAATAGGTTTTCATGGAGAAGTTATTTTTGGGAAGATTTGGTTAAAAACATCAATAACATGCACCTGATTCAAAAGCGGGGTACAAAGGGCTTCAGTTTAAAATCTTGTAATTGGGTTTTCAAGGTATTAGTTTTTATGAATTATTTACTTTTATTTATTAATTGTAACAAATATTTGATCAAATAAATCTAAATTTTGTTTAAAAACTTGCAGATCTGGATATATGAGATATTTCCAGAATTTAGAAACGATGGAGATTTTTTTATTGGTGATGCAATCCCCAGAGTTCTTTCCTGGGGTCCGGGAAGAAAAATGCAGAGGAACACCATTGATCGTAAGATCACCGTAAATTCTATGGTAATCTTTTGAAATCATTTTCAACAATTTTTTTTGAAAAACTAAATATAAGTGATAAAATTTGAAAAAAAATTGTTGCGCTTCAGGCTGAAGGGGTTAAGCCGTATAGGTTTCTACTTCCGAGTGACTCTGAGCTGCGCTGTGCCTGGTACACTGATAGCGCCCATTTTTTACGAGCACAAAAATCCTCATCTCAAGGGTGCTTTAATAAGCCGGCCGAGTTTCATCCGTCTGCCTATGTAAATTTTGAGAATACTGCAGCGGATGGTGTGGATGGTGGTTTCGATGATCAGCATACGGTTTACGGTGATCAGGCTGTTGATCCGACGGCCAAAAAAAGAAAGTCGGAAACTGTTCCGACAACCTACACAATCAATGATGAATTAATAGAGCAATTTAAAGCGTTGATGGATGATAGGTTGGAAAACTTTTATAATAACAAGTTGAAAGGTTTACTACCTGAGGTAAAGTTGTCGTATGATTATTATTAATCTGTATTAATTTGTTGAAAAGTTTAAAATAATTTACATTTTTAAATCTTAGGTACGTAAATCCCAACCGACTGGTGTAGAAGGCCCGACGAGCTCGCATCACAATGAGAAAGTTGATGATTTTTTTAGTTCGGGTTATGTATATAGACCAAACACCGACGGCGTAAAAAAGCCTGAGGTAGTTATGTTTTATTTTATTTTTTTCTTTCATAGTTTAGCATTTAAATTCAAAATAATTGGTTTACTTTTGTCACTTTAACAGTTGAGACGGTCTCAAAGGTCAACAAAGCCAGCCTCGTGTATGCTTTCCCCATTCACAACAATAAAAGGTGCAAAAAAGAAGAAGTTCAAATCAAACGATGAAAACGAAAACATAAAACAAATAAAAAATGGTATCCAAAACAAAAGGATAAACATAGAACTTGTGCACTAATTGGGGGAAGTATATTCCCGGATGGCTTTTGGGAAGATCTTTTCGGCGATGAATCGTCTGGTTGGCTCGGCACCGAGGTAATAATTTTTAAATATTTGTTACTTTTATTAACTATATTTAATTTAATTAATATATTTACCGCAGTTTAATATTGAATATTAATTTTTATTTATTATAGCACATATATGGATGGACACACTATCTTTACGAGACTCTTTGGAGCTCAACCTCCCGTTGGAGCATCCTTCCTCCGTATTTTGTGGGGGGTGTACTTAACCCTGATAATAAGCAGGGTTTTAGAGATTTGTTTGATGGGTCGTTCGAACCGTTTCCAAACATCGCTGATGTTGACGAGGTTGTTTTTCAAATTTAAATCATGGTTTTGTTTGTTGAACATATTATGATTTGCTTTTAACATTTTGTTTCAAACTATTCGCGATTTAATAGGTATATGTTGTGTTGAATATAAGCAAACAACATTGGATCCTCGGAGTTTTTAACCTGTGCCAGCGAACGTTTACCATCTATGACAGGTAAATGTTAAACCTATTTTTTTTAATGCCGGTTTTCATTAAGTAATAGTGTTAATTTTGATAATGTTCTTTCTATATTTTGCAGTTTACTGTCTTTGAAAGGCTTACGGGAGGCCAAAAGGGAGGTCATATGCAATGTTAATTATGCATTTGACCTTTGGCTAAGATCGAATAATTACTACGAATCCGTAAACCCGTACATGTATGCCCCTCCTTTCAAAGTCGTAGAGCCTGGAGATGTACCCCAACAGTCCGGACATCTTGGTGATTGTGGGGTTTTGGTGTGCATATTTATTGAGAGGTTGATTAAAAACGAACCTCTAAATAAATATGAAAACACCCAAGTAGCAGCTTTAAAAATGCGGCACAGGATGGCCTTTGAGTTTTATAAGAACGTTTTGCCGGAAGCTGATTCGATAGATAATAGACAGACTTCCGATGAAGACGAACTGAAATTGTTACCTTAATATTACTAATGTCATTATTATTACTACTCCTCTTGTGTTACATTAGTAGATATGCAAACAAAACCCAACTAACTACCAAAAGTAACTTCAACAGTCTCGCCTGCAAACGGTATTTTCTAGCCAAAGCTTGTTGCTTGTCTAACGATTGCCTCAACCCCGGAACGATTTTTTTGCACCTGAAATATTCTGACGCTTCTACCCACCTAATAAATCCACAACCAGCAGTCTGTGGTTTAAAAAAAATAAAACAGTTATTTGATGATCATTAAAAGCACACGATAAATATTAAAATTTAATACTTACGCAACACATGAAGTCTCTATCCGGGTTTGCATCAGTTCTCGAGATAAGTATACGTGTAGTTGCACCGCATGAACATATTTCTCTTGACCTGCTAAATCGTCTAGATGAAGACCTTGAAGATGAAGATGATGACTGAGACATGGTGATGGTATATAAACCTCTACACAATTGATGATGAACGGTGGGTGGTAGGTATATTTATAAAAAACGAAAGAGTTATTTGCCAATTTAGTCCCTGACGTTTGTCAAAAATTGCAACATTCTTCCAATTCTTTTTATTTTGTCAATTTAGTCCTTGGGGTTTCATTTTTTTGTCATTTTAGTACCTGTGGATGAAAGTGGCAATTTTTTAACAAACCACATGAACAAATTCCACCCGATATTGGTACACCTATCAACCTAGGTCCTTATATAGAACCTCATTTCACATGCTTTTTAATAGCATAATGACTAACATTCCTGCTCCCGTAGAGAACACAATTTGGGTAAATCCACATAACCAATCAAGTTTTTGGGCTCCAAATGTTCTTGAGTTTTACTACGATGGTGATAGCACATGTTGCTATACAACCTATATGGGGCGTACACCATTAAACAAAGAGTGGTGGAGTGGTATTTTAGGGTACTGTGGAAGCGGATATCTTCAAAAAACGGTAAATACTATGACTGTTACGTTATACGTTATATGAAATGATAATATTTTTGTGATTTTATTAACATTTATTTACAGCATGTTCGTGCATGGTGCAACAAATTGATGTCGTTAAGGGACATTGAACGACAAAGAAGACCAACAACATGTAGTTATGGTCTTTGGAGTGTTCTTCCCCCTAATTTCTATAGCCTAATTATTGAACAAGATCACCATGCTTATTGCTACGCAAACGGCTCGAGAAGAATATATCCACCTCTTTGGGAAGTTGATATGGTAAAATACTGTTTTTTTTTTGTATATTTATACCTTTTTATCGTGCTGTATAAAATCTACATTTCGTTTTGGACTGTAATTTTCAGGTATATATACCAGCCTCGATAGACGATGAAAACTGGTTTGTTCTACAAGTTGACATGAAATTACTACAAGTAACAGTGTATTTCCCAAATAACTGTAGTCCCATAGATTGCGGTGATACTTTTTGCATTCATAGAAAAATTCATCAAATTCTTATAGAATTTGAATCTGCTTTCATATGGTTTCTGGGGGCTATAACGTACTGGCAAAAGTCTGGTAGAAACGAAGTTGAATCATTACAATTTTGGGGGGATGTTGTCTGGCCTGTCACCAATAGTCGCATTGGTCGACATTCAGGGGTAATCGTTTGTATGTTGCTGAGAAATCTTGTTCAAAACATGTCATTGACTTGGAGAGAAAGCAGCCTACATGATGCTTGCATGAGATTCAGACGTTTCATGGCAGATGAAATTTATGCTGGTCGTTTTGCACCGTCAAATATTTAAATATTTATCTACCTAGTTTATGTATTGATGTAAAACTTGATATATCGAAGTTATTTGTAATTTTATGTTATAAACCTTGTTAAGTAAATAAATTAAAGTAAATAGCACCACTAAAAATCAGCAAGGTTAACAGTCGAACAAGTATTATGAATTACATATTCAGCAAAGTCATCTGCTTCAACGAAAGTGGGGGACGGTGTTTGATGATGATTTTCTTTCTTTGAACCACGCCTGGCAGATTTTGATCGTGAGGCAACAGGAGCTGAACATCGGTCACGTTGATGACCGTAAGTTTTACAACGACTGCAATATACAGGCGTAGGTTCCTCGCCTCTCGATAAAATTCGTTTATTTTCACGAGGACGTCCTGACTGTCGCTTTGTGATATGTGGTGGTTGTAGAGGAATCAAATACTCTGGCGTCTCCCATTCAGACCTGTGGGGTAAAGGATAAATGGCCTCTTCATATGTTGTTTTATATAACTGGTTGCTATACCAAGGTGACGTATAATAACTGCAGTCCTTTTCCTTCAGTAATTTTGATACTGCAATCATGTGGCCACATGGGAAACCAGATATCTGGGGAACACAACAACTGCATGTTTCATTAGACAGATCAACAAAACCATTTTTCCCACCGTCTAGAACTTGAAAAGTGTTAACCCCAACGCCATAAGCCTTCCACGTTCTAGAATATTCAATCTTTTTAATAATTTTTTGTACCGCGAAAGGAGTCAGTACGTGTTTATTTTGAATAGCCTCATTTCGGCGTTCGTAATACCATTGTTGAAGTTTTTGTCTAAAAAATTCAACCAAATGGGTGATTGGAACTTTTCGTTCGTCCTTAGATAAGGCGTTCATTGACTCTGCACTGTTAGATGTCATATAATGATATCGTGTCCCCGAACAGTGTGCTCTTGACCACTTATGTAAACCGATACTCAATAGAGTATTCCTAACCCGTGGTAGGGCTGCACACAACGCGTTAAAACTTTCTTCAAAATCAGACACCCGGTAAGCTTTACAAGTGTTCCACCACAGTGTCTCTAAATCCTTCTTTTTGCTTTTTGGTATCTTTAAGTTCACCATCAAATGTCGACAGCACAACCCGTGAAAGGCATTAGGAAAAACCGTCCGAACTGCCAAATCTATTGAGTTGGCTCTGTCAGATATGATCGCCAAATCCGGGTGCTCACCGATACACTCTTTAAGTTTCGATAAGAACCACGTCCAACTCTCACCGTCCTCGGATTTGCCGATACCATATCCAACGGGTAAAATTTGGTTGTTACCATCCATGCCAACAGCAAGGAATAACGTTCCCTTAAACTCACCTTTTAAGTGTGCCGCGTCTATAATAATGACCGGTCTTAAAGACAGAAGAAAACTCCGAATCTATTTAATAAAATGAAAAACAGATAAATTTTAGACTTCAGTAAACCAAAACATCAATAATTTATTTAAGTTGGTATGAAAATAGGTAAAAATATTTTACTGACCGTTGCACCAATGGCAATAAAAAGCATTTCAAAACGATTGTCTTCATCAGTTTTAATCTCAGTAACAGTCCCTGGATTTGCATTTTACAAATTATAGCAGTAGAACGGAAGCTCAGAAAACGATTGTTTGCTACTTCCTTGCAAAAGCTCAAGTGCATGACACTTCCCCCGCCAAGCTTGAGTATATGATATATCAACCTTAAATCTTTCTCTAAAATCTTGTACTATTTCGTTTCCACGATAAACACGTCTAGTATCTCGCAATTGGTGCTTCTGTATGCTACCAATTACTTGCGGGTTAGCTTGACGAAGATGGGGATGTGTTTGAGTTTTAGAACATGTGTGGTTGTTGTTAAAAAATGTAACAAAAAACGTGTCTGAAGTTGGGACAGAACGTGACCTAAATTGCCAATCACAATCATCAACTACACATGAAATTTCGTACCTCGTTTTAGATGACCTGTCGACTTTATAGGAAAAACGTTCAGACAAACAAAAATTTCCTAACTGCAATTTCAATTCATCTTTGTTACGAAATACAGAACCTTCAGAAAAAACTAAAGAGGTTTTGGTTATATCTGAAAACAATTCAGGACTTGGCTTTCCATAAAATTCTTCTTTTTCAGCTTTCTCATCATCGAAATTACCAAAACACCCATATGGTGTGTAATGATCAAAATTTTCTATAGACACATTTAGATCAGGGACTTTTGAATCATTTGAAGGTACGTCATTTAAATGAGCATTACTAGACGAACCCACACCTGGTTCATCTACAACATACAACTTCAATACTTCATGGGGGTTTTGCAAAGCAACTTTAAAAAGAAAAGATACATCACGATCATTAAAAATGTCGATTGCATCATCGAAAGCTGACATTTTATAAGATAACCTTGAAATGTTTGGAATCTCACACACATCGGAAACTACATTTAAAAAACTAAGATACGAGATATTTGCATCAATTTCAAAACCACGTCTTTTACAGCTACTATCAACAACGTATTCCATTCGACCGTTGACAACTTCCCACCTGCCTCCACTATAGATTATAAAACTAACCATTTTTAAAAACACAACTTTTTTTAACACTTTGAAAGAAAAATAAGGAATACAAGAAAAAAATTCAAACAAAATTGTTACAAAATTTACTAATTTTATAACAAACGGTTCGTCATGGACGTCACATCACCGAAAACGTCTCCGGCGATGTACGACGTCCGGCACCGAGTCGTTGCGGAAACAGTAAAAAGACGGTACCGGAAGCCGTCTTTTTCGTACCCGCTGACGTCTCAGGAGACGGTTGATAACTTTTACAAGACGTCACCGGAGACGGCTTTTTCGTACCCGAACCGGCTCAGGAGCCGTCTCCGGTGGGATCGGATATATTATTTTATTATAAGCCGAGCCGAAGACGGCTTAACTTGAGCCGTTGGTGAACCGTCTCAGGGGGACCCCACCGGAGACGGCTTTGCGGCGCTGACACGTCTCAAGCCGCCACGGGAGCCGGGTGGCAGACATCGGGATCGTAACCGCCACGTGTTGGGTTGCTACTGGTTGGAAACCAAAGGATCTCGGAAGACGGTTCAGCCCTTTTGGAAACCGTGTCCCGTCTCTCCAAAGACGGTGGAGGGGGCTATTTATGCAAAACGCCCGGTCAAGGGGCTATTTTGGCCATTTTCCCTATTTACTAACACTTTGACTTGACTTGACTAGGAGACTACGTTTGACTTTTCAGGTTTGACTAAGGGACCTTGAAAGGGTTTAAGTTTAATTGGTTTTAATTAACATCCCAAAACACCAAATGGTGTAGTGGTTTGTGTGGTGTGGTTAAGGTTTAGCCCGCCAGGGACTCGGGTTCGAATCCTGGCACAGGCAAACATTTTTTTTTAACGTTTTTAAATCAAAATTTTTAATACAATCCAATTTAATATTGATTATAAGTCATTATTTAAAAAAATTTTTTAACAAAATGGATGGTAAAGATACTGTAAACATGAATCGGATGAATAAACGATGGAGTTCTCTATATATATATAATAATATATATATATAAAGAAAATTTGTGTGATGTTACAGTCTCCCCTACTTTTAGGAACTTTGTCCCGAAGTTTATATTAAGAAGAAACATTTGAATAGTGTTGAGGATAGTTAGGGTGACTATGGTTCAGAGTAGGGTAAGAGTTTAAGAAATGTATAAGATAACCATAAATGCTAGATAGACTACCAAATAACTAGGGTTTGTTATTGGTCTGACCCTACAATATCCCTTTCTACGTATCATTAGTGTTTATATATAGGGTGTACCGCAGCTAACCCATCACACCTCTGATACTTCGAAAACATACGGGGTATCTCCCAAAACCTTAATAGAATTTCACACTACCTTAATGTACCTGTAAATTCATGATTACGTTCCGGACCGCAATCACCAGTTTACCTTACATTAGGGTTTTGTGTCCTTCTATGACTCTAAACACACATGTAAGTAATGCAAAATAGCCTTGTGATTGAATCGTATACAATGTATCCAAAAATAAGTCCAACTGTTGAGCAAGAAAAAGACCTCTACCAGTCAGTGAGTAAGAACCTCTACCGATTGTTGAGCAGGTGCGATAGCCTCTACCAGTCGTTGAGCAGGTTGTAGGGCCTCTACCGACTGTTGAGCAGGCATGATGACCTCTACCAATCGTTGAGTAGGTTATTTGGTACTCTACTAACTGTTGAGCAAGTACTTCATCCTCTATCAGTTGTTTGATTAAGTGTACCAATTATTACACACATGAATTGCAAATTGATAATATGTACATGTAAGCAATCAAGTATCAAGTATAGCATACGAGTTGTAATAGAGTTGCCCTAGACAAGGTTAATGACTCTAGGTGTGTCTATAGCAAATAGTTTATATTCCATGAATTCTAGTTTCAAATGTTCAAATATGGTAGATAGTCGAATCCTCATGTATAACTAAGGATTATGTTTGATGCAACACACAATCAAATTTTAATAGTTTGGTTATCATGGGTAACTAGCTCATGTGTGAGAAGGTGAAGGATATGAATTTAGTTCTTGAGAGGATGATGAAAAATCTTGAAGCAGAATCAAGGTTGTGAGAGATAGTGAATGTGAAGATAGTTGATAAAGAGTTTATTTTATAGTAAGGAGATTATGTAGCAGTGTAAATTTTTGGGTTTGGATCAAAGGTTATAATCAAGTGTATAAGAAAACATAATTGTGGTATATGCCAAATATTGTAAAAATTTGAACAAGTTGAAAATGAGTGAGTGTCGATGGAGAATTTAGAGACTAGATATTATTCCTATGGATAAAAAAAATCTTATTTTCAAAATTGGTTTTATACATAAAGCAAAAGTTGTTAAATAGTACAAGCTAAGTGGGATTTGATTAAAATATTCCCGTTAGTTGGAGATTTCAAACATGACATTAGGTTTTGAAGATCAATGTTCTATTAAGTGATTTTTAATAGTTTAAAGCATTATATAGAAAATTGTTTGTTACGTCAATAAATAAACAATTGAATTTAAGTTCGAGGACATCTTTTGACAAAAATATGTACTTTGTAAAGTTACTAGGTAATGAAAATACAACAAGATTTAGAAATCTTTAGTTTGTGCTAAGGTATGAGGTTATAGTTTTTAAAAAAAATAAGTAACATGTGGAGAAATGAAATAATATGATTTGGGTAGGGTGTTGAATATTTAAAAAGTGGCTAAGATGGTAAGGTGAAGTGTGATTGTGAAATCCATAGATGGTTATGAAATGAGATTGATTTAAGCTGTAAAATTTTGAGATTTTAGAGCTTAGTTTAAGGAAAGTGAGTGTAATCATTTATTCATTAATTAAAACGAATAAACGAAAACGTTGACTTATCAAAACTTCTAGATTCTAATAACATAGTGAAGACATGCTTTAGCCTATAAGTGAACACTCATCCCGAGAATTCCCAGGTAGGCATCCGGGTCCCTCGTCTGATTGGGATTTATGCGCAATGCCAGTCCTAGACAGAAAACTCAGAATACAGGCGTTCGCCCTTCCAGATTGCACGTGTTCGTTATCAAAATCTAAAACTTCAACGAGATCTTCAAGAAGGTTTAGGCTAAACCTGAGGATTTGTCCTATTAGTCTAAGAGTAGATCTTGTGATGGAGAACAATTTTCTTGTAGGGACTAAAGTAGGGATAAGAAGTAGGAGGGAGATAGAGAATAGAAACAAGTAAGGTTGCAAGTAAAAGGAGCAAGTACTGGTTAAAATCCTATGGTTATAGACTAGATTATTTTTTTCTAATAACCTAATTCCCTATAACCATGGCTTTGATACCAATCTGTAACACCCCAACCGATGGCGGAAACATCGGGATGTCACGTATTGACGATTGTTCAATAGCTCATGGTAATAAATGGAAGTTGAATATTACTAAAAAATTTACAATTTGTCATACAATTTAATAAATACATAAATTTGATTTACATAAACTAGGTCCAAAGCTCCTATGTGATCCAAGACTTGTACAACTTCCAATAGCAAGTAAAACCTGAAACATGTTGAGTTGGAAATATGGGGGGTGTCAACTATAAATAGTTGGTGAGAATACATAGGTTTTGCATATAGTTGAAAACAATATGTTGTATAGCAATCATTGTTGAAGTATAATAATGAGTAATGATAGAATATGAGTCCGACATGTAACAATGCGTCTTTTGTACAATCAAACCTTGTGTCGACTGAGACCTAACTCGCAAGTTAGTAAAAGTGTAACTGTTATCGATCATCCCTGAATTTATGCGGGGGGATGGGTTTGTCAGACCTATAGCGCTATAATCTAAACAGGCGGCTTGATCATTGTTAATGATTGTACTGTGTCTTTTTGTTAGACTCAAATGATAGAATGAGTAAATGATAGTGTATAAAATGTTTATAATTGAATCACAAGTTTCAACAATGATAGTGTATAAAATGTTTAAACATGTTTCACCCCAAAATGTAAAACAGAAAAAGGGGCTATGTAAACTCACCTTAGGTGCATAATGAGTTCGTGCGTTTTATTGAGCGTGCAAACACTTAGTAATAATGCCTTGGAAAACTTGAAACTAGCTAGAGGAGATAATGACGGATGAAAACTTTAGTATATGGGAGATGGGATAATAATTTTTTTTTTTTGAATGGTACAAAGAGTTGAATGGTAGGCTAGTATATTAATAGTGTAAAATTTGGAGTTGTAATTAGGGGCTACTTTCACTAGGCTAGAATTTAGGAACAACTTTGACTTGACTAGAAGACCATATTTACTAACACTTTGACTTGACTAGGAGACCATATTTACTAGGGAAACTGACTTGACTTGACTAGGAGACTACGTTTGACTTTTCAGGTTTGACTAAGGGACCTTGAAAGGGTTTAAGTTTAATTGGTTTTAATTAACATCCCAAAACACGAAATGGTGTAGTGGTTTGTGTGGTGTGGTTAAGGTTTAGCCCGCCAGGGACTCGGGTTCGAATCCTGGCACAGGCAAACATTTTTTTTAACGTTTTTAAATCAAAATTTTTAATACAATCCAATTTAATATTGATTATAAGTCATTATTTAAAATTTTTTTTTAACAAAATGGATGGTAAAGATACTGTAAACATGAATCGGATGAATAAACGATGGAGTTCTCTCTATATATATAATAATATATATATAAAGAAAATTTGTATGATGTTACAGTCTCCCCTACTTTTAGGAACTTTGTCCCGAAGTTTATTTTAAGAAGAAACATTTGAATAGTGTTGAGGATAGTTAGGGTGACTATGGTTCAGAGTAGGGTAAGAGTTTAAGAAATGTATAAGATAACCATAAACGCTAGATAGACTACCAAATAACTAGGGTTTGTTATTGGTCTGACCCTACAGTATCCCTTTCTACGTATCATTAGTGTTTATATATAGGGTGTACCGCAGCTAACCCATCACACCTCTGATACTTCGAAAACATACGGGGTATCTCCCAAAACCTTAATAGAATTTCACACTACCTTAATGTACCTGTAAATTCATGATTACGTTCCGGACCGCAATCACCAGTTTACCTTACATTAGGGTTTTGTGTCCTTCTATGACTCTAAACACACATGTAAGTAATGCAAAATAGCCTTGTGATTGAATCGTATACAATGTATCCAAAAATAAGTCCAACTGTTTAGCAGGAAAAAGACCTCTACCAGTCAGTGAGTAAGAACCTCTACCGATTGTTGAGCAGGTGCGATAGCCTCTACCAGTCGTTGAGCAGGTTGTAGGGCCTCTACCGACTGTTGAGCAGGCATGATGACCTCTACCAATCGTTGAGTAGGTTATTTGGTACTCTACTAACTGTTGAGCAAGTACTTCATCCTCTATCAGTTGTTTGATTAAGTGTACCAATTATTACACACATGAATTGCAAATTGATAATATGTACATGTAAGCAATCAAGTATCAAGTATAGCATACGAGTTGTAATAGAGTTGCCCTAGACAAGGTTAATGACTCTAGGTGTGTCTATAGCAAATAGTTTATATTCCATGAATTCTAGTTTCAAATGTTCAAATATGGTAGATAGTCGAATCCTCATGTATAACTAAGGATTATGTTTGATGCAACACACAATCAAATTTTAATAGTTTGGTTATCATGGGTAACTAGCTCATGTGTGAGAAGGTGAAGGATATGAATTTAGTTCTTGAGAGGATGATGAAAAATCTTGAAGCAGAATCAAGGTTGTGAGAGATAGTGAATGTGAAGATAGTTGATAAAGAGTTTATTTTATAGTAAGGATATTATGTAGCAGTGTAAATTTTGGGGTTTGGATCAAATGTTATAATCAAGTGTATAAGAAAACATGATTGTGGTATATGCCAAATATTGTAAAAATTTGAACAAGTTGAAAATGAGTGAGTGTCGATGGAGAATTTAGAGACTAGATATTATTCCTATGGATAAAAAAAATCTTATTTTCAAAATTGGTTTTATACATAAAGCAAAAGTTGTTAAATAGTACAAGCTAAGTGGGCTTTGATTAAAATATTCCCGTTAGTTGGAGATTTCAAACATGACATTAGGTTTTGAAGATCAATGTTCTATTAAGTGATTTTTAATAGTTTAAAGCATTATATAGAAAATTGTTTGTTACGTCAATAATTAAACAATTGAATTTAAGTTCGAGGACATCTTTTGACAAAAATATGTACTTTGTAAAGTTACTAGGTAATGAAAATACAACAAGATTTAGAAATCTTTAGTTTGTGCTAAGGTATGAGGTTATAGTTTTTAAAAAAAATAAGTAACATGTGGAGAAATGAAATAATATGATTTGGGTAGGGTGTTGAATATTTAAAAAGTGGCTAAGATGGTAAGGTGAAGTGTGATTGTGAAATCCATAGATGGTTATGAAATGAGATTGATTTAAGCTGTAAAATTTTGAGATTTTAGAGCTTAGTTTAAGGAAAGTGAGTGTAATCATTTATTCATTAATTAAAACGAATAAACGAAAACGTTGACTTATCAAAACTTCTAGATTCTAATAACATAGTGAAGACATGCTTTAGCCTATAAGAGAACACTTATCCCGAGAATTCCCAGGTAGGCATCCGGGTCCCTCGTCTGATTGGGATTTATGCGCAATGCCAGTCCTAGATAGAAAACTCAGAATACAGGCGTTCGCCCTTCCAGATTGCGCGTGTTCGTTATCAAAATCTAAAACTTCAACGAGATCTTCAAGAAGGTTCAGGCTAAACCTGAGGATTCTAATATCCTAATTCCCTATAACCATGGCTCTGATACCAATCTGTAACACCCCAACCGATGGCGGAAACATCGGGATGTCACGTATTGACGATTGTTCAATAGCTCATGGTAATAAATGGAAGTTGAATATTACTAAACAATTTACAATTTGTCATACAATTTAATAAATACATAAATTTGATTTACATAAACTAGGTCCAAAGCTCCTATGTGATCCAAGACTTGTACAACTTCCAATAGCAAGTAAAACCTGAAACATGTTGAGTTGGAAATATGGGGGGGTCAACTATAAATAGTTGGTGAGAATACATAGGTTTTGCATATAGTTGAAAACAATATGTTGTATAGCAATCATTGTTGAAGTATAATAATGAGTAATGATAGAATATGAGTCCGACATGTAACAATGCGTCTTTTGTACAATCAAACCTTGTGTCGACTGAGACCTAACTCGCAAGTTAGTAAAAGTGTAACTGTTATCGATCATCCCTGAATTTATGCGGGGGGATGGGTTTGTCAGACCTATAGCGCTATAATCTAAACAGGCGGCTTGATCATTGTTAATGATTGTACTGTGTCTTTTTGTTAGAGTCAAATGATAGAATGAGTAAATGATAGTGTATAAAATGTTTATAATTGAATCACAAGTTTCAACAATGATAGTGTATAAAATGTTTAAACATGTTTCACCCCAAAATGTAAAACAGAAAAAGGGGCTATGTAAACTCACCTTAGGTGCATAATGAGTTCGTGCGTTTTATTGAGCGTGCAAACACTTAGTAATAATGCCTTGGAAAACTCGAAACTAGCTAGAGGAGATAATGACGGATGAAAACTTTAGTATATGGGAGATGGGATAATAATAATTTCTTTTTTTTTGAATGGTACAAAGAGTTGAATTGTAGGCTAGTGTATTAATAGTGTAAAATTTGGAGTTGTTATTAGGGGCTACTTTGACTAGGCTAGAATTTAGGAACAACTTTGACTTGACTAGAAGACCATGTTTACTAACACTTTGACTTGACTAGGAGACCATATTTACTAACACTTTGACTTGACTTGACTAGGAGACTACGTTTGACTTTTCAGGTTTGACTAAGGGACCTTGAAAGGGTTTAAGTTTAATTGGTTTTAATTAACATCACAAAACACCAAATGGTGTAGTGGTTTGTGTGGTGTGGTTAAGGTTTAGCCCGCCAGGGACTCGGGTTCGAATCCTGGCACAGGCAAACATTTTTTTTAACGTTTTTTAAATCAGAATTTTTAATATGTATCCAATTTAATATTGATTATAAGTCATTATTTAAAAAAAAGTTTAACAAAATGGATGGTAAAGATACTGTAAACATGAATCGGATGAATAAACGATGGAGTTCTATATATATATATACATAAAGAAAATTTGTGTGATGTTACAACTTTGTTGGCTGCCACACAACAAGGAAGTCCAAATCAGGAGGGTGCCAATTTCTAGGGAATGCCTTAGTCTCATGGCAAAGCAAAAAGCAAGCAGCTGTTTCCACCTCAACAGCAGAGGCTGAATACATTGTTGCTGCAAGCTGTACAACCCAACTCATGTGGCTTCAAAATCAACTACTAGATTTTGGTGTAACTGCTCTAAAGACTCCACTCATGTTGGATAGTCAAGCTGCTGAAAATATCATCAAAAATCCAGTCTCTCATTCCACCACAAAGCTTATTCACATCAAACATCACTTTGTCAGAGATAGCTATGAAAATGGTTTGATTTCTCTGCACCATGTTCCAACAGAGGATCAGTTGGCAGATGTGTTGACAAAAGCTTTAGACACATCCACCTTTGAAAAACTGATCTCCCGGATTGGTATGCTAAACATGGATTAAACAACAACAATGTTTTCTTAAATAAAAATAATAAAATGTTTTCAGAAAATCAAAATCCATCCTTAAAAATAGCTTTTGGGTTGAAAAATCTGTTAAAGATAAAACAACCACTGTTTCATCCATTTTATCATCTGTTGGTTGAAAAATCTGTTTCAAACATCTGATCAGATAAAACAACTACTGCTTGGTTAAAAAATCTATTTTCAAACGTCTGATTAGATAAAACAACTGTTTTCCACTATATATATATATATCTAAAAAATACTCAACAGCTATTATCATCAGCTCTTTGGCCTTTCAACAGCTGTTTGCCATGTCAGCTCCATCAGGTGTTCGCCACGTCTGCTCTCAAAAGCAGAGCTTTGGCCACATCAGCGGTTTCATCAGAGGCTATAAAAACCCTGTTTTCCCTCAACGGTTGTTACACTGTCTCATTGTATTCAAAATACTAAAAACGCCTTCTTCAACCTCAAACCCTCCTATCAATTACTTCCATCCTCCTACTCGAAATCCATTACAATGGATCTTCAAGCAAAAGCCCCTCACAATTACCTTCCTTATCTGGTTAAAACAGATGAAAACCTTCCATTCCACTCCACCATCGACGTCTTTCTCAAATCCAAATACTTGTCAGTTCTAACCGCTGATGCACCCATCTACATTGACACTCTTCAAGAGTTTTGGTTAAATGTTGAGTATCTTCTACAAGACAGAAAGCCTACAACCATCATTTCTAAAATTAGAGATACAAATGTCACCATAACCCCCTAACTGATATCCACAACCTTTTCTCTTAGCGACTTGGCAGGTATGGATTCTTTCCCTAAGGCTGAACGTCACACTGAGTTTCTAGAAAGGGGTTATGATTCACAGATGACTGGAGCAACAATTTACAAAAAGTTTTTCCCTCCAGTCATGAAATTTTTCTTTCATACACTCCTTATCTGTCTCTCTGCTAAAATCACTTCTTTTAATGAAATCCCATTAAAAGTTTAGTACTTGGGATATACAACGTTGTCAAAATCTGACTACAATCTATCCCAAGCTCTCTTTCTGGATTTAGTGACAAATGTGAAGGGAGTCAAGTCTTGGTCAAACATTGCTTTTCTTTTATACCCAAGACTTTTAAGTGTGATCCTACAAAAGGTTTTACCTGAAAAGGATTTCAAAAGGGGAGAACTTTTTCAAATGAAGAGTCTCATACAAGAAACTTTTACAAGAATTTTGGGTCCAAACACCCAAGAAAAAGTATCGGAAGTTAAAGTTTCCAAAACACAAGCAAAGAGTGCTAAGACAACAACTGTTGTCAAAACCTCTGTTGCTGAGCCCACTGCTCCTAGTGATCATGGCACTACATCCAGTGCTGTGAAACCCACACCAGCCACTTCCAAAAGAAAACATCCATCCACAAAATCCCCCAAGAAAACCAAAAAGGGACCTCTGGAATATGAGATACCAGAGGTCAACCCTGTTGTAGCATAAAAGCAACAACAAACCACTGTTGGTACTTCCTCACAACAGTTGGAGATATCTCAACCCAGCCAAACTCCTCATGAATCCTCACAAAAGGATCATGTTGTAAGCCAAGGGGACACATATCATGAGGTATATGAGTCACTTGACCACATGCTCATAAGCCCTTCTCCCGGGGCTGCCTCTTTTTTCATTCCTCAACCCTCACCATCACATGTCCTTCCAACAATGCAACCATTGTTCGAAGCTATTGATAAAACTCAGGACAATCCCAGTTCCTCTCCATCACCTATCACTGAGAGTATACACCAACAAGTGACCCGACCTGAGAAAAATCAACTAGCTAGCCCACGAACAGAGGAGGTTACACCCCTTGAGTTACATGTAACTCAAGGTGAGTTTTCAAGTGAAGCAGCCACTACTGATGTAGAGACCATTGTCTCACAAAAGGACAGTGGTTCCATTCCTAAGACTTCCTTGAAGGCAACAACTGATGGGGCCACTATAATGACCCCAAAATTAGTTGGAAGTCCCTGGAACCAAGAAAAAGGGGCATCTGGTTCTTATTCTATGGACTCACCTCCTAGAACTGAACCAGTTACAACTACCACTGGTAGGAATCCAAATGATCCTATTAACTTAGGTGATGGGTTAAAATACCAAGAATTGACGGATAGAGTCCAATCCATTGAAACCTCTGTTGCTGAAATCAAGACTGATCTCAAGACTATCATGGAATCTTTGGTTGTTCTCACCAAAAGTCAACCATCAAAAGAAGAGATTGCTAGTGATCTATGGAAATTTGTTTCCCCCATCATCAAAGCTCATCGAAAACTAGCAGACCAAACACATGAAACATATATGGCTCATATCAGAACTTTGGTAGATGCTAGGTACACAGATACTCAAGCAGACATTAAAGCCATAAAAGATCATTTGATGAAGACCACTAGCTCTGCCCCTACCACAATTCTCAGAGATGAAGATGATGATGAATTCACTGTTGATGATGCCAAAAAGGGGGAGAGTGGCAGAGATAGATTGCCAAAGTTAGATCCCTTTGGATGTCCACCTTCACAAAAAGGTCAATCACAAAAGTCTGCTGCCAACAAACCAGGGTTTGCACCAGCACCACAACAACCCAATGTTCAAACCACTGCTAATGCTGGTAATGCAAAAGAAGTTGATAACTCTGCCAATATCATTGCTGAAGAGGCTGTTGGAGCTAAGCAAAAGAAGCTTGACACATTGGAAGTCAAGGCAGAGGCTCTAGTACAAAAGAAGAAAGAGCAACAACAAGAAGTTGAGGATGTTGGCTCCTCAAAAAGGAAGAAAATGTCTACACAACAAGTTAGACAACCACCATCTAAAACAGCTGCTGCTAAAACATCTGCTGCTAGAACCACTGTTACGACCAAAACATCTGCTACCACCACAACCACCAAATCAACCACTAAACCAACCACTGAACCCATTACCACAACCACCAATACACCACTTATAACCATGCCACCCACTTCACCATCACAACCCCAAACATCTGCTGGTCCTGCACAAGTGCCAACAGATGTTACCACAACCACTACTACCCAAACATCACCATCACCTCTGATCCTGTACAAAAGGAAGAGAAAGTCAACCTTTGTGGTACAAGATGAGAATATACAAACCACACCACCTTCCACTTCAACACCTAAATCTGCACCTATACCAACAATACCACTTACATCATTTTCACCACACACTTCCCATTTTACTTCCCATAAACCACCACCATCCATCACACCATTGGCTGCTCAGTATCCTCTTGAGCTTGATCTACTCAAGGGGGAAATTCAATCCTTCTACAATACTGAGGATCCATCTAAAAAAACCTTCCTATCCCTCCCAAACTTTCCTGTTCCCAGAAACATAGACCAGTACTTGAAATTCAAATCTGAACAGACTGATTTGATCATTCAGGAGAGATGCAAAGGGAAGGATGATAGGACTGCTCAAGGCATCCATTCAGCAGAACTTACCAAATTCAGAAGCATTGAGGATTTTGTAAGACCTTGAGCAATTCCATGTCTAACATGCCACTCAGCAGTGATTTGGAAAGGGTAGTGAGGGAATCTATTCTTGATCAGATCTTGGCAACCATGCCTTACAAAGGAAACAAGAAGCAGTTTGCAGGATGGACCACTCATGCACTTCAAGAAGAACTTCTTAGGATTGAAGAAATGGCCAAAAATCCAACTTTGAAAGTCTCTGCCCCTGACTTTAGAAAAGGCAGAGACCTAGCCAGAGCTTTGAAGTTTAAAAGAATAAGAGAAGAAATTATGGCTGCAAAGTGTGGAGAGATGAGGTCAGTTGCAAGATGGGCTGAGCTGAGGTTGGTTGAAACCTACAAACTGGAAGAGAATAGAAAGACTGATCCCACTTTACCTAGAAAACCAATCTACTCTGATGCACTAGTGGTTAAGAGACCTCAATAGGCCTTTACACTTGACAGCTTACTTGAAACATCTGACCTATCTGTTGCTGCCAAAAGACAGTTCAAAAGACAGAAGGAGATGTCAGAAGAAGATCAGAAGAAGTTTGATGATACATTTGTAAAAGAGGGAATCTTCAACCAAGTCCACTATTTCTTTGATCCCATTACTGAAGAACTCAGGAAACTCATTGGGAGAGCTCAATCACCAAACTCATCTAGAATAAATCTGCAGCTCAAGAAATCCTCAGGTTCAAAAATTCTAAAATTGAAGGTCAACAAAGACACCCATGAATTGACTTTGCTCAGATCTGATGGAGAGGCTCAGAAATTAAGTATGGATGATGCACATGGCCTGTGTCCAGATGATCTCCAAAACCTGCTTAACTTAGAGCTAGAGAGAGATGCTGAAGACCTCTTCTCATTGAACTTTGATTTACAATTCAAAGGGAAAATTAGATAAAGTCTGATGAGGAATAAAGATCAACAATAAAGGTCAAGTTTTGGCATCATCTGTTCTAGGGGGAGATTGTTGGGTTCGCTGACATGGAGAAGAACAGATGATCTAAAAAGCCAAAACATACTATCTATGATCCAGAATAAAATCAGCATTTACAAGTTTCTTCTCCCAAAAGACTGTTGACTTTAACAACTGCTGTACCCCAACATCTGATGAACAACTACTGATCACAAAGGACTGATGAGGAAACAACTGTTGATCAAAAGTACTGAAGACTCAAGGTCTGTTGGAGCCAACAACACTTAGGCTCCAACAGATGATTCAAGCTATCAGAGGTTTACATATCAGGTGTTTAGATATCAGAGGTTTCCAATGTAACAGTTGTTGTTTAGATCAGATGTTTTATGTTGTTATTATTCTGTTAGATGTCACTGTCTTAGGTGACGTCAGTCATAGGTCATCAGTGGTTTAGTTTGTCTATAAATAGAACAGTGCATGTACTGTTCTATTTATCACTCAAAACATTCTCTTAGACAAGCAATCACAGAGTGATCAGGCTGAGGGGGAGTACTTGTGTAATCGTTGTAATCATTAGATTTATAAATGCAATCGATTCAAAGACAATTATTCTCTTTGTTTTGATTCATAGTTTATTATTCCGCTGCACTTTCCATTTATAGATTAACTTCTTTCATCTTTCATTTGTTAAACAATCAAATCAAATCAAACTCAGATCCTAACAGTTGTCATATTTATATCAGGCTATACACGCCTTTCTTTTCTGATTCACAAGTGAATATTTTCTATCTATTTACTGTGTTTACTACTTAAAGTTTTTGGTCTTCGAGGCGTGGCCATCCTAAAGCCACTACCGGACTGTGAAAATCATTATGAAAAAACCTAAGTGAAAAAGCGAAGTGTGCGCACAAAATAAAGAAGAAAACATTCCATTCATCAAAAAGAGGTGAAGACCGCCTTCATAATTACAAATACAAAAGGGAACATACAACAAAAAGCAATTTTATTCCCTATCAGAGCCATCAAAGTCCACTAGCTGCTCTTCTTCATCAGGCATCGTGCCAGACGCACCTTCACCCCTTACTTCTGCGCGCTCTCGGGCTAACTGGTCATCCTCCTCCTGCCTCTCTTTCGCGCCTTCGCACCCAGACGGTCAGATTCTTCGATAAAGTAACGAAGGGCGCCGTCCGGATCAGCGTACTGATTGCAGTCTTCCACTGTTTTCAGTATAGGGAATTCAATTTGGTCAAACTTAGTAAGTTCGGCCATATACTCATTCTCCCGTGGTTTCCCATAATGTACACCTTGCTCTAAACGACCACGGTTCAAAGCATGTTGAAACCCGGTATCAAATCCCTTAGCCTCCCCGGCAGCTCGAGCAGCAGCAGCAATGGCGGCGACCTGATCACCAAGCTTGGGTTCATTCTAGAACCGCTTAAAGATCTGCAAAAACAAAAAGTGTTAGAAAAAGTACTAATACAAACAAATATATGTAAGGCAACTTATGGCACTTACCCCGGCAATGCCTGCGGTCATCACCCAACGGATGGACTCTTAGGCCTTCTCTTACACGACGGTGGCTTGATCAAGCAAAGTCTTGGCATTTTCTGCCTCAGTCTGTGCCACCGTCTAAGATTCCTCTAGTGAAGCCCTCTCATCTTCTAGTGCCGCCTTCTCGTTCACCCAAGCCATCTTCTCAGATTCTATCACAGATAGGCGAGAGGTCGCAGTAAGTAGCTCCTTATCCTTAGTTTGGAGCACAGAGCGTGCCTCCGCCACCTGCGAATCCTTCTCCGCAAGGGCCTTTGCATGACTATCGACGGCCACACGAAGTTAAGCATTCTTATATTTCAGAGCTTGAATATCATCCCTCAACTTCATCATCTGAAGATTAGTTGTAACACCCCAACCGATGGCGGAAACATCGGGATGTCACGTATTGATGATTGTTTCAGTAGCACATGGTATAAATTGAATTTTAAATAATTTATTCATAACATAAATATTCAAAATAAAGTGATGTCTAGAAATCCCAAATACATGATAACAAATAAAGCAATAACTTCAAATAACTTCAAAATAAACTTCATAATAATCCTCATGCATACTCTAAGCCTAAGCTTCGTTGTTACCTGAAACATGTTAATTTTGAAAATATTTTTGGGTCAACAAAAGTTGGTGAGAATTACATAGGTTTTCATAATCGAATAAAAATGTTGTACAATTCAAGTGTCATGGCAAGTCTAGTCCATATGTGAAAACATACTAGAAGTAAATCGAGTGCATAATCAACCCTTGTGACTATTATATTGTGGTCCATCCCATACGCTCATGGTTCACTCGATTATGTTATGCGATAACAATCACCCACGCTACCTTTGTAGGAGGCACGTATCCGGGTGGGATTGTCAGTCCAATAGATCTATCATTGTATACTGTCGGCTGATCAATGTTAATGATTATGCTAGAATTGTGCTTGCCCTAGTCATGTTTAAGACATAATGCAACATAGAAAAACACATAGACACTTTGATGATTGAATTGCATATAGAATGTTGTAACATGTTTCACCCCAAAAATGGTGATAAATAGAAAAGGGGCTATGTAAAACTCACATTGGCTAAGGTGAATTATCCTCTAAGTGTTGTGAATGTATGCGAGGCGAATCCCAAAGACTCAACAACGTAGCTAGTCCAAATTGAAGAAAACGAAAAAGAATGAATATCAAGCTTCCAATTCGCCAATTACAAGAGCTTATAATCAAAGCTTCAATTGTAGAAGTAATAGACTATAGAAGAAAGGTATGAGGGAAAGTTTAATCGGATTGAAACAATCGATTTAGAGGTGCAAAGTATAATGGGTCATAGGTGGGTTTTTATACTAGTTTTGGAGTCAATTTGCCATTAAAATTGGTCAACACCATAAAGTAAGGTTTTATGATGAATTGACTATTTGACTAAGACTTTGACTGTTTGACTAAGACTTTGACTGTTTGACTAAGACTTTGACTAATCAATTTAAGGAATGTGTTAAGTTTATTTCTTCTGAAATACTACACAAGATGATAGTTGGCTCAGTTGGTTGTCACTGTGTGTTGGTTGGCTGTGGACGCGGGTTCGAGTCCCGGTCCACACAAATCTTTTTTTTGGCAATTATTTCCCTAAAACTATATTATTCTAAATTCATAATATGATTATATAAGCCCGAAAGTGACTCGGAATATTTTTAAAACGTACAAAAGTGTCGAGATACAAATAATTATTAGTTTAAGGTATTTAAAACATATATTGTTTAAAACAATACATTCTTTTTATCAAAAAAAATTAGGGGAAATTCGCGATGTTACAGTCTCCCCTACTTTTGGAAACTTCGTCCCGAAGTTATTAAAAACACAGGTTTGAGGTTGATTAGGTAGAAATTAAGGCAGCTGTGGTTTGGGTTAAGGCACGACATGAATTTATAGGTAATAGAATAATTTGTTTCGAATAATTTGGATAAGAGGTTTGAGATGTGAGTTTTAAGGAATGGATTAGGTTCGTCTGAAGTAGCAAGAAGCATAAGAATCTGGCAAAATACTAAACTTATGTTTTAGGAATCTTATAAGAAATGCATGAATTGATTGGCTATATGAAAACCAAATGAACTACTAAAACCTTGTTAGAATTTCACACTACCTTAACGTACCTGTAAATTCATGATTACGTTCCGGACCGCAATCACCAATTTACCTTACATTAGGGTTTTGTGTCCTTCTATGACTCTAAACACACATGTAAGTAATGCAAAATAACCTTGTGATTGAATCGTTTACAATGTATCCAAAAATGAGTCCAACTGTTGAGTAGGAAAAAGACTTCTACCAGTCAGTGAGTAAGAACCTCTACCGATTGTTGAGCAGGTGCGATAGCCTCTACCAGTCGTTGAGCAGGTTGTAGGGCCTCTACCGACTGTTGAGCAAGTACTTCATCCTCTATCAGTTGTTTGATTAAGTGCACCAATTATTACACACATGAATTGCAAATTGATAATAATTGCATGATAACCTCTACCAATCGTTGAGTAGGTTATTTGGTACTCTACTAACTGTTGAGCAAGTACTTCATCCTCTATCAGTTGTTTGATTAAGTGCACCAATTATTACACACATGAATTGCAAATTGATAATATGTACATGTAAGCAATCAAGTATCAAGTATATCATACGAGTTGTAATAGAGTTGCCCTAGACAAGGTTAATGACTCTAGGTGTGTCTATAGCAAATAGTTTATATTCCATGAATTCTAGTTTCAAATGTTCAAATATCGTAGATAGTCGAATCCTCATGTATAACTAAGGATTATGTTTGATGCAACACACAATCAAGTTTCAATAGTTTGGTTATCATGGGTAACTAGTTCATGTTTGAGAAGGTGAAGGATATGAATTTAGTTCTTGAGAGGATGATGAAAAATCTTGAAGCAGAATCAAGGTTGTAAGAGATAGTGAATGTGAAGATAGTTGATAAAGAGTTTATTTTATAGTAAGGAGATTATGTAGCAGTGTAAATTTTGGGGTTTGGATCAAAGGTTATAATCAAGTGTATAAGAAAACATGATTGTGATATATGCCAAATATTGTAAAAATTTGAACAAGTTGAAAATGAGTGAGTGTCGATGGAGAATTTAGAGACTAGATTTTATTCCTATGGATAAAAAAAATCTTATTTTCAAAATTGGTTTTATACATAAAGCAAAAGTTGTTAAATAGTACAAGCTAAGTGGGCTTTTGATTAAAATATTCCCGTTAGTTGGAGATTTCAAACATGACATTAGGTTTTGAAGATAAAGGTTCTATTAAGTGATTTTTAATAGTTTAAAGCATTATATAGAAAATTGTTTGTTACGTCAATAAATAAACAATTGAATTTAAGTTCAAGGACATCTTTTGACAAAAATATGTACTTTGTAAAGTTACTAGGTAATGAAAATACAACAGGATTTAGAAATCTTTAGTTTGTGCTAAGGTATGAGGTTATAGTTTTTTAAAAATAAGTAACATGTGGAGAAATGAAATAATATGATTTGGGTAGGGTGTTGAATATTTAAAAAAGTGTCTAAGATGGTAAGGTGAAGTGTGATTGTGAAATCCATAGATGGTTATGAAATGAGATGGATTTAAGCTGAAAAATTTTGAGATTTTAGAGCTTAGTTTAAGGAAAGTGAGTGTAATCATTTATTCATTAATTAAAACGAATAAACGAAAACGTTGACTTATCAAAACTTCTAGATTCTAATAACATATGAAGACATGCTTTAGCCTATAAGTGAACACTCATCCCGAGAATTCCCAGGTAGGCATCCGGGTCCCTCGTCTGATTGGGATATATGCGCAATGCCAGCCTAGACAGAAGACTTAGAATACAGGCGTTCACCCTTCCAGATTGCACGTGTTCGTTATTAAAATCTAGAACTTCGACGGGATCTCAAGGGGGTTCAGGTTAAACCTGAGGATTTTGTCCTATTAATCTAATGGTGGATCAGGATTGCAGCAGACGAATAAGAGTTGTCACTTGTAGGCTTAGGGTTATATGAGATAGGGATAAGATTAAGGGAGTAATTAGGATTTCAAGTAAGAGAAACAAGTACTGTTTAAGTCCCTAAGGTTATAGTCTAGATTATTTTCTAATAACCTATTTCCTATAACCAAGGCTCTGATACCAATCTGTAACACCCCAACCGATGGCGGAAACATCGGGATGTCACGTATTGATGATTGTTTCAGTAGCACATGGTATAAATTGAATTTTAAATAATTTATTCATAACATAAATATTCAAAATAAAGTGATGTCTAGAAATCCCAAATACATGATAACAAATAAAGCAATAACTTCAAATAACTTCAAAATAAACTTCATAATAATCCTCATGCATACTCTAAGCCTAAGCTTCGTTGTTACCTGAAACATGTTAATTTTGAAAATATTTTTGGGTCAACAAAAGTTGGTGAGAATTACATAGGTTTTCATAATCGAATAAAAATGTTGTACAATTCAAGTGTCATGGCAAGTCTAGTCCATATGTGAAAACATACTAGAAGTAAATCGAGTGCATAATCAACCCTTGTGACTATTATATTGTGGTCCATCCCATACGCTCATGGTTCACTCGATTATGTTATGCGATAACAATCACCCACGCTACCTTTGTAGGAGGCACGTATCCGGGTGGGATTGTCAGTCCAATAGATCTATCATTGTATACCGTCGGCTGATCAATGTTAATGATTATGCTAGATTTGTGCTTACCCTAGTCATGTTTAAGACATAATGCAACATAGAAAAACACATAGACACTTTGATGATTGAATTGCATATAGAATGTTGTAACATGTTTCACCCCAAAAATGGTGATAAATAGAAAAGGGGCTATGTAAAACTCACATTGGCTAAGGTGAATTATCCTCTAAGTGTTGTGAATGTATGCGAGGCGAATCGCAAAGACTCAACAACGTAGCTAGTCCAAATTGAAGAAAACGAAAAAGAAAGAATATCAAGCTTCCAATTCGCCAATTACAAGAGCTTATAATCAAAGCTTCAATTGTAGAAGTAATAGACTATAGAAGAAAGGTATGAGGGAAAGTTTAATCGGATTGAAACAATCGATTTAGAGGTGCAAAGTATAATGGGTCATAGGTGGGTTTTTATACTAGTTTTGGAGTCAATTTGCCATTAAAATTGGTCAACACCATAAAGTAAGGTTTTATGATAAATTGACTATTTGACTAAGACTTTGACTGTTTGACTAAGACTTTGACTGTTTGACTAAGACTTTGACTGTTTGACTAAGACTTTGACTAATCAATTTAAGGAATGTGTTAAGTTTATTTCTTCTGAAATACTACACAAGATGATAGTTGGCTCAGTTGGTTGTCACTGTGTGTTGGTTGGCTGTGGACGCGGGTTCGAGTCCCGGTCCACACAAATCTTTTTTTTGGCAATTATTTCCCTAAAACTATATTATTCTAAATTCATAATATGATTATATAAGCCCGAAAGTGACTCGAAATATTTTTAAAACGTACAAAAGTGTCGAGATACAAATAATTATTAGTTTAAGGTATTTAAAACATATATTGTTTAAAACAATCATTCTTTTTATCAAAAAAAAATTAGGGGAAATTCGCGATGTTACATTAGTAACCTGATAAGAGTCCACCCATCTCTTATTTGCCAAGGCATGATCCTTTTCCAGCACCTTTATCTTATCTTCCGCCTTATAGGCCCTGTCCCTATAACGCTCCACCTCTGACTGAAGCTTCTCCTCCCTCCGAGCATGCGCCCCTTTCTCATCATTAAAATTGGCAACGTTACGAGCAAATACAGCATCACGGCTCTTCAAAGAATCTATCGCTGCAAACTGCAGCGCTTGGCCGACGCAGATGTTGGAGATCAAGGCGGACCGCTCAAGACCGTCCTGATACTCCCTCTCCTTGGGAGGGATGGCCTCATCCATAAATTCCTCCGCAATTAGAGGATTCGCAAATCGAGAGTTCTCCCGGATATTCCAGTGAGGGCGCCAGATAGCATCACACTCGGAATAACTGGGAGTTGGCCTCTCCACCCTTTTTCTCCCCACCGAATCGCGGGGCGGGGTCTTCTTCGTCACTAACTGCGGGGGGGACTGCCGCTCCACAGACCCAGACGGCATACAACCCGTCTGGCCAGAAATGGAACCACCCCCCCCCCCGCACCCCACCACCAACTGGGGACAATTCGGCTTCCTTGGCAATAGCCTCGGCCTTAGCCTTGGCTTCTTCTACCGGCCTCTCTTCCTTTAAACGCAGCTTTTCAGCCGCAATCTTGTCTTCCTCAAGCTTCTTAGCGGCAGCTTCATGGGCTCGCTTCTCGGCCTCAGCTGCCTCCTTCTCCTTCCTAATCCATTCCTCCTCCTCCCGTTTCTTCAGAGCATCCGCCTCAGAAGGAAACGGAACAGAAACGGAGGTAGGGACGATCGAACAAGAAACAACTACAAAAAGAAGGAAATTCAGAAAACTAGGTAAAGAATAAAAGACATGAGAAAGAACAGTGTTTTTACTCACCAGCCACCTTCTTCACACTCTTCTGAATAAGAGGTATGCGCTCCGGCGGAGGGAAAATATTCAAGGAAAACGGCGCTTTCACCGTCTTGTCCACTGATTCTTCTTTTGAGGCGATTCAGGCGCCTCAGTCTCTTCAGGAGCAGAGGAAGGTAAATCCTTCCGCTTGTCTTTCTTCCCAAACAACGACCCCTCTCCACCTACACTCAAAGGCGCAGGGTCAGATTGGGTCGATATGTTATACCTATGAGTCCGGGGCACCATTTTCTTACGCCCCCGACTACCAGGAATCCTAGAAGGACGTGTTGGATGAACCAGTTCCTCAGAGAATCCTATAGACTCCTCATCGGATAAAATAACCACGCATGGTATTGACCCATGCGCATCAGACGATAAACAGTCAGGTTTACAAGGTTGCTCACGTGAGATGTTCATACCAGAAGGCTTGAATTCAAGACTGGGCAGATAGAATCTATCCACCAATCTATCGACAATAGGGACACTACCCTCAGCAGACGCCCTGCACTCAAGCTTGGCCTTGTCACGCGCCAGAAAAGCTTCAAACTTGGTAACCCATGCAACCGACACAAGCAGTCAACACAAACGCCAACAAAACAACGCAATCTACAAAATAAGCGCAAAAAAGAAAACCTTACCAGGATCCATGATCACAGGCTCCTACCCCGGTACCATATGTATACGACTCAAACCAAGGAGCGCCAATATTGCCTCTGTACACATAGTGGAGTCATATGGGGACGCGTTGGTAGACAGATGCTTAAACCATTCTCCCTCCTTGAAACCCGCCATAACAGGATGATCCGGCACCCTCTGTCGCTCAGTAATAACTTTCCAAGGCATATCCACATGAATCACCCCGCGCTTAATATAGAAAAACTTCTCCTTCCAGTCATGAAGAGACTTAGGAGGAGTTGTTCCCATTGCCTGAACCTGAGAGCGGGGGGGTGAAGTTGAACCATGACTGCTCCATGGTCATCATATAAAACACGTTGAACCTTTCAAAAGTAGGTTCAACAACTAGAGCACGGCAACAGGCTTCAAAATGTACAAGCCGTAACATACCAAATGCACTCAGTTGGGTTATATGGATACCATATTTTACAAACATATCCACCTGAAATTTGGTGGCCGGCAGCCGGAATCCACAGAGGGCAAAATGAACACCATAAAGTGTCATTTTACAAGTAGGAGGACTGAGAACAGTCGATATCCCAGTCGGTAGTTCAATCTTCCAGGTGGGATCAAACTCCATGGCCTTGACGAACTTTACAAAGCTTTTATCACTCCATTTACAGGGAGTATTAAACATCAACTTTGCACCACCATTCGTCTTCTCTAGGCCTTTTTCCGGTGCCTTCTCAAGATTCTGACCACCACCAGGTGAACCAACACGTGAAGTTTCTGACATCTTTTACTACAGAATTGAAAAATGTATTAATCACAGATGAAGATCACCGGAAAACTTGAATACTCGCCGGAGATCTGGAAAAAACCCACCGGAAAACTTGAAGAATTGGAGAGTATAAAAGGAGAAGAAGAAGTACAAATGGTTGGAAAAGTGAAGAGAGAGGGTACGAAGCCACCTATTTATACCCATCGCATTAATTGTGATGGGTAACAGCTGGTAGAGGACCACGCATCTTCCTCCTGTGGCTTCATCCTGACGCTACACGTGGAATCAGTCAGTGGAAAAATAGTTGTCTTTTGCGCGTGGTGCTCACTCGCCTAACACAGCTCCCTGGCACTCACCACGTGTCAGCTTCTTGAGGACTTCACACCCCACTCGTACGCGTGGGCGGCTACTCGCCTGACACACGACGAAAAACGTCCAACCCACGCGCTGACGTGACTGACAACAAGACACACATCCTTCCTGCCACCTGACACGTCTACCAACCTTCTCAGCTTCCAAGACACGCCTCCTCGGTTTTCCCTCCAATTTAGGACACCCTTTCAAATTCAAGGCGCATTAACTTTAAATCATTCCTATAATTAATGCAACTTTGGCTACCCATTGATTACATTTCACCAGCTAGATTGCCACGTCATCCTCTGGCGCTAGGTTGACGTAAAATCCAAAGACGTTCTCCGCCGGATTTTACAGTTCACCAGCCAGATTGCCACGTCATCATCTGGCGCTAGGTTGACGTAAAATCCAAAGACGTTCTCCGCCGGATTTTACAGTTCACCAACAGATTGCCACGTCATCATCTGGGGCTAGGCTGACGTAAAATCCAAATACGTCCTATGCCGGATTTTATGTATCATCAGCATGAATGTCGCATCATCACCTGGCGCTGGTATTATGACTTCTGCCCGATTTCCTTACACAGCACAGAAAAAATGTAAATGATGACACAGCAAATTCAACCCCCATCCTCTTAAAGCCGAAAGAATTTAGGGAAGAATAGGTTTATTTCTCTCTCATCATTTACATTAATCTACAAAGGAACATATGAAAAGATAAAGGGACGCTTTTATCTTGATATATGTTAAAGAGCTGCAACACGCACTCTTTTTATCCTCATATATGTTAGAAGTGCAACGAGCACTCTCTTCAAAACACATATATGCCAAAGAGCTGCAACGCGCGCTTTTTTTATCCTCATATATGTTAGAAGTGCAACGAGCCCTCTCTTCAAAACACATATATGCCAAAGAGCTGCAACCCGCACTCTTTTTATCCTCATATATGTTAGAAGTGCAACGAGCACTCTCTTCAAAACACATATATGCCAAAGAGCTGCAACGCGCAGTCTTTTTATCCTCATATATCTTAGAAGTGCAACGAGCACTCTCTTCAAAACACATATATGCCAAAGAGCTGCAACGCGCAGTCTTTTTTATCCTCATATATGTTAGAAGTGCAACGAGCACTCTCTTCAAAACACATATATGCCAAAGAGCTACAACGCGCACTCTTTTTATCCTCAAATATGTTAGAAATGCAACGAGCAATCTCTTCAAAACACATATATGCCAAAAAGCTGCAACGCGCACTCTTTTTATCCTCATATATGTTAGAAGTGCAATGAGCACTCTCTTCAAAACACATACATGCCAAAGAGTTGCAACGCGCACTCTTTCTTATCTTCATATATGCCAAAGGAGTTGCAACGCGCATTCAGTTTGGATGAGTCATCATCCAATAGCCAACACATTTTTTAATCTAGCACCCCACCAAACCTCTTGGCAAGCCAAGGAGACGCACTGGACTAGGGGGACTTGAAGGGGTAGGGTATCAGCGCTTAGGCGCACCCTACCCGCCAATATTATCCACCACGGATCAGCAAGGCTATGCAGATGGACAAGAGCATCGTCTCCTGCGGAGAGCATCAACAGAGGGCTCCGCCAAATGCAGCCCCCTGAATATCCACTTGTTGCACACCTCCCCGGGTGTCAGATGTCACCTCAGCTGACATCTCCTGCCACCAGGAAGAAAAGGAGGATCCTGCAAACCACAACTTGGCGACATGTATACCAATGGCAGTGCAACACCCTTGAAAGCCAATCACGGGGCGCCACATGGACCAATCACAAGGCAACATTCTTGACTAGTTTGCTTTATCTGACTGAGAATCCAAATCCAACTGGATGGGGCCCTAGGAAGACCGGCCCAACTTCGAGGCCCGGGCCCAGCTCTCCAAAAGTGAGCCACAAGCCTCCGGCCCACAAGAACTCTATAAAAGGGGGGTCTCCACACCTTTTATGAGTTCGGACAATTTATCCAATTACACACACACTTGTATTTCTGATTTGTATTTTCTCTAAGTTACACTTGTAATCTCTCGAGTAATATAACATCGTATTTTTACAGTTGACATAGGTCAACGAGACCGAACCACTTAAACCTTGTGTGTGCATTACAATATCTATTAGCTTATGATATACCTAATCGGACCACGGACCTATCATCATTGTGAGCAAAGGATGATATCCTGTAGCGAGCACGAGTAGCCACCCCCTCATTATACCCGAGTTATACTCGTTGTTTCTTCAAGTTCTAATTGATGATTAGGCAATCCAGAAATTTTTAAACCATTAAGGACATCAGGAGAATATAAATCTTGTTGTAAATAGTTATTAGCGTTCTCAGTCTAGCATAAACTATCAGAGCTCAAATACTCGACTTCATCTCCAGGAAACAATGCAAGCAACCTTTCATTAATTTCATGTACTACTTCGTTTGTAGGTGCAAGTATTGCTCGTTCTCTAAAGTAATCTTTATCTTTATAAAGTTGAAGAAGTGAAGGGTAGACGAAGTCAATTAAGCTAGAAATCAGATCTGATGAATCCTTAATAAGAAGATCATCTGGAATGTCCACATTTGCCTCATTATCATCAATTGAATCACCAACTTTACCCTCACCTAATTCAAGGAGCCAGTTTGCAAATGCCTTTATTTCTTCGGATTCAGATGTGTTGTTACCTAATGTTAACCTCATGTTGTTGGTTAATGTAAGGACTTTGCAACTATTCCAAATAGGCAACGAAGTTATTGAGGAATTTATAAAATCTCTTTTACTCTCATTGGGAACAACAGGAAGGATCTGTCTAAAATCACCACCCAAAACCATAACCACCTCCGAAAGGCAACTCGGAATTAATTGTTGACTTTGATTTCAAGACGTCTTTCATAGATTTCCTTTCCTTAAACTCACGAATATCCTCAATGTCTTCATTGATAAAGAGTCGAGTGATGTTGAATGCATTTGAAACGGTTACGTTGCCTTTAAAGATAAAAATAACAAAAAATTGAAAAATAATTATACAAGTAACAATATATAAATTTTCATTAAAAACGTAAGATATGGAAAACCTTTATAATTGTTAATGCTACCAAATTGTACAATGAGAACAACATTGACTTCGGCTTCATTCTTCTTGATGTATTCGAACATCTGTTCACTATACTCATCCCACAAAGTATAGGTAATTTTGACTCCTCTACACATAAATACAATATTGGTTAAAATATATCCAAAACTCAAAACTATGATTTAACTTAAAATAAGAAATTGTGATTTGGAAAAATGAAAGACATACTCTAGATCAATCAAGAAAAGGTTCATCTTGTTTTTCAACCCAGATTTGGTTTCCGATTGTTCTGGTGGACTCCATTCTTCAACATAACCAATATAATTTAAAAAACGAAAAAAAAAGGAATTAATGTAAATAAAAAATAACAAAATTTTAAGATTAATATAAAATTTTTTAGGCTAAGTAAACAAACCAATTTTTGAATCTTGAGACAGGTTACCAGCTTTAATTGACTCAAAAGACGAAAAATTGAAACCGTATTGACTTCCATCAAACCTGCTACACTTAGTAATATTGGTTTCAAAAGTAAAGGGGAGTATGTCATTTTTATCAAAATGTTTCACAGATTTGTTTGCAACTAGTTGTGCGTTATAGATATAATAAGTCTCATTTTCTCGTAAAAATTTTTCATGTTTCTTCATAAATTTATTCCATACAACCGCTTGCATTTTGGAGCCCTGATTAATAATTAAAAGTAATAAATGAAATTAAGTCAGAGATGATATAACAATAAGTTGTGTAAAAAATAATTGAAAACATGAATATGTTTGAATATAACATGTTCATCCATGAGAGCCATATCAAGACAAAGTGTTTCCCAGATGTCTTTCGATTTGGCCGCCTCCAAAGTCTAAGTACCTTAACTTTGGGTGTGTACTGACTCATTCACCAAGAGAGGTCATTGAAAAATGTTACATTGTTTGGATCCATAATCCTATAGTTTATAGTAAGTATATCAAAATTAGATTGCCTGATACGATTGGAAATTAAAATATTATGTAAAGAACGAATGAATATTTAAAAACTTACCTGGTAAAGTGTTGAAAAAAAGAAACTTTGAAAACTTACTGATACTATGCGAGTTGCTTTGTTTGTTTATTTATAATGTACTTTGTACATGTAGTAAAGTAAAGTTTTTTTATTTAAAGTAAACATTTATAAGATTAATTAATTAAATTTCAAAATTTAAATCATTATAATCATATTAACGAAAATAATATGTAAACATACTTTATTTACCAAAAATAAATATATAAAATTGATTATATATAATGTAAATCAGGCATATTAATTTTGTTATAAAAATTCAAATTTAAATTTGTTTATAAAACGGTTATATATATATATATATATATATATATATATATATGATTAATAATTAATAATAATTCGATTATGTTTAAAGGTTATTAATCAAATGGAAATCATAATTATTAAAATTAGATGTTTTCCAAAATTGTGCAAATCATGATAAATGCTAATTATAACCTAAAAATAGAAATGTGAAAAATCAAAGAATTAACCATTTATTTTGTCTTTAAATGTAGTTGATTTTAAAAACGGATGTTTTTAAATTTTAATTTTTGAATGTTTAAAAATAAAGTAATTCTGATGAAAATGTTAAAGTCTAAAATCTACCAAAAATAGTTTGACAATTACAATTAAAGTGATTGTAATTTACATAAAAAATCAGTACCACCAATGATTAAGTCAAATTAAAAACTTCATACTTTGACATAAAAACTTAAAGATTGCTGACATTTTTATCAAATTGTGTAATAAATCTAGTTTTGACTACTAACCATTTATAAATGATAAATCACAAATTAAAAACTTTGACATAAAAACTTTGACATAAAAAGTCAAACAGTGCTATAATTTGACATAAACATTCATTGATGCTGCAATTTGTGGCAATATGTGGAACACGATTATGTTTATGACTACTAAAAAGTCATCAATGATAAATTACAACTTATAAACTTTGACATAAAAACATTGACATAAAAAGTCAAACATTGGTGACATTTTTTTTTGCAAACTGTGCAATAATAATAGCTAATGACTACTAACCATTCATCACATTCAAAATCATAAGTAGTTGACTACTAATCATAACCCAAAATCATATTGTTCATAAACATATAAAAACCCAAAATCACGAATTACTACCTTAGTAGTAAACGTGCATAAGTATGTGACTACCAACCATTCACCATGTTCAAAAGTTACCCACCAAATCTTGTCTTAAAAAAAAAAAACAAAAAAACAAAAAAAAAAAAGCCAACCACTTACCAACCTAATTACCATCACCCTAACAACATTAGAGAGCTTGAACACACCTTGTTTCTTGAAAAAAAAGTAAATGCATTTGATCACCATAAAGCAATTCCATATCAACAACAAAAGCCATCATCCCTTTGATGTTGTAATGATATCTTCCATCCGACTGCTCCACTCCAACACACACTCCCTAACTACGACCCTCACCATCAGAAATTGTTAAGCTCCTCTTCTTGTTCAAACCGTTATCTTTGGCCCAATCCTTCTTCATATGCTACAAAAAGAAACACGTATGGCATATTAATAAAAAATCGATATATACATGAATTTTAGTTGAAAGATATGGAACTAAAGAAGTTGCACTTACAAAATTATTGTCCACTTTGAAAACAACTGGAACACCTACATCCTCGTCAGCGTCCATTTCTTGATCATCAACACCCATAGCATTGTCTTCGTCCTCTTTGTTGTCATCGTTAGAAAGAATTATGATGTCTTCATCCTGATAAAAATCATCATCATCCTCCTTTTTAACATCATACTCCCACATCTTAGGAGGAAGAGTAAGTGTGTTTTTCACAACACAACCAACAATACAAAAGCAGTCAAATTAATCGGCAAAAACAGAATTTATAAAAGATGAAACTTATTAAACATAAACATTCATAAAGAATACATAAAGATTGAAAGATAAATAAATAAGATGAGTAACAAACCTCATCAATGATCTCAAACACAATTAGATGTTCACTGGTTATTGAAAACTTTTCCTGCATATACGGCCATCCTTGAGTTATATAGATATAACCATCTATTCCTTCAAGCTGGACTTCAAATACGTGACTTGGAACAGATCTCACAGTGATTGGATCCAGTGGAATTTGTCTATTGAATCTTCCATGACGAACGAAGCAACTTACATGCTGGAATATTAAAAACAATGTTAAAATTTATTTTTCATTAATATATAATTTTGTATAAAATGAATTGTATGGAATGTATTAAGATAGTAAAAAACATACCAGACGTTTGTCGCATGTAAGTGGGTCAGCAACTTTGCAAAAGAAAAACTGAGGTGCACATATCGCATCTTGATGAAAAGTAATCATTCTAAAACAATTTAGGTTTTCCTCAAATTGAAACACAAAATTACACCCAGATGGTTAATTCAACGTTTTAATCATGGATTTCCATCCATTGTAGAAGAAATATTTGCCAGTGATGCTAAAGACTTTAATATCAAACATTTGCGAATCCAAAGTCCGAATTTTTGTATTACCTACAAGATAATTATACTTCTCAATCCAAGATCCATAGTCACCTTTGTAACACCCGGCATATTCAGCTTAACATTTTACAAACTTATAAGTTTACCTTAGCGAAAAACATTTATTAACGTGCTTAACTGGGTCAGTTGAGTCGGGATTACTTTACGTATTGTCCAGGGTTCAATGATCTGGAGGATCATTGGGGGTTATTTTGTGTACACACTAGTCTTGAGTCCCGTTGTTGGTGAATTACATGAATTGAATTAAGTGTTATACATAGATTGATCCATATATGTTATATAATGTGGAAATAAGTGTTTTAACAGTGTAAACATGATTATACATGATTTAATATGCTTAACATATGTTAGGATCGCATTTTCATGTGTTAGGATGTTTTAAAATGCGTTAAAATGACAAAACTGGAAAATCTGGAAAAGACACGAATTGGTTCGACCATAAGGGGGGTCGAACCAAGCTGATGAAATTTTGAAAATCCTCATTCGACCCCAATGGAAACCCATTCGGCCCCTGCAGGGGTCGAATGAACAGCTAGTATAAATACCATACTTTGTAATTTTTCATCGTTTCACAAACCCTAATCGCCTCTAAAACACTCTCTCTCGACCATAAACACTGGGGAAGGAGTTTTTGACCTTTTTTTTCATAATCTAACCTACAAACATCTTCCATATCATAAACAAGAGAAGATCTAAGGTGTGTTCTTGATCTAAAATCCTTTTTAAGCATTTTTTATTCGTTTTTATTAAACCCCAAAGGTCCAGATCTGTTCTAAGATGGTTTTCATGATTAAAAACCTTTCTAACATCTTTCAAAACAAAACCCCATCATTAAACATGAGTTTTTATACAAATTAACATTTGTTAATGGTGTTTTATGTTGTGTTATGTGTTGTTTGATGATTGAATGTTGTATAGATGTTATAGAAATGATCTAGGACAGCTATTGATGATGGGTTTTGATTCTCTTAGGTTACAAATTGTTGGATGATGATGTTTTGCCCATTTTAGGGATTTTTGTTAGATCTAGGTTTGATTCATGATGTTAATGTTAATAAAACGATTAGGGGTTTTTCATATACATACTAATCTGAGCATTTTGAGCTGATTAAGGGATTTCAACAAGTTTCCAAATTGGATAAGTTTACATGCATTGATGTGACATTTCCATAATTTTGCCATTTTAGGTAAGTTATAAAACGGACTGATTTTGGAGTAAAATTAGTAGGGTTTTGTAGGGATATGTTATTCATGTTTGACTGCTGTGATTCGTGATGTTTCGTGATATTTTCGGACTATTTAGATGCAATTTGGTGAGTTTTAGGAAGTTTGCAGCTGTAAGGGTTGAACATGGACTTCATTCGACCTATGTGGGGTCGAATGAAGACCCTAGGGGGTCGAACCAACATTAAACAGGGCGAATGAACTTCAGTTTGGTCGAATGAACATGATTTAGGTCGAATTAATACGTGTTAGGGATGAATGAACATGTGTTAGGTTGAATGAACTTGTGTATAGGTTGAATGAACTTCGTGAAGGTCGAACCAAGGCTTATTTGGGTTGAACCAAGTTCTAAACAATGTTGATTCGACCTTACAACTTAATACGTGCGATTTTTGTTGCAAACTAAGTGTTTTATGCTTGAACCTTATGTGTAATCTATGTGTACTTGATTAGTTTATGCAATGGGTCACCGACGGTATGTCGTGTCAGTCTGGTGTGTCGGTTTAATAGTCAAACACGGTTTCAAACAAATTTGTCACGATCTGGACAATCGGGGACTAGATAACCCTAGGGTTATTAGTCAAAGCACTTATACGAACTTTAATGATAGATTCCCAGTAATAGGAACTATCAGGAATTGTTGGTAACTCTTTTATTTGGAAGACGCAACCTAAGGTGAGTTTCACAGCCCCACTTTTACTAGCTTTACTTTCGGGGGAGAAAACATGTTATGAACTTATGTTTTGAAATTGTGTCATACTATGGGTTACTTTTTGGGTTACTATACGATATTTGGAAGTCCCGGGGGAAACCATGAATGTGCGGGGTTGCACAACGGGGAAATGTGGATAGATCTATTGGGCGTGACCAGCCCCACTCGTCCACTGGAGGTTGGACGGGTGCATGTTGTCTCGACATATGCTAAACTTGTATTCATTATTCGAGCGGCTTAAACATATTCTAAACTTGATAAATGTGTCCAGTAACGGTTTTCCAATCATAGTAAGAGCAAAACTTACGCCTAGCTAGCGTGCACTTGGCATAGTATTGACAGGAGCAAACTTGGTACACTTTGGTAACATTTTATATAAACCTGTGAACTCACCAGCATTATATGTTGACACCTTTTTGACATGTTTTCTCAGGTCGCTAAGGTAGCATCACACGGACTAGGCGCACGGGTCTTGCATGGCGTCTAGGGCTTTTAGTGCATGTTTTGAATAAATCATTTGAGACTACGTTGTCATTTGGGAATGTAAACTTGATTAAGCTTCCGCTACTGTTTTGAGTTATTAATGATTTATGTTTTGGGTCTAGGTATCTTTCATATAGTTATTGTTTATTGTGACCGTTAACTTGGATCCTGGTATGTCACGCGCCTCGCAGTAAAACCCCGCACGTGGAATTTGAGGGTGTGACAACTTGGCAACGGCTGCATACAAATAGAAATAAAGGTGCATATTATTTAACTTATCGTATTAAGTTGGATAATAAAAATAAAACGTAAACAATGTTAGGTTACTTACCAAACAAACTCTATTGTTACATTCTGACTTAACCCAAAAACCGTAAACCATTGTACCACGAAGAAAATGCACCTGTACGTATCACAAAAACAAATAGAAAATGATCCATGTTACTATTATTTGCATAGTAATAACTTAGAGCATTCACAATCCATCCCCCATTCCCTCCCCTATTCTTAAAATTTAAGAAAATCCCATAAAAACTCACTCCATCCCAACCCCTTTCCCCATACCCCATTTCTAAAATTTACAAAAAGACCTATGTTGAGCCCCCATATATGGGGTCTTCCATCCTTCCCCCATATGATTCAATAATAATAAAATAATACAAATGAAAGGTGGAGTGGATTTAAGTTGGTTGTAAAGAAATAAAATAATAATAAAAAAAAGCTTATAGTGGATATGAATGAGGAATGGGATGTGAGAGAATTTGAAAAAGTGAGAGGCAACTTTAGAAAACTATGATTTTTCCTTAGATTATATGGTTGGGGATGGGGGACGGGCTGTGAATGCTCTTAGTGTTTAAGAACATGATTTATCACAAATGAGCAAGTAAATGTGTTATGACAAAAAAACAGAACATCATGTCTGAAATCAGGATTAAGAATGCGCACGGCAATATTCAAATCACAATAAAAAAGAAGACACAAACGAATAACTGATAGCCTAACACAAACTGAAACATCAAACAATACGAAAAGTAATATTCGTCAAAATGTAAATGGTTTTATGACCAAGATTTATCACAAATGTTAGTATGAACAACAATAAATGAAATCAAACAGATTTGACTTCATGCACTTTAAGATTGAAACCTAAATGAATCAATCACCAAAACTTAAAATCTATATAGATTTTAACAGTGTTTTTAAAACCGGACCGGACCGGCCAGTCCGGCCGGTCAGGCCGGCATCCGCTACTTCACCCGGTCCGGTTTATGATATCGGATCGCTTTTGCATGTGGCCGGCCGGTTGGGTCGTGGGTCGGGGTCGGACCGGAAAACCGGTGGAAAAGGGGGTTGGACCGGGGAACGTAACGTCAAAACTTGCAGAACAGATCTGGAATGTGGTTTTCCGGCGACTGAGCAGCGACGCATCTGAGTCAACTTTCAAGCTAGCAGCGGATTTTAAGTTCTGAACCACTCTTAAAGCGAAGGGGTGCGAGAGGAAAAAAACAGAGCAGAAGTTGAGAGGATATGGGTTCTTCAAATGTTGACAGATGATTAGAAAAGAGATAGGTGTATCTTGTTGTGGAGAAAGATAACAATTTGATTTCTTTTTATTATTTTATTCGTTGAACCTATACGAACTTTCCTTTTATGATATCAATACTATTTAAATATGGACAAGATATTATATATTTTTCTTTAATTTTTACAATTTTTTCAACTAGTTTAAAATAAATATGTTTTCTTAGGAACGAGTAAAATAAGTATATTATTTGAATTTTTAAGTTACATATACTTAGAGCTTTATTTTTATTTTTATATATTTAAATTATTTATTATGTGAGTATCCGGTTCAACCGGTTCGACCGGTCCGACCAGTGAACCAGTAAGAAGGCCGGTTCAACGTCCGGTCCGGTTCTGAAAACATTGGATTTTAACCTACATGAATCAATCGCCAAAAAGATTATTACTTCCCAAAACAGAGCAATATGTATGAAATCAATGAACCCTAAAACTGTACACTTATTAACCACAAACCATAATTCATAACTAAATCAATCATAACTAAAATTGATCATCTATATCATAACTAAATCAATCAAGAAAAGATTTTAACCCAAAACAGAGCATTAATAGGCAAGAACAGGTTTTAACCCACAACACACAAACAGCCTCTACACTACATTGTTTGGAAGATTGAAGGTTGTGGAGTGGAGAAATGATGTGTGAAAATGTGTATTAAATAAATTCGGGTCAAGTTTTAAAAATGGAAAAATCCGCTGAACCACACACTAATGGCAAGTGTACCGGTCGCAGTGTAGCAGAGCAAGTAAGTCCGAGTATCGAACCGGTGACACAATTTGGCGACTCTCTGTACTAAACCTCTGTCGACTCCTAGCCTAATAATTTGGTTTTTTGAGAAATTTATTTTTAAACTAAATAAATAAATAAATAAAGCAATTAAATCTACTAAGACAGAAACACAAACAGGAACAGGAAGCAGAACAGACAGCTCGAAAACTAAAGAGAAACTCAGATAATATTGAAAACAACTACCTAGGTCTAGAAGCCTACCTGTAACTCACAACGCTCGAAAACGGATAATGGAATGGCTACCGGGTTCCTAAAAATACATCTGACTCAAGAAAACCCTAAAGAATGCTAGATCACCTCCCGGTCTCACTAACACCTCTTGGAAAATCCTAAGGGACGTGTAAATTACCGGTTACTAGTTCAGATCACCTCCTGGTCTCACCTCACCAGGGAATGCTAAGGTACTCAAAAGACTCGCTCACTTCCCGGTCTCGCTAATCTCAACACACTCGAAAGTGTGAAGGAGTTATCTAAGATTGTTGACAAAAACTAGAATTTGCTAGGGAAGCTAAGGTAAATAAGTAAGGATCTCCTCCCGGTCTCACCTATACCCAAAACCTAAGAACTAGACAAACCGACACTCTATCTCCTCCCGGTCTCAAGAGTGGCAAAACACTAATTTCAAGGGCTTACAAGGTTGCTAATAGGGTTATCTAAGACAAGAAACCTCTAGATTAAACCACTAACACGAAGTCTATGGAAAATCACGTAAAACTCTAGATCTTGAAACTACTAAAGTAACAAACTAGAGAAAAATGCAAAGCAACAATCAATATTATCCAAACCCGAACGTCACAAGTCACGAATAATCATCAATACAACCTAGGTAGCGTAAATGTTTAACCAATAATATTCATGACAAAACAAGAAAACATACTTTTGGAATCAAAATAACACATGGTTAATAAGTTCAAAACATGAAGTATCAAGGGATAATACCCAATGTTGTGAAAACCTCGATCCCTAGTCTTCTCTCCTTTGTTTTTCTCTGTCGAAAATATGTTCCTTGTGGCTGTTTCAGATCTGTCCTCTTCTCAAACTCTAGTCCCTTAATATAAATGCTATTGTCCAGACTCCAGATCCCTCTTCTTCGGCGGCTGATATAATTCTTCCAAGATAATAACCTTCTCCTCGAAGATATATTATTCCTTCCCAAATATAATATATTCTGTTGTCCTCAATACTGAAGGGACGTGTAATGTCCATGCAACCCGCGTTCTACATATCATGCACGTTCCCATGAAAACAATAGTAGTTAATTATTAGTGTTTTTACTGCTTCAAGCCTGGAGGACCTGCTCAAAAGCATCGGCAATAACCCCGGTTTGAAGAAATGAAAGCGTTTGGTGTGCACTGTTACCTACGCCACCGTTTGGCACCTTTGGCTCGCTAGAAACTTAATGGTCTTTGAAGGCAAATTTGTTCATTAGAGAAAGATCATTGATTTTATCAAGGAGGATAGTTTTGTCTGGATTGGCAATAGGGCTAAGACCCGGTGTCCGTCTTAGGTCAATTGGGTTACGTTTGATGTCTCGGGTTGTGTTTAAACCCTCGGTGGTCTATTCCATTTCCTTTTCTTTCTTTTTGTATGTTTTCTCAGCCCCTTTCTGGCTCTTTTTATCTATATAAAAAGCGAGTTGCCGTTCAAAAAAAAATATATTATGTTTCCTTTTGACTTTTTCTTGGGCCTAGGGCTCATGACTTCAATTCAAGATTCATGTTTCCCATTTTTTTCCATCTTTTTATTATTATTATTATTATTATTATTATTATTATTATTATTATTATTATTATTATTATTATTATTATTATTATTATTATTATTATTATTATTATTATTATTATTATTAGTGGTAGTAGCATTCGCCTTTGCCCCTGACTCGGGTGTTCTTGGTTCGACCAAAATTTCACGTCTACGCTCCAACATCCATGAACACCTGCTCTCAAGTGTTGGTGTCTCGATTAAAATTCTTTCGTTTTGAGATCCTTTTCAGCAACACTTATAAAATAATAAAATACATAAATACATAATTAAAACTACGTGAAAAGAATAAACATCTAAACAAATAATATACAAAATACATAGGAAAAGAGATGTGTTTTGCAACACATCAAGAAACCGGCACTAGATTCACCACTTCTTAGTCCTAACTCTTGTTATAGTGGTATGTTCACAAAACTATCTTGTAATGTTTTTATACATGATTCGGTCCATGATAAGTGTCACCCGACCCTCACTCACACTCGCACCCCTATATCTGAACCCCATAAGCTGAAAACAATCGACCAAGGCCCTCATTAATCATAGAAATGTTGTAATTAACAAACTTGTATGTACACACACATATGGTATGTGTCTACACGTATAAACACCCATGAATGGACCCACAAACACCCACACATACACACGAGTGTATGCGTGTGTGTCTAGACATGTTTAAAGATGGTAACAATCGTTTTTAGAACACAAAGTCGATAGCTACACATAAAGGTGATTTTATAAACATGTGTTAAGGAACCATAAACATGTGTTAATTAGATTTAACACTAACGTTTCTCTTAAACATGTGTTAAATGTCAAAGTATATGTGTTAACAAGGACAAAATACATAAAATGGAATTTTTATACACATAAGCCGAAACATGTGACATTATTACCACTTTTGGGTACAAATAACTAATATAAGTACAATATGATAACACGAGATAAACCAAGGCATTGGTTTTACCATAAGGGGTAATAATGGCCTCACATAGTGACAAATGAACATTTCCCAACACATACAGTGTGGGACACATATGGATTGTGGTACAGAAACACATAGTCCATAGGCGTTCAAGTCGGGTGAACAAATGCATGGTAGATAGGACAAAACATAGATTTAAGTTGCCTTTAAATTGAATTTAGGGCATCCCAGACTAGACATTTACAGGACATTTCAGTCCAGTCTAGCATTCCGACACCATGTGAGTTTTACACGGCCCCTTTTTACAGTTTTACATTTTTCTGGAGAAAAACATGCATACAGTTTTTTATTACATTCATGACTATTATGTAAACATGAGACAATAAGGTTCAGGATCCATTAAGCCCTTGTGTCATACATCACACCATAGCCATTAGCTATGGACTTAGCCATGAAACAGACCTGGTCACAGAGGTAAATCCCTTAATTAATTTCTCCTCGTTCTTTGAATATACTTCGATATGGTTATGATGGTGATAATAAGCTGGTGGATTAAGGTGGTTGCAGTGGCTAACAGTGGAGAGTTATGAGGTTACTATGGTGGGAGCCGGATGTGGTGATTCTATACAGGGGTCAGTATACTGGTGATATAGTAGCGACGGTTTGGGTTTGGGTTCAGACAAGATGGTTACGATTGTTGGTGTTATATGTGGGTTTTTATTTAAAGGAATAGTAATAATCAACTGATTAAAATGCATAAAATCACCTATGTAATACTTTTATGTGGCGGTGGTTGATAGTAGCACGTGAGGGTGATGGTGAGGGTAGAGGTTGATAGTGGTGGTTAATGGTAGTGGATGGTAGGTGTCAAAGTGAAGAAGAAGGGTTTGTATTTTTTTCTTTTAAAACAGGCAGGGATGTGAAAAGACCAAACTACCCTCACATGACTTGCATGTGATGGGACTTAACCAAGAAAATTAACGGGTCAGACACAAAGGTTGGAACCTGTAGTAAAATCAATAGGTAAAGGTTGATTTGGGTGCAAATGGAACATAAAGGTTGGAACCTGCAATTTTGGCCAAACATAAATGTTGATTTCTATAATTTTGTCTTTACAAAATGCTGCAAAACTTTCTGAAGAAATTCTGAATTTGCCTGTTACTACTTAGATTTGTCCTAAATGCGAGTGTGAATGTACATCCATCACACCAAAGTAAGAAAAAAAATTATTTACACTTTGTTCAAGTTTCATATGATTTCATTCAACTTATTGTAAGTTATCTATTTCAGCTTCAAGATACAAGTGAGGGTTCACGATTAGAGTGGTAGTGTGTCTTTTGTGTTGTTTGATAGAGATGTGTCCAGTATTGTCGATTCATCTGCAACTGATATAAGGGAAATATAGTTGAAGCTTCATGATAGTGAAGGGTTGCCTCATGAATTATTTCAGTTAGTAGATAAGCTTCTGGCTTTCAAGATTGAAGTTTCTAAATACAATTTAAAAAATGACTACCGTGTGTACACTGTCCACTAGATATGTGATGATTCTGTCATAATTGCTGAGTTGGTTGCGGGCAATGATAGTGGAGATGATAATGCTAGAGAGGTATTTAATTAGTGTCATTTGTAATATGCATTTACTTTTGAGTTGTGGTTCCAAAGATTGTGAAGTTGACTGTTATTTTTTATTTTTTTTGTATGAGCACTTCTTAGATCAGTCAAGGAGATGGTGAATTCAAGTGTGTTAACCTTGATGAATCTTCACAAGGTGGTTTCCATGTCTTGTCAAATGTGAGTATGTATTTTTGCAAGTGCTTTAAGATGTTGACAGAGTTTGTTTTCTTGATTTTAACAGTTCATTAGTTTTTTTATGATTTGTTTCAAGGATATTGTGTTTGTTACTGCCGACTCTTCCGTCGTTGAAGCTTTAAAGGATTCTGGTACAAGCCCTAATGGAAAAAGAAGTGTTGAAAATGCAAATATCTTAAATGTTGGTGAGCTAGCCTTTACCGCCAAAAGAACCCGGAAGAGATTATCTAAGATCAAAAGTTAGGTGGTTGTGGAGTAACATGCTGTATGAAACTTTAGTAGAAAGTTTTATTTTTGGGAATGTTTAAACTTGAAACATGTGTATGTCAGTTTTAGGAGAACATAATTAACATTTTTTAAGATGGTAATTAATTTCAAGTCATGACTTTTGGACTTGAAGTTTATTACTATGAATATTATCATTAGTTTTCGTATAAAACATTTAGTGTTTTGTTTTCAAATAATTAATCAAAGTAAATATTATCAGATTAATTAGAGTCGAGATGTTTTTTTAAAATTGATTTTTTATTAAGTACATAACATCTGTTAGAAACTCCAAAATAGTTTCGAGAAACAACTGTTAGCAAACATCTGTTGATACAAGAGGTGGAAAGTAAATGTATGATAATAACTTATTATGGAAAGCTATGCGGTACCATTAAGTAGGAAAATGTTTTAATCAAAGTGTAACTTTGATATATCATCACAAATATAACATCTGTTATGTTAACAATTGTTCTACTAGAAACAACAGATTTTCCAAGAAATCAGTTCTTTAGTCTTCAACAGACTTTTATTCTCATCTGTTAATTAATCTTCTGTCTCCAGCGTTTTTGTTTGTTTGATGGTATATCTTGTAAGATTTTTTCCTGAGGACCTACGTTTCTGTGCAAGGGTCTGTTAAGAAGTCAACAGATGTTGTAAAACAGAGTATACAACTTAATAATTATGATTTTGAAACTTAGTTTATTAAAGTTATGTAGCATGAACGTTAATTATAATAGTAACAATAATTTCCAATTAATAAAAATATTATTTTATTATTTTTATGTTCCAATTGTGTTTCACTCTATAAAAGGCTCCAAAAGTGAGTTTCCAACTTTATATATACTTAAAATGTAACTTATACTTGAAAATCAACTTTACAGATAGATGGTTTTTTCACTCTATATAAGATGAGAAAATCCCAACAGTCGTTTTTTAACTTTATATCGCTTGAACCATTGTCAGTTTCCATCTCCCATCCCACATGCATAATGATATTTCATTCGAATTCCTTTCCACTAGTCTTCTCAAAGATTCTTATAGTCAAAGAAAAATGGATTACCAACAATTCGTTGGTAAAGACGTTGGAATTGGTGTTCTCAAAAGATTTTTATAACCAACGAAAAACTATTTCGATTGTTTGATACATCCAGATCCTATTTAGAGACGATATTGATATATAGCGAAACCATATGTCTCGATCTATATAAGGAATGGCAACGAAGGGTTGTCGACGTTTGTTGTAATTATATTTAATGCAAGTGCGTCAAAAGTTGAATACCGTACTTCATTCGTTTGTGTTTTTGTTCTGATCACAATGGCAAGAAAGCTCATTCTCTAGGGTTTGTTTGTTAGAAGACTTCTTTTATGTTTGCTTGTATTTTGTATGTAGTTTGTTAACTTGAATATTGTAAATTTGCTACTTGATATTAATGCAGTTTTTTACAGATATTTGGATTTGTTCTTTTAAAAGACTTCTATTTTGTATGCAGTTTGTTAACTCGGATATTTTAATGAAATTATGTAATTGCAATAATAAGTTTGAATGCTATAAAACATGTTTGAAAAATTTGTTGACAAGTCAACAGATGTGGTAAACAGTTTATAGAATAAAATGAGGATACTTTGAACACTGATAGACTTTGTGTGAGAACATCTGTTGATAAGTCAATAGTCGTTATAAATAGAGTATACAACAAGATGAAGATATATTTCAATACTGTAGAATGGGTCAAAGAGATTATTATTTTATCTCAACAAAAGGTCGAATGCCAAACTTAATGATTACAATTTTGAACTTAGTTAATCAAAGTTTATGTAGCATGAATGTTAATTATAATAGTATCAACAATTTCAAATTATTAAAAATATTATTTTATTATTTTTATGTTCCGATTGTATTTAACTCTATAAAAGGCCACAAAAGTTAGTTTCCAACTTTTTTATTTACTTGAAATGCAACTTATACTTGAAAATCAACTTTACAGATAGATGGTTATTCACTCTATATCCCTGGAAGATTCTTAAAATCAAAGTAAAACATAATTTCCTTATTAATAGATCCAGAGCATGTTTAGAAACGAGATTGTTATATAGCAAAACCATATGTCTCAATTTATTCAAAAATGGCACGGAAGATCATTCTCTTGGAGTTGTTTGTTAGAAGACTTCTTTTATGTTAGCCTATATTTTTTATTTCGTTTGTTAAATCGGATATTGTAACTTTTTAGTTGGCATTAATGCAGTTTTTTGAGATGTTTGGATTTGTTCTTTTAAAAGACTTCTATTTTGCATGTAGTTTTGTTAACTCCAATATTTCATTGAAATTATGTAATTGCAATAATAAGTTTGAATCCTATAACAGCTGTTTGACAAATTTGTTGACAAGTAAACAGATATTAGTAAAAAAAAAAGTATAGTTGAAAGCAATATTTATAAGAAAAATAATATTCTTTTATTCGTTTTGTTGTTATAAAATATATTTTCAGTCAAGTAATGGAATACCAATAATAAGTGGGATAGTTAAAAGCAATAATTATAGGAAACATAAAAAATTTCAAAATCTAAAGTAAGGGTAACATTTTTTAGTTATTTAATAGTAAAAATAAGTACTATACACAATAAATAAGCACCGATTTTATAAATAAAATAATCTAGATTCTTCATTTCTATAGTGGGTCTCATAGACTTTTAACTATCTCCATTGGCAAATAATAATTACGACCTTGAAACTCCGTTTTTAAATTCATGGCTTATTTTTTATATATTTGTGTTTAAATAATGTATGTTATCAATACTAGTTATCAATGGAAACAATAGTTTAGATGAATTTACATTTGCAAACATAGATGTATGAAATTTGCAAGAACAATGAATTTCGATATTCAGATGAAATACTCTTAATGGAAATGTTGGAGCAAACTATTGTTGATGAAAAACTGCTTAAGTCATTTCATGTTGTAAGTTTGTTTTACTCTCATGACTTTGAAATAGCAATAATTAACTATGAAAATAGTTCTGAAAATTTATTCCTCCGAGAGAACATAGAGTTCCGACGACTTGGGAGTTTCTTGAAGAACTGGGCCAGAATAGAATGAGTAACATTAATCGGAATACATTTTATCTTAATCTGAAATAAATGATCAGGGTAGGGATAATGTATTTGAAGGAGAATGTGGAACAGGTTATGGAAGAGTCAATCTCTTATTGGAGTTCAAGTGATGAAGATAATGAAATTTAAATGTTTTATATGCTTGCATTTTCAAATATGAATATGATTATAATGTGGTTATTTTGCTTATAATGTTTATGGTTTGTGATTGAAAATTATTAATGTTAAACTAGATGGTTATTATCTATCTTTTGTTTGAATATGTGCTTTAAAAAACAGTAACTAATTAAGTTAAATAAAGTTTATTATATGTAAAACTTTGAGTAATAATTACCAATGTTTTGGCGGTTAGGCTTTATCATTTGTTACACATATCAAGATTTTAATTATGAAGTTGAAAAGGCTTCTGTAATTTAAATATATAGTGATATTTTAAGAACAAATTGAATCGTCTAATAAAAGATGTTGTTACACATATCAAGATTTTAAACATGTCGCTTTCCATCTCTCTATCTCATATGAGTAGGAACTCCCAATAGTTATTTTCCAACTTTATATCCTTTGAACCATTGTCACTTTGTAACTCTCCATCCATATGCATAATGATATTACGTTTAGATGTGCTTCAACCAGTGTTCTCAAATATTCTTACAGTGATATAAAAATGGACTACCAACAATCCGTTGGTAAAGAAGTTGGAATTGGTGTTCTCGGAAGATTCTTACAACCAAAGAAAAACTAATTCCAGTGTTTACTACATCTAGTGCTTGTTTAGAGATGAGATTAATATATATATATATATATATATTGAAACCGTATATCTCGACCTATTTAAGGAATGGAAACAAAGAACATTCTTTAGGGTTTGTTTGTTAGAATACTTCGTTTATGTTTACTTGTATTTTGTATATAGTTAGTTAACTCGGATATTGTAAATTTGTTACTTGGCATTAATTCAGTTTTTTAGAGATATTTGGATTTGTTCTTTTAGAGGACTTGCATTTTGTATGTAGTTTGTTAACTTGGATATTTCAGTTAAATTAAGTAAGTGCAATAATAAGTTTGAATGCTATAACAACTGTTTGACAAATTTGATAACAAGTCAACAGATGTGGTAAAACATGATATATATATATATAATAAAATGAGGATACTTTAAACACTTAGACTTTGTATGAGAACATCTGTTGACAAGTCAACAGATGATATAAAACAGAGTATATACAACAAAATGAGGATATCTTTCAATACTGTAGAATGGATCAAAGAGATTCTTATATTATCTCAACAAAGGCTCGAATTCCAAACTTAATGATTACGATTTTAAACTTAGTTTATTAAAATAACAATAATTTCAAATTATTAAGAATATTATTTTATTATTTTTGTGTTCCAATGGTCTTTCACTCTATAAAAGGCTCCAAAAGTTCCAACTTTATATTTACTTGAAATTCAACTTATACATGAAAATCAACTTTGCAGATAAATTGTTTATTCACCCTATAAAAGGGGGGGAATTGCCAATAGTCATTTTCTAACTTTATATCCCTTCAACTATTTTCGCTTTGCAATTCTCCATCATATATGCATAATGATATTACGTTCAAATGCCCTTCTACTTGTATTCTCAAAGATTCTTACACTCAAAGAAAAATGGATTACCAACAATCCGTTGGTAATGAAGTTGGAATTGGTGTTTTTCGAAGATTCTTACAATCAAAGAAAAACATCAATCCATCATTACTACATCCAGATCCTGTTTAGATACTTTAGGGTTTTCGAACTTGATAATGTTTAGCTATGAATGGTTGTCGTCGTACTGCTTTTGTTTGTGTTTGTGTTTGTGTTTTTGTTCCGATGACAATGGCAAGGAAGATCATTCTCTAGGGTTTGTTTGTTAGAAAACTTCTTTTATGTTTACTTGTATTTTGTATGTGGTTTGTTAATCGAATATTGTAAATGTGTTACTTGGTATTAAAGCAGTTTTTTAGAGATATTTGGATTTGTTCTTTTACATGTCTTCCATTTTGTATGCAGTTTTGTTAACTTAGATATTGGTAAACATATATTGTATGTAATTGTAATAATAAGTTTGAATCGTATAACAGCTGTTTGACAATTTTTTTAGCAAGTCAAGTGAAGATTAAGATTGTTTGTTTCCTTTTAATATATGTTATCCCAATAGAGCTTTCCATGCGTCTGTTGATTTATCTCTCAGTGGTTGTAACAACCTTCGGTATGAAAACATCTGATCAGTATCTATCAACTGGTATCGTCAAAGGAACATATCTTACTAAATAGATTTTACTTACGACAGATGATTGGCTTCTTTATTTGTTATTTAGTATAAATGGAGACATGTTGTGTTAAAAAAATGATATACTTTTCCCGTGTTTTCACACAGGATTTCACCTAGTTTTATATATATATATATATATATATATATATATAATAAATACTAATAAACAAAACTATTTAGTGACACGTGTCACTCATCTAAATGACCCTTCACTAAATTTCCCTCCAATTTTGACACATGTCACTCTCAAAATACTTCATTCATAAATCATCATTACCTCAATAGTTGACACATGTCCCTCTCAACACCTAAATCTCTCCATTATTTCCCCTTCTTCTCCTCACAATTAATAACCTTCATTCTTAATAATATCTCACATAAACTCTTCCATTTTACATTATTCTCTTTTTCAGTTAAAACCCTAAACAAACTTCTAAACCCTTACCGAATTTCTCTTCCTCTGATTGTTAATTGTATCATCTATCAGGTAATAATTCGTATAACTTCATCTTCTTAATGATACATTTTTCAAGGTATATTGACCCTCTATTTTAGTTTTAAATTTGCGTTTGATTGCTGCTTTGTTTTAGTGTTAAATCGTATATCCTGAATGACTATTTATGTTAGACGTTTGTAGGTTATTGCTTCCATTTTTGTTAATCCGTTTGTTTAATCTCATCTTCTATTAACGATTTAGCGTTAAATGATTTAGGTTTTTGTGACATCCGTCATCCTCGTCTTCGTTAAATTGACAATAATAGCCCTTCAAATATTTCCATGACAGTCCCTGTAAGTTGCATCGTTTTTAAATTTAATTTTAGAGCAAACTAGAATTTTATCATTTATAGTTTTTGTGGATCGGGTATAAGTTTTAAGCAAACGCGTATGTTGAAACGTCGTCCAGAATGGATATTATAAAATTTTCAAGTTTTATAAAAGTTTAGAGTTTTCTTAAAAAAAATTTTAAATAAAGTTAACTTGGTTAAGTTTTTGTAAAGAAAAGTTAACCAAAAACACATAGAAACTAACTTAGTTGAAGTATAGGGATCATTTATGTCAAGAGATGAAAGTTCAAAATGAACTCCCTCCTTTTCCCCTGATCTCGCTTTTCCGGTCAGCTTACTCGCCGGACCGGCGAGATTTTCGGCGACCTCTAATTTTTTTTTTTTAAAGAACAACGACTCGTTTTTAATAATTGTGAATGTTTCTTCGTGTATTGTAACGTATTTCCTTCAATAAAAACGCACTATAACGCACATTTTAATATGTTTAATTCGGGTTTAGTGTTACACCCGATCGGAATTTATGAAGTTTTCAAAACGCTTGTTTTATTCATCTACTATATAAATTGAACACACCAATACGTTCCTGCACTAGTTCTCTTCGAAACCCACAAAAAACGAAGCTAAAACACGACGGAAAGCTTCTTAATCGAGCCCCTATTTTCGGACCTGCAACCCTCGAGTTCGAACCTCAAAACAACATGTGAGTCTTCTTTTCTTGTGCCATATTGATCCTCATAGTGTTTTCTTCAAAAGCCCTCTGATTTCTGAGCCTAAGCAACATGAAATCGGATTATTGAATTTAGGGCCTAGGGTTAGGGTTCTTGTCTATTTGGGGAAGAAGATGATGTAAACTTACTTAGTGATAAATATTATTTCAATTCAAATATTGCAACATAAGGGCTTGTGCTCTAGTGGTTGAGCGTGTGTGTTGGATCAGGAAGGAACCGGGTTCGAGTCCCATTGCTTACAGGTGTAACGACCCAGGTGGCGCAGCGGATTAGCATTAACAGGTTTAATTATAATGATTACATTAAACTGAATTTCAATACTAATGAAATACATAAAATGTAGCCATAGCATCCTCTTCTTATCCAGATCTTCTATTCGTCAGCTTTCTCTTTAATATCTTGTATAAATACCTGACCACATGCTTAAAGTACGTTAGTATTTTCATAGTAGTGAGACATGCCGAGATTTTAGACATACTAATAATAATAACTCAAGTTTAACAAACATACAACTCTTTCTATATGGTTCGGTCATTCTAAGGTGGAATATATTATCGATGGAGCACCCTACAAATGCTTATTGTGGTTCCAAACCTCTAATTGGTTTAGAAAAATATATCCCGGTAATACCGAATGGATCCATCCTACGTGATTTCTATGCGACCGAATTCTATTATATAACATGATCATGATTCGATGATATTCTATTAACAACTCGATAACACTTTTATAATATAAACCATATAAAATACTTTGATAACGACTGGACAGCATGTAATCAGCCCCAAAAGCTTTATAAATAAAAAGGGGAAGGTCATGCACTCACCTTTAATAATATTCTTCTGATTCTGTAGTCTATTCCCTATCAGTATATTCCAAGATATATTGTACCTATTATATCTTAATAACATTAGCGCGTGCAAGGCTTGTGCACGTGATAACGCCGGGGACAATCCTTTAATAATATATTCTTTTATATTCTCGTGTTAATATTATCGTCCCACACGTTTCACGTTTATAATAATAATAATAATAATAATAATATCTAACCTCTCATCCTCATATGTTGGACGGGTCGACTGTAAACGGGTAGTGTTTCATGGGTGGTGATAACCGAGCATGGTGTCGGAACGGGAAGTTAAAGAGGCCTTGGTTCAGTAACGTGTTATCGGAACAGGGTGATTATCAGAATAGAGGATGTTCGGGTGTGGGTGAGGTGATCAGTGAGGGTCGCCGGAGGTTAACCGGGGAAGGCGACCGGAGAAGACTATCGGAACCGGTTGTCTTCCTCACTCTCACACTCTTTCCTTTCTCTCTATGTGTTCGATGAATGCAGGATATAGGTGTGTATATTATGTATTCATTCTATTTCTTCTTCTTTCAACCATAAAGAAATATTATGTGCATGAGTGTATATTTATAATATTGAATATGATGTGTAGTATATATAATAATTAAGGTGAATGAATGTAGAGATGTTGAAGAAGAGGTGGGTGGTCAATCATGATTTCATGATTATTCAAATGGGACAGGTGGTTCATGTATGTAGAGGATTATAATGAATGGATATGTATATGGTGATTGTGGGCGTGCGTTTCTTTTAAGCAAGAAGGAGGATGTATGTTATATGCATGCATGATGATGATGGATGTGTTGTGCTGTCCAACTTTCTCAGAAAGTTAAGAAAAGAACCATTGAACCTTTCTTTTAGATAAGTCAACATGTGTTTTGACCAATCTTTCTAAAGGAAGTCTTATGTAGTGTGGTGTTTCTATTATAATAATTATTTACCTAAATAATTAATAATCTTTTATTAGTGGTTAATTATTCAAGGATTTAATATAATTTTGGACACGTAATAGCGGGGTGTTACACTCTCCCCAACCTATTGGAATCTCGTCCTCGAGATTCGATTGGTATTGTCTTATAATGTTTACCAATTATCTTTTGGTTATTATTTCCGATGATCTTTATAATACTTATTATTAGATTCTCCCCAACCTATAGAATTTGTTCCCCTCTTATTTTTCTGATAATAAAAACTAATCCCTATAAAAACAAAATTAATATCTTGGATTCTTAATATTTCTAATCCTTTCCCGTTTGCTTATACAATCAAGATATGAAGACTAAGACGGTTTCTTACTTCTGGGTGTTTTCTATAATATTTCTTTATCATTGGCCAATCCTTTGGCAATACCGAGTCTTATCATAAAATTCTAAATTCTTATACGGACACGGTTAAAAATTTATGGATGTCTAATCCTGAAGCTTTCCCTTAAGGGTTATATAAATCAGACTATAAAACTAAGGTTGCTTTCTATTTTCAATGGTTTCTCATAATATTATTTATCTTTGGCCAATCCCTTGGCCGCATCAATTCTTATTATAAACTTTCTTGTGGTGGTATGATATCTCCATACCTTATTATTTCTCTTAAATAATGATATTTATAATCATTTAACGTATATAGCTTCCATGTCTATACGAATTATAATTCTTAGGATAATTTATTCTTGCCTAATCTTCTGGCTATACTGATTTCTATTACAAATTTTCTAGTATTGTTAAGATATCGTTATATCTTAATCCTTTTCTATTTATATAATAATTTCTCGATAAATAGTTATCACTGGTTGTTCACGATAGTATGCGACATCTTGAGATAATTTACATTCTATAATAGATTGTTTTCTTATCTCTCGAGATATAAAAGATTTTCTAAGTTTCCACGTGATATGATATGGAACTTATAATCCTAACCTATTGTTTAACATATTCTTATTCTTAATATTTTTTTTTCCTGACTGTTATGAGGGATAGAAAGAATACTTCTATAATAACTTATCAACACTTCATAAAATTCTTATTTATAGATAATTCATATTTCATGTATTTCTTATATTTTGGTATTACCAAAGAATTTCCTAGAAATCAATCGTGCCTGTAAATTCACAATTTTCTGGCCATTTAAAATTGTCAACTTACCTCACAATATTATTCTAGTAATTTCCTTAATAATTTTTCTGTACTTTCTTATAATTTCTATTGACATAAATTTCTTTCTAAAATACTTTTGGTTGATCTTGGATCAGAAGAGGATTTCTATTAGTTAAACCTGCTGCTCTGATACCACCTGTAACGACCCAGGTGGCGCAGCGGATTAGCATTAACAGGTTTAATTGTAATGATTACATTAAACTGAATTTCAATACTAATGAAATACATAAAATGTAGCCATAGCATCCTCTTCTTATCCAGGTCTTCTATTCGTCAGCTTTCTCTTTAATATCTTGTATAAATACCTGACCACATGCTTAAAGTACGTTAGTATTTTCATACTAGTGAGACATGCCGAGAATTTAGACATACTAATAATAATAACTCAAGTTTAACAAACATACAACTCTTTCTATATGGTTCGGTCATTCTAAGGTGGAATATATTATCGATGGAGCACCATACAAATGCTTATTGGGGTTCCAAACCTCTAATTGGTTTAGAAAAATATATCCCGGTAATACCGAATGGATCCATCCTACGTGATTTCTATTCGACCGAATTCTATTATATAACATGATCATGATTCGATGATATTCTATTAACAACTCGATAACACTTTTATATTATAAACCATATAAAATACTTTGATAACGACTGGACAGCATGTAATCAGCCCCAAAAGCTTTATAAATAAAAAGGGGAAGGTCATGCACTCACCTTTAATAATATTCTTCTGATTCTGTAGTCTATTCCCTATCAGTATATTCCAAGATATATTGTACCTATTATATTTTAATAACATTAGCGCGTGCAAGGCTTGTGCACGTGATAACGTCGGGGACAATCCTTTAATAATATATTCTTTTATATTCTCGTGTTAATATTATCGTCCCACACGTTTCACGTTTATAATAATAATAATAATAATAATAATAATAATAATAATAATAATAATAATAATAATATCTAACCTCTCATCCTCATATGTTGGACGGGTCGACTGTAAACGGGTAGTGTTTCATGGGTGGTGATAACCGAGCATGGTGTCGAAACGGGAAGTTAAAGAGGCCTTGGTTCAGTAACGTGTTATCGGAACAGGGTGATTATCAGAACAGAGGATGTTCGGGTGTGGGTGAGGTGATCAGTGAGGGTCGCCGGAGATTAACCGGGGAAGGCGACCGGAGAAGACTATCGGAACCGGTTGTCTTCCTCACTCTCACACTCTTTCCTTTCTCTCTATGTGTTCGATGAATGCAGGATGTAGGTGTGTATATTATGTATTCATTCTATTTCTTCTTCTTTCGAACGATAAAGAAATATTATGTGCATGAATGTATATTTCTATTCGACTGAATTCTATTATATAACATGATCATGATTCGATGATATTCTATTAACAACTCGATAACACTTTTAAAATATAAACCATATAAAATACTTTGATAACGACTGGACAGCATGTAATCAGCCCCAAAAGCTTTATAAATAAAAAGGGGAAGGTCATGCACTCACCTTTAATAATATTCTTCTGATTATGTAGTCTATTCCCTATCAGTATATTCCAAGATATATTGTACCTATTATATTTTAATAACATTAGCGCGTGCAAGGTTTGTGCACGTGATAACGCCAGGGACAATCCTTTAATAATATATTCTTTTATATTCTCGTGTTAATATTATCGTCCCACACGTTTCACGTTTATAATAATAATAATAATAATAATAATAATAATAATAATAATAATAATAATAATATCTAACCTCTCATCCTCATATGTTGGACGGCTCGACTGTAAACGGGTAGTGTTTCATGGGTGGTGATAACCGAGCATGGTGTCGGAACGGGAAGTTAAAGAGGCCTTGGTTCAGTAACGTGTTATCGGAACAGGGTGATTATCAGAACAGAGGATGTTCGGGTGTGGGTGAGGTGATCAGTGAGGGTCGCCGGAGATTAACCGGGGAAGGCGACCGGAGAAGACTATCGGAACCGGTTGTCTTCCTCACTCTCACACTCTTTCCTTTCTCTCTATGTGTTCGATGAATGCAGGATATAGGTGTGTATATTATGTATTCATTCTATTTCTTCTTCTTTCGAACGATAAAGAAATATTATGTGCATGAGTGTATATTTATAATATTGAATATGATGTGTAGTATATATAATAATTAAGATGAATGAATGTAGAGATGTTGAAGAACAAGTGGGTGGTCAATCATGATTTCATGATGATTCAAATGGGACAGGTGGTTCATGTATGTAGAGGATAAGAATGAATGGATATGTATATGGTGATTGTGGGCGTGCGTTTCTTTTAAGCAAGAAGGAGGATGTATGTTATATGCATGCATGATGATGATGGATGTGTTGTGCTGTCCAACTTTCTCCAAAAGTTAAGAAAAGAACCATTGAACCTTTCTTTTAGATAAGTCAACATGTGTTTTGACCAATCTTTCTAAAGGAAGTCTTATGTAGTGTGGTGTTTCTATTATAATAATTATTTACCTAAATAATTAATAATCTTTTATTAGTGGTTAATTAATCAAGGATTTAATATAATTTTGGACACGTAATAGCGGGGTGTTACAACAGGTTAAGCATATTTTTTATCATTTCTTTTAATTATTTATATATTGAAATAAATACATATAAACTTAGAATATTCATAATAAATTCATTTTTGATCCAAAAATTATAAAAATTTAGGAGTAGTATCTTGACACTATAAAGAAAATTTCCACACTTTTATTTTCTGGAAAATGTCTCATTTTTATATTTTTATTGAATTTAATTGTTTTAATCATAATTAAATGATTAAAAATTCATTTTAAGTGATTTTAACCTCAAATTTTCTGGAGATTTATTTTTATGCATAATAAACTGTAATAAAATGTAATTTCTTATAAAATGATTATTTTTGTTATTTTTACTACTTTTAATCATTAAAACATTATTTAAACTCATTAAATATGTTTTAAATACAAATAAGTTGAGAGAAATTATGGAAATATTATTTTTAGTATTTCATATCAGAAAATAATAATTTTTCATAAAAATAGCATCTTTTGATCATGTCTTGTATTATTAACATTATTTATGTTTAATTAGACATAATTAAACATTTATTTATTTACACTATTTAAACATTTATTTATAAATATTTTTCTTATAAAATGGAAATGTTTTATGTTTGAAAATCTTAATTACCATTTGTTGGATCATGGTGTAACTCATGATTATTTATTTAAACATTTATAATTATTGTATTTATTTACATTATTTTTGTGAAAGTAATTAACTACATTATTTTGTCTAAATTATTCAAACATAAATTTTATCTAAATATTCAATTGGTAACAGTTATATTACTTAAACCACATTTACGAACGTTGGTATATTATTTTTTAAATATACAACTTTTATATTAATTCGAGTTACCATAAACACTTTAATTCCCCAAATCGACTTAGCAAACCCTAATGCCTTAGACCCTAGTTACCTCAGACTGTTTAGACGTTTCCTTATTAGTATGCTTACACATTGTAGGTTGAATTCCTCGGAATTCCCATTACTTAGCTCACGACCGCTTAAGTTGGATTTTGATCGCTTTCGCAAACTGTGAGTATATCTTTCCCCTTTTTCATGCTTTACACTTTTGGGGTGACTCATGTACGCTTATTACTTCACTCACTTAATCATGTTTTATCATATAATCACAATCGCAATTCTTGTATGTGTTTTACTTGTTGATTCGCTGATAGTGTGTACTTATGACCTTAATCATTAACCGCTAGGTGGCCTAGTATAGCAATAAATAGTACTTAATTATTGTTATGTGTGAACGATTATTCAACGCCTACTATGAGCGAATACTATATATATATATATGTGAGTCTTGATTCACTAAACAAAGGTTTGATTTTGGGTGGCATTTGTACATAGCTTGAACACTAAATTGTAGACAGTATAACACGTGAATTGCGAAACTCTTTTCTACTATATGTATTCAAACAGGGTATGCTCACCAATACATTTTTGTATTGACATATACTATTTTCGTACATGTTTCAGTTTATTTATGAGATGACTTTTAAGCTTTTGGAATTTTTACTTAGATTTTGGATTCATTGTATTTCAGTTTTAGTTGTCACTTTAGAATCATTGTATCTTGTATTTTTCTGTCAATGTAATAAACTATGTAATCAATATATCAATATTTACACTTTTAGTCCATGAGCTATTGAACAATCGTCACTACGTGACACCTCGATGTTTCCGCCATCGGTTGGGGTGTTACAGATTGGTATCAGAGCCATGGTTATAGGGAATTAGGTTATTAGAATGCCTTTTAGCCTAGTCTATAACTAAGCTTACTTTCACGAGTCCTCTCGTTTATATTTCTCTTATTTCTTATATTTTCATTCAATATATTTTCGTAATGATTATTTCTCGTTATTCTTTCGATTTTTTGCTTGGCGAAGAAGACACTCGTATTTCACAAACGAAACGATATCATCAAGTTAGGAGTGGTATCCATACCTTGGTGATTAGTTTCACTCCTCTATATGTTATTTATCTTAGGAATATATCTTTTAGATAGGAGTGACATCCACACCTCAAATAGTATTTCCTTCAAAAAGGAACTTAACCACTAAGCTGGGAGTGATATCCTTAACTTAGTAATTAGTTTCATTCCATAATAGGTTTCAATTTTGAAATACATCTTTGAGTTAGGAGTGAAATCCACATCTCAATGATCTATTCCTGCATCTCGTTTTTAACCTCACTAAAGTTTTGGAATTCATTAGTGATGGGGCACGTGCAATCTGGAAGGGTGAGCACCTGTATCCTAAGTTTTCTATCTAGGCCTGGTATTTCGCATAAATCCCAATCAGACAAGGGACCCGTATGCCGACCTGGGAACTCTCGGGATGAGCATTCACTTATAGGCTAAAGTACTGTGACAACTCGGGTAAATCTCTCTCTTGGTTTCTATCTTTTGTCTGTTTCTGTTGATATTCCTTTTGGTACTTGTGCAATTTTCGGGACGAAAATTCTTTTAACGTGGGGATGATGTGACACCCGGCAAATTCTGGTTAACAACATTGTCTAGATGAAAGTCTACCTTAGCGAGTCACGCGTATATTATACTTAACGAGGGTTAGCTAGATAGCTAGAAAGGACATACGTGCATTGTCTCGGGTTTGAGACAACTTACAAAACGTTTTCTAGTCCGATTTGGGACTACTTTCACATCTCGGGTTATGAGATGCTTTGACTCCTTGTGTGGGTCGGGTTTTGACTCCTTGTGTGAGTTAACATGTGATTTCATGATTAGTGAACCTCGGACGTTGGTGAATAACAAACTTATGTGTCTCGGTGATATCTGACAAACTTATGTGAAAACCATACGTGATTATGTGAACCTAAACCGAACACGTTAATAAAAATTATTAAAAGTGGAGCGTGAGGTCGATTAGGGTCTTAACGCATGGGGTTACACTTGTTACGGTCCGTAATAACGAAAACGTCGAAGGATAACGCGTCGGGAGGCGAAACGAGGCAAAAGCGCGCCACCCGGACCTGTGAGCAGCCGCTCACAGGCTCCGAGCGGCCGCTCGATGCTACCTGACGGGTTTAAACCGCCTCAAACTCATATTTAAACATCCTTAACTCCCATGCAGCCCTCATACTCAACCCTAATCGCCCCCTTACTGCCCCACACGAATATATCACTCCAAAAACTCCTGCTAAGGCTCAAGATCATCAATTGGGAGGCTCCAAGGCGCGCGATTGATTGATTTGAAGAGCTAAGGGTATAACTCATGATTTCTTACGCTTTTTACTTTATGTTTTATTGTAAAAATCATATAACAAGTTTGTCCAGGTCTGAATGGGTTTAATAAACATTAAAACATGAGTCTTTTTGAAGATTAAACGGATTAAACCTATTAATAAACGAGTAGTAACATCATAGGATGCTTGTTGCGCAAGTTATTGGTGTTTTGATCCTAAAAGCTTTGATCTTGACATGTTTGATAATAGGATCTGATGGGAATAGGTATTAGGAAAGTTGTATGATGATTATTAGGTGTTATTGATTGATAATATGCAACTAGGGTTTGATATAATTGATAATATTGTACGATCAGAATCTGGACAGATTCTGAATGTCGACTTGTAGGGTCTGTTTCATGGCTTGAAAATAATTGGTTTGATCGATTCTTTGCATGATTGTAACGTACAAGGTCTTATCTTTTCATAATGGGCAAAACCATCGAATTTGGACATCGTTTGAGTCGTTTTTGGAATTTTAATTGATTAGGGGTCATATCAGATTTTCGGATTAGTAAATTGGGCTAACTTTAAATGGTCATAACTTGAGATTTACAAGGAGTTCGGTTATGAAATTTTTACAGTAGGTCAATACTGGAAAAATAGAGCTTTTCCAAGTGGATTCATCTCGTTTGGATGAATACACAATTTTTAAGAATTTTCCTACTAAACTGACCTGTTGAGGAGATTTTCTGGACATAGCTGGGTTGTACGAATTTTCATAATTTTTGTGTTTGGAATTAAGACAAAACAAAAATAGGTATTGTCGAGTGAATCCCAAAGTAAATTCAGTAAAAATTTGGGAGGTTAACTCACTGATTTGCTATTTTAAATAAATTCGTTTTGATGGCGCACAATCTGTCCTGAAAACACAGATTGTGTATTATGTGCTTCTGTGATTAATTGAGGTCTTAGGTGGTATGGAATTGACATGTAACTGAAGTACACTTGTCTGAGACACATACGGAATGTAGAAACTAATTGTAACCAACGTATTCACCAACGGGTCCGTAGGGTTTACTATTGCATGTAGAATCACTAGGCGTCGCATACACACTTTTGAACATTTAAAACGCCTTGGACAAACGAGTTATATGGGTAATGATATTACGCCTATACTCACTGAGCGACACTGTTATTAGGGTGTCGGTAGCATATATTGCTTGCTGTTCGGATTCTTTGCTTGCACGTTAAGGTGAGTTTACGGCCCCTCTTTTAAACTGGTTTCATACTTTCGGGGGAGAAAACATGTGTTAAAAACTATTATTTGGTAACTACTGTCATACTATGGGTTTCTATTGTGTACTACACGATCTTTGGAAGTCCCGGGGGGAACCATGAATGTGCGGGTTTGCACAACGGGGAAATGTGAATAGCGCTATTGGGAGTGACCAACCCCGCTCGTCGGCTTGGAGGGCCGGGCGAGTGCATATTGTCTCAAACAGGAACAACAGGAACAACTGGAACTTTTCGGGCACAACATCTGGTATTCGAGTTAGTAATGGTTTTCCAATCGTGGTAGTAACAAAACGTACGCCTAGCTAGCGTACACTGGTTTTCGATTTGTTATAGTATGGACAGGTGGACTTGGTACTTGGATTACAAAACCTGTAAACTCACCAGCATTTTTGTGCTGACGTAAACTTTTACATGTTTTCTCAGGTCGCTAAGGTAGCACAATGGAACTAGGGCGCACGCGTCTGCATGGCGTCTAGTTAGAGTTGCATGATTTTACAAACTTTGAACATTGGTTTACTATTGAATATTGTTTTGAATAAGCTTCCGCTGTAAACGGGAATTTTAAACATTGTTTTGAAGTTGCATTATGTTCATTTTAGACTTGTTTATTGTGATCGTTGGTTTGGATCCTGGTTTGTCATGCGCCTCGCGGTAAAACTCCGCAAGTGGATTTTGAGGGTGTGACAAGTACGCCCCCACAAGTCACTAATAACATTTCAATTACTTTAGTTAGTCAAAGTTTCCTGTAGAAACAATCTCAATGTTTTATGATATTGATATTTATGTTTTGTTTATCATTTGAAGACTCAAATGATAATTTATGAATTTTCTTAAATATTGGTAAATCTATTCGTATTACATACATTGATTTTTATCATTCACGTCATTTTAAATTTTGGTCTTTTAAAACACATTAGATTTACACATACTTCATGAAATGGTTTCATTTTTCATTTTACAAACTTGTACTGCTTATTTTAAAGGTCAAATGTAAACCTTTTGTTTTCATACGACGTATCCAATATATGTTTTTAGGAGAAATTTGCAACTAATAATAAGACTTATAACATTTTTCAAACTCGACTTCTCGTAAACACATGAAGATGTGTATTTGTGAAGATTTTTCAAATGAACCTGTTTTGAATCTAAAACACACTTCGATTTCTAAAAAGTTATCCGCATGCATTACTACTATCCTTTCAACTATATCACAAAGTTTGAGCAAACTACGTTTTTGATAAACAAAAATTTATTTTATTACACTCGCACTCTTTCAGTCGAAAAACTTTTGGTCTAACAAAATATTGGAGATATCCTTATCAGAATGTTACTAATTGTCTTTCATCATATAATGCATATATGTAAAACTAACTAAACCCTTATGTCAGTAGACTATACGTCTGTTCTGCGTACTCTCAATTGCCGTTAATTTCATTATTATATTCTTGCACCCCTTTATTCATAGTTATTTCTAACACGTTATTTGTGATTATTTTCACACTGTTTATTTGCAAGAGTTCAACTCGGTTCGTTTCATATTTTCCTTTCGAATGAAAATTTTATGCTATACTTATATATTTACATGAACGCATATTTTGTATGCATATTTTTCCTGTTTTTGAGCAAAACCCTGTTATACTTTACATTATTTTGTTCATCCTCATGGTCAATGAACACACTAGTTGATAACTCATATGAGATCTAAGCCAGTGCCCACGTACGACTCGGATTAGAGTGTTTCTTCAATTCGAGGGGAACGGTGTAAACCTCAGAGTTTATCAATATGAGTGTTTAAAGCCAACGATGTGAACAGAAGTTACAGGTTAAGGGTGAACCCGAAAGGGAAGAACCTCTAACCATGTCTTATACTTACATGTTATTCACATTACGGTTAACGGGAAAACCCGGAAGGGAAGGACCTCTAACCATGTCATGATTGAACATTATTTCATTACAGTAGATATTACATATTGGTTGCACACATTTATTTCATGTTAGGGTTATGGAAAAGCATAACACCCTAGTGTAAGGTAAATCGATGATTACGGTCCGGAACGCAATCATGGGCTTACAGGTACATGAGGGTGGTGTGTAATTCTATTTAGGCTGTTGGTAGACAGTCAGTACGAGTCCAAAGTATCGGGAGTGTGGTGGGTTAGCTGCGGTACACCCTATATATAAGCATAAACGATACTGCGGGAGCGGACTAGGAGTCTGACCAAGAACCTACCCATTACTTTATGATTAACTCTTCATTAGACCGTTGACTAATAGCTAGCAATTTCGATAAGAACGTTCTTACACGAGCTTCAATTCATCTTCCTAGAGTCTTTGTCTTGACCATTCACACAGAAAACACAAACCTTGTGTACTCTTACACTCTCTGTTAGTAAAAAGCCTGTTGCATGTCTTTAATAAAGTTCGGTCAGAAACCTTCTAAAGTAGGGGAGACTGCTTCATTAGTACCTCTGCCCCTCACCCGTTACATATTCTCAATATTTTTCTCATTTAAACTCTCAACTTTCTATCTTTAGGTTAACTGTCAAAAGAATTTGAAGCTTTTACTGTTGGTATTAGACAACTATTTCAAATTTTGTCGAATCATAAATGATTAAATTTCTTTTAAAAATCTATTTGATTTTTACAACGCCTTTTGTTTCATAGTACCCTCCACTTAAATTTAATTTTAGAGCAAACTAGAATTTTATCATTTATAGTTTTTGTGGATCGGGTATAAGTTTTAAGCAAATGCGTATGTTGAAACGTCGTCCGGAATGGATATTATAAAATTTTCAAGTTTTATAAAAGTTTAGAGTTTTCTTAAATTTTTTTTTAAATATAGTTAACTTGGTTAAGTTTTTGTAAAGAAAAGTTAACCAAAAACACATAGAAACTAACTTAGTTGAAGTATAGGGATCATTTATGTCAAGAGATGAAAGTTCAAAATGAACTCCCTCCTTTTTCCCTGATCTCGCTTTTCCGGTCAGCTTACTCGCCGGACCGGCGAGATTTCTGGCGACCTCTAAATTTTTTTTTAAAAGAACAATGACTCGTTTTTAATAATTGTGAACGTTTCTCCGTGTATTGTAACGTATTTCCTTCAATAAAAACGCACTATAACGCACATTTTAATATGTTTAATTCGAGTTTAGTGTTACACCCGATCGGAATTAATGAAGTTTTCAAAACGCTTGTTTTATTCATCTACTATATAAATTGAACACACCAATACGTTCCGGCACTAATTCTCTTTGATACCCACAAAAAAATGAAGCTAAAACACGACGGAAAGCTTCTTAATCGAGCCCCTATTTTCGGACCTGCAACCCTCAAGTTCGAACCTCAAAACAACATGTGAGTCTTCTTTTCTTGTGCCATTTTGATCCTCATAGTGTTTTCTTCAAAAGCCCTCTGATTTCTGAGCCTAAGCAACATGAAATCGGATTATTGAATTTAGGGCCTAGGGTTAGGGTTCTTGTCTATTTGGGGAAGAAGATGATGTAAACTTACTTAGTGATAAATATTATTTCAATTCAAATATTGCAACATAAGGGCTTGTGCTCTAGTGATTGAGCGTGTGTGTTGGATCAGGAAGGGACCGGGTTCGAGTCCCATTGCTTACAGGTTAAGCATATTTTTTTTATCATTTCTTTTATTTATTTATATATTGAAATAAATACATATAAACTTAGAATATTCATAATAAATTCATTTTTGATCCAAAAATTATAAAAATTTAGGAGTAGTATCTTGACACTATAAAGAAAATTGCCACACTTTTATTTTCTAGATAATGTCTCATTTTTATATTTTTATTGAATTTAATTGTTTTAATCATAATTAAATGATTAAAAATTCATTTTAAGTGATTTTAACCTCAAATTTTCTGGAGATTTATTTTTATGCATAATAAACTGTAATAAAATGTAATTTCTTATAAAATGATTATTTTTGTTATTTTTACTACTTTTAATCATAAAACAATATTTAAACTCATTAAATATGTTTTAAATACAAATAAATTGAGAGAAATTATGGAAATATTATTTTTAGTATTTCACATCAGAAAATAATTATTTTTTCATAAAAATAGCATCTTTTGATCATGTCTTGTATTATTAACATTAGTTATGTTTAATTAGACATAATTAAACATTTATTTATTTACACTATTTAAACATTTATTTATAAATATTTTTCTTATAAAATGGAAATGTTTTATGTTTGAAAATCTTAATTACCATTTGTTGGATCATGGTGTAACTCATGATTATTTATTTAAACATTTATAATTATTGTATTTATTTACATTATTTTTGTGAAAGTAATTAACTACATTATTTTGTCTAAATTATTCAAACATAAATTTTATCTAAATATTCAATTGGTAACAGTTATATTACTTAAACCACATTTACGAACGTTGGTATATTATTTTTTAAATATACAACTTTTATATTAATTCGAGTTTGTAAAAGTGTGACTAATGCTTCGGATTGAACAATACAAATGTTTTGGTTGATATCGTTGGTGCGAAGGAGGTTTTCAGTTGGTGCGAAGGAGGCTTGAATGGTGCGAAGGAAGATGATATGTACGAATGTGATTTAGTTTATTGTAAAAGCTTGGTTCGACCAGATGATTTGGGCGAACCTGCACATTCGCACAATCAATTTGGGCGAATGTGCAGTCTATAAATAGACAATTTTGATTTTTGAATGTAACTTTTGATTATTATTATTCCCTCCACTTTCAGAAACTCTCTCTAGTGTTTTGTTTAACTCGTTTATCGTTCATACCTTGATTGTATCTATATTTCAACGTGTAATCGAGTGATTTATTAATGAAAACTTTTGAAAATGATGATCTGTGTGTTTGAATCTGTTTGATTATTATTTTGTGATAGTTTTAGGGTTTCTGCACCTAAAACTAACTTGTTTGATCATTCTTTGTTTGTTATCGATCCTTTCACGCACATACAAAGTGGTATCAGAGACATTCCGGATCAAACAACCACAAATTAATAGTCTCTCAGTTGATTTGGACCTAATTTTGGTCAAAAAGTTTCTGTTTTCAATGAACAAACTGATGTGATAAGATTTTGATTGATTACACCTTGATTTCGAGTTTAAATTGGATAATTCTCTTTATTAAAGTTGTTCCAAATCAATTCCGATTCAAAACCTGATTTAGATCATCAAAATCCATCAACATCTGATAAACATGATCAAAATTAACTGATTTTCAAAGAATAACCGTTTTTGAAATCACAGGGGTCGAAAGAGAGAGTTTGGTCGAAAGTGGAATTTATTTGGGTCGAACGAGGGATTTTGTGTACGAAGGAGGTGTTATAGTGGTCGAAAGAAGACTTTGATTGCTTATTTTGTTCATTCGTCCATTTGTTTCACCTTCGCCTGATCGAACGGTCGAAGGAGCAGGAGAACGGTCGAAAGAGAGACAAAAGTGGTCGAAGGAGATTTTTTTGTTTTAGTTCACATTCGTATCAATCAAAAACGGTCGAAGGAGAACTTTATTTCTCATTCGCACGTTCGTTTATACGAAGGAGCATCCTGTTTATAAACATTTCTAATCTTTTCGTGTTTAATCGTTTGCAGGACAAGATGTGGAACTTTCCAACAACGCCTAGACCTACTCAAGCACCACAACAGCAGACAACACAAGATCCGTGGTCCATTGCAGCTCAGAAGACTAGTCAACCATCACAGCCAATCAATTATATGGCAATGACTAGTTCGCCTCCACAACAAGTTGTTCAACCATTACCACAACCGATTGACAACTATTGGGGAGTCGCAGCAGCAGCAGTTCATTCGCAGACGACCAACGCTATATCCACTCTTATTCATGATCTATCCTCTGGAAGCGGAAACCGTCCACCAAAGCTAATGGACATGAAGGAGTACAATACTTGGAAGACGAAGTTTAAGATCCATGTTGAGGGACAAGGACTTGAGGGAGCCGAGGCATGGCAAATGATTGTGAAGGGTTACGTTGCTCCTATTCTGGAGAATACTGGAGAACCGATACCTTTGGAGAATTTGGCGGATGATGAGAAGAAAAGGTTTGCGATAGAGAAGAAGGCATTCTCTCAGCTATCCCAGGCGATCAACACTGATCTATTGCATCAGTTTGGATCGTGCACAACATCCAAACAACTATGGGATATGCTGAGAAATCGACATGATGGAAATGAGAAGACAAGGAAGCTGAGGATGGAAGAGCTTCGGAAAGAATTTGAAAACTTCAGTTACATGGGCAATGAGACCCTAAAAGAGTTGGTTCCACGGTATTGCCATTTGCTCACTGAACTGTCAAGCTATGAAATCAGCATACCAATGTCGGAGTTAGTAGATAAATTTGCTGATGCTTTACCACCCTACTGGAACCAACACATCGAAGTGTTAAAGGAGAAGGATGCATACCAGTATTGGACTATTAACGAGTTCATTCAAAAGCTGGAAAACAAAGAGATGGAGGAAAAGAGAAAAGCTAAGAGAGCTCAGATTCCACAGAATCCTGATCTATATGTGAGTGGTACATCTAACTCTCTTTCTGCTTCAAGCACCACTTCTAATGTTGCTCCTCACATAGCATGTGTATCCAACGTTGTTGAACCAACAAAAGCACCCATCAACTACCTTGCCCAATCTTCATCCAATACACCATCATACACACAACAACCTTATCAAACACCAAACTTTATCCCACCTTTTTCACCATTACAACAAGCCGCATGCTACACATCAAGTCAACCTCAACAACAACAATATCCTCCTCATATGAATCAGATGCAGATTACTCAAGCACAATCAAGTCAAAACCCGATTGTGTTAGAGACCTCAAACCTTAACAATGTGACTGTTGAAATTGCTCAACAGCATGTTGCTCTTGTATCTGCTATGGTTGCTTCTGACAACGGTTTGGTAGCAAGTCAAATTGGAAATAACAATCTCACCAATGAGGACTACGCTCAAATCGACAAAGAGGAGATGGAGTTGATGGACATTTAGTGGGCTTTTGCAAGCATTATGAGGAGAGCCACTGACTTTATTCAGAAGACTGGCAGAACTGATCTCTCAACCTCTCCCAACACCACATACGGATTCAACAAAGCAAAAGTTACATGCTTCAATTGTGGTGAGAAGGGACACTTTAAAAGAGAGTGCACACAGCCAGCACAACAAGGTAATCGAAACCCCTTCAATTCAACATACCAAAACAGACAAAACCAAAACTAAAATCAAGTGTCATACAACAGTCCCAACATCTCAAGCTTTCAACCACAAAACAATTATCAGAACCGTCAACAAAACACCAACACTAGACAATCCACAACTCAAAACCAACCTCAACAAAATCCAAACCGAACTATTGTTCCTATCTCTACACCTAACACACAAAACCAAAACCAAACTGACAATCAAAACCAAGCACTTGTGATCCAAAAGGATGAAGGTTTTGATTGGACTGGTATGCAATTGGGGGTGGAGGAGATTGCTGCTGGGAACGTGGCTTGTGTGGCACAGCAGATGAGTTTGGATGAGAATGAGGAGATTGAAGAGGAGGCTGTGATTGAAAAAGTGTCGGAGTTTGTGACACCCGGCAAATTCTGGTTAACAACGTTGTCTAGATGAAAGTCTACCTTAGCGAGTCACGCGTATATTGTACTTAACTGGGTTAGTTAAGTCGGGTTATAGTTCGGGAACTATTGGTTTAGTCTAGAGGATCATTGGATGTTGGTCTAGAGGTTCATTAGATGTCGGTCCTTAACCAAGTGTACAAACGGTGACGATCGGTAGGATCGTCAGGGCATACGGAACATACGAGTCTCGAGTCCCGGGAATTGGTGAACGAGTGTGAATATGTGTATTTACTTGTGTTATGTGTTTATAATCATTATGTGACTTGTCGGTACATTAATATGTGTTAACATATGTTAAAACGGGGTTTAACGCGCAAAACACACGAAACAGGCCCATATAGGCGATCAGGATAACCAAATCGCCTATATGTGGGGCGACTGGGAACCTTAGGGGCGATCAGGGTACTGATCGCATGACTGTTCATGCGATTAGGCCCCGATCGCATGAACTTATACGCGATTAGGCTTCCTGATCGCGTGTAAAGCTGCATAATCGCATGTTACGTGCTGGACGACTAAAAACGACTATAAATACCATACTTGACCTCATAAACTTCATTATACAAACCCTAGTCGTCCCATAACCCGCCCCAACACATAAACAACCTCTGGAAGGCGATTTTTGATCAAAACACAAGGTTTCAAGCTTGAATCATCATACTTTCATAATCCTAAGGTTTGATTTTCATCCATAACTCTTTATAAACGTTTTTAATCAATCCCTAAGGGTCCAGACCTGTTGTTAAACGAAAAAGTTTTCTGAAAATCGTCAATAAGGGTTGTTAATCGGATTATAACTAATATGCATGCATTATGAGTGTGTATGATTAGAAAGCTAGGGTTTTTATGATTCATGATGATGAATTGATATGTTATTATGATAGATCAGTATTGATATTGATATTATGAGGATAGGAATCTCAGTAATTGATTATTAGGGTTATTGTTATGCATGTTAGTATGATGATTGCATGCTATGTGTATGGTGTTTGGATTACTTGGTTGCATGCAGGACTGATTATACGAGGTTAAACGAAGGATTCTGGTTGAAACATGTTTAGGATAGTGTTTGGGATGATATTGGGTAGTTACACACGTTCTGGATCTGATTTGGAGCGTTAAACGCGCGAAAAACTGGAACAGCAAGGTTACAGGCGATTAGCATTGCTAATCGCCAGTTTTACATGCAATCAGGGCCTGATCGCATGAGTTTTCATGCGATCAGCCCAAATCGCATGAGTTTTCATGCGATCAGCCCAAATCGCGTGAGTTTACATGCAATCAGCCCTGATCACGTGAACTTACATGCAATCAGCCCTGATCACGTGAACTTACATGCAATCAGCCCTAATCACGTGAACTTACATGCAATCAGCCCTAATCACATGAACTTACATGCAATCAGCCCTAATCACATGAACTTATATGCAATCAGCCCTAATCACATGAACTTATATGCAATCAGTCCTAATTGCTAGTTTACGTTCCCAAATCGCGTGTACTACTATTGTAAGTGTAAATTAGCATTCCGAGACCCGATTTGACATGTAGTAACATGCTAGGAACCTCGTAACATATATGGTAACTTGGTAACATATGTTTGGATGTAATTCGGTGATACGTGAACTATGTGCTATAACTTGTTGTGCGTTAACGTATGTTAAGTGTAAGTGTGTTATTGTATGTTTTGGAGCGTAAACATAACACGGGGAGTCTCGGGTCACCAATGGGATGTTGAGTCTTGTACTTTGGGTCAGTTAAACAGTCACGATGTTTTCAAACAAACTTGGTTATGGTCTGGACATCTAGGGACTAATTAACCTGCGGGTTATTAGTCTAAGTACTTGTAACTGTCATATGTTAGGTCGCCGCTTACGGGACTAGCATAGCAGCTGGGTTTACTCGGGTTAAGGAGTAACGCAACTTAAGGTGAGTTTACGGCCCCTCTTTTAAACTGGTTTCATACTTTCGGGGGAGAAAACATGTGTTAAAACGATTATTTGGTAACTACTGTCATACTATGGGTTTCTCTTGTGTACTACACGATCTTTGGAAGTCCCGGGGGGGAACCATGAATGTGCGGGTTTGCACAACGGGGAAATGTGAATAGCGCTATTGGGAGTGACCAACCCCGCTCGTCGACTTGGAGGGTCGGCGGGTGCATATTGTCTCAAACAGGAACAACAGGAACAACAGGAACTATATCGGGCATACTTTTGGTATTCGCGTTAGTAATGGTTTTCCAATCGTGGTAGTAACAAAACGTACGCCTAGCTAGCGTATACTGGTTTTCGATTTATTATAGTATGGACAGGTGGACTTGGTACTTGGATACAAAACCTGTAAACTCACCAGCATTTTTGTGCTGACGTAAACTTTTACATGTTTTCTCAGGTCGCTAAGGTAGCACGACTGGACTAGGGCGCACGCGTCTGCACGGCGTCTAACTAGGGTTGCACGGTCTTTTGAACATTGAACTATTATTTCATTGTTGAGTACTGTTTTTGAATAAGCTTCCGCTGTAAACGGGATTTTAAACTATGTTTTGAAATTGCATTTATATTCATTTAGACTTGTTTATTGTGATCGTTGGTTTGGATCCTGGTTTGTCATGCGCCTCGCGGTAAAACTCCGCAAGTGGATTTTGGGGGTGTGACAGATTGGTATCAGAGCCAATGGTTATAGTGAACTAGGACTGCATGTAGAGTCTAGTCTATAGCCGAGTCGCACACACTAGACGATCACATGGTACTAAACATTATAGTGGTTTACGCATGGTCTTGTCGGGGTGTCTCTAAATCGTTGGTCTTCTATGTTACATCATCCGTTCTATCTTAGGTTGGGTTACTTGTTTTTCTAGGCAGTGTAGTCTATTGGAGTAACTCGTGTGCTCTTGAGATTTGTCCAAGGCTCGGACATCTCCCTTTCGCACTCCAATAGAAACACTTGTCATAAACTACCGTAGTATTACGGTGTGTAGCTAAGAGTCTATGTTCGGTGATTTGAACTTTGAACTAGGAGAACACTGGGAGGACCATGTAGAGCGGTTTATCATTTTGGGTGCACACAAAATCATAAACCGAAATGCATGGAAGCACTAGTGAGCTCTGGGTTTGAGGGGATAGTCCTGGATTGGATCTGGCTTTGATCTTGTGAACATTAGTGGTTATCTTTAACTGCGAAACTAAATTTTCTCGTTCTTTCTGCCAGAATCATGTCTGGAGTGCGTGGAGGACGTGGAGGTGGTCGCAATGGTGGACGTGGTGGTGGTCGCGGTGGTGCTGGTGGTCGTGGTGGAGGTATTAATCTATCGCAGGCTGATCTGAACAACTTGCTCCAAGCTGCCTTTCAGTTAGGGCACAACGGTGGTGGTAAGTTGACTTATCCATTTTCTTTTGCCTCATTGGTGAACCTTGTTTACGTTACTTGTGGTTTCTCATACGTTCCATTTCAGGTGGTCCTGTTGACCCACCCCCACCCATGTGCACCTACAAGATGTTCCGGGACTGTAAGCCCCAGGAATTCTCTGGCACTGAGGGTGCGGTTAGCTTGCTTAGGTGGTTGGAGAAAGTGGAGTCGGTATTTCTGATGTGTAACTGTCTCCCAGAAGATCGGGTGAAGTATTCTGCTGCGTTATTTCAGGACGTGGCATTGACTTGGTGGAATGGCATCACCCAGAACATGGGTATTGGGGAGGCATATGCTATGCCATGGGAGAATTTTGTGCAGTTGCTGAAGCGTGAGTATTGTCCGAGGGAAGAGGTACAGAAGCTGGAGCATGAGGTGTGGAACCTCAAGATGACTGGGTCGGAAATTGAGAAGTATACTGTGAGGCGGAATGAATTGGCAGTGTTGTGTCCCGATCTGCACGTGCCAGAATATCGTAGGATTGAACACTATGTATCAGGGTTAGTACCGGAAATTGCAGGGTTAGTGGCTGCTGGAAATCATCCTACGTATGCGGAGGTAGTTCGATCGGCCCATAGGATGACCAACTTAAAAGTGAATGAGGGGATTTTGCCTGCGAAAGGTTCGACTGTTAAGGCTCCAGAGAACAACAAGCGCAAGTGGGAAAACGACGGGAAAGGATCTGGGTCTGCACAGCAGGGTAAAAGGTTTGATAATGGGGGTTCATCTTCTTCGGGTAACAAGCAGGGTGGTTATGCGGGAAAACTGCCCAAATGCAACAAGTGTGGACGCCATCATCAAGGGAACTGCGACAGTAACCGTTGTCACCGCTGCCAGCGAACAGGGCACTACGCTAAAGATTGTCGGGCTACACTTCCATCGACTCAGGCCCCGACTAACAGTTCAGCTCCGACTACTCAGGGGACTACAGGGAAACAAGGATGCTACAACTGTGGTGACACTGGGCATTACAAGAAGGATTGCCCAAAACTGAAGCAGGGTGGGAACAACGGGAATGGGAACAACGGGGGCGGCGGCAGAAATGCACGTGCCTTCGTCATTGGAGCCGCTGAGGCTAGACAGGACCCTGACACAGTCACCGGTACGTTTCTTCTCAATAATCGTTCTGTTAGTGTGTTATTTGATTCTGGTGCCGACAAGAGTTTTGTATCCATGGATGTTAGTCGACTGCTAGATGTTGTACCCGTACCATTAGAGACCAAGTATATTATTGAGTTGGCTGACGGTAAAACGATTGAAGCTACTAGTATCCTTCGGGAGTGTCAATTAGAGTTGTCGGGTTTATCGTTCCCCATCGACCTTATGCCGGTACCTTTGGGTAGTTTTGACGTTGTGGTAGGAATGGATTGGTTATCTTTGTATCGCGCGGAGATCGTCTGTTACGATAAGGTTATTCGGATTCCTCTCCCTGATGGAGAATTTCTTTCTGTGTACGGTATCAAGGGTGGTGTTCCGCTAAACATCATCTCTAGCATAAAAGCCCTTAAGTGTCTTCGAAAGGGTTATCCAGCCATTTTGGCGCTTTTATCTGTTTCCTCTGGGGATGAAAAGAAGATCGACGACATTCCGGTGGTACGCGAGTTTCCTGATGTTTTTCCCGATGATTTATCTGGTCTTCCTCCTCATCGTCAAGTCGAATTCGGTATTGATCTTGTACCAGGGGCTGCTCCTATTGCTCGGGCCCCCTACCGTCTTGCACCTCCCGAGATGCAGGAATTGTCTAGTCAGTTACAGGAACTCTTGGACAAGGGTTTCATCCGACCAAGTTCTTCCCCTTGGGGAGCCCCGATATTATTTGTTAAGAAAAAGGATGGGAGTTTCCGATTGTGTGTGGACTATAGAGAACTGAACAAATTGACCGTCAAGAACCGTTATCCTCTTCCGCGTATAGATGATCTATTCGACCAGCTTCAGGGTTCTAGTTATTATTCCAAGATCGATTTGAGGTCCGGTTATCACCAGCTGCGCGTCAGGGAGGCTGACGTTGCAAAGACTGCTTTTCGAACACGTTATGGCCATTTCGAATTCTTGGTCATGCCTTTCGGTCTTACGAACGCACCGGCGGTTTTCATGGACTTGATGAACCGCGTCTGTAAACCATATTTGGACAAATTCGTCATTGTATTTATTGATGACATTCTGATCTACTCCAAGAACGAGACCGAACACGGGGAACATCTGCGGTTAGTTTTGGAACTCTTGCGACGGGAACAACTCTACGCCAAGTTCTCAAAGTGTGACTTTTGGTTACGCGAAGTTCAATTCCTAGGACATGTGGTTAATGAACTAGGGATTCATGTCGATCCAGCTAAGATCGAAGCGATCAAGGACTGGGGAGCACCAAAGACGCCAACTGAGGTGCGGCAATTCCTAGGCCTTGCGGGCTACTATCGTCGTTTCATTCAGGGGTTCTCGAAGATTGCTCAACCCCTCACTACTCTCACTCAGAAGGATAGGAAGTTCGACTGGGGAGAATCACAAGAGTCAGCGTTTGAAGAACTGAAGTCTAAACTGTGTTCTGCTCCTATTTTGTCTTTACCTGAGGGTCCTGATGATTTTGTTGTTTACTGCGATGCTTCCATTCATGGACTCGGTTGCGTGTTGATGCAACGCGAGAAAGTGATTGCGTATGCTTCTCGTCAACTCAAAGTGCACGAGAAGAACTACACAACCCATGACTTGGAGTTGGGTGCCGTGATATTCGTGTTGAAAATTTGGAGACATTACTTGTACGGTACCAAATGCACCATCTACACCGATCACAAGAGTCTCCAACACATTTTCGACCAACAACACTTGAACATACGGCAGCGTCGCTGGATTGAACTTTTGAACGACTATGATTGTGCTATTAAGTACCATCCTGGCAAGGCGAATGTTGTAGCAGACGCCTTGAGCAGGAAGGAATCTACTAAACCTCGTCGCATTCGGGCGTTGCAGCTCACCATTCATTCGTCGTTACCTGATCAACTCCGTTCTGCCCAGTTGGAAGCTTTGAAGGAGGAAAACCTTAAAGCTGAAACTATGCACGGTGCCGACAAGCACCTAGAGCGAAGGCCTGATGGCCTGCACTATTTCGCAGAACGTATATGGGTTCCTTTATTCGGGGGACTACGGGAGCTTGTCCTTGATGAGACTCATAAGTCCCGGTATTCTATTCATCCTGGTTCGGATAAGATGTACCAGGATCTGAAGGTGCTTTACTGGTGGCCAAACATGAGGTCGGACATAGCCTCATACGTGAGCAAATGCTTGACCTGTGCCAAGGTCAAGGTAGAATACCAGAAACCGTCGGGTCTCTTGCAACAACCTGAAATTCCGGAATGGAAATGGGAATGGATTACTATGGATTTTGTCACACAACTTCCTAAATCACCAAGCGGGAACGACAAGATATGGGTGATTGTCGATCGGTTGACGAAATCAGCTCATTTTCTTGCTATTAAGGAGACCGACACCATGGATCGTTTGGCTCGTCTTTACTTGAAGGAAGTTGTTTCTAAGCACGGGGTACCAGTTTCTATTATCTCGGATCGTGACTCCCATTTTACTTCTCACTTCTGGAAGTCTTTGCACAAGGCTTTGGGTACCCAACTAGACATGAGTACGGCTTATCATCCACAGACCGACGGTCAGAGTGAGCGTACGATTCAAACTTTAGAAGACATGCTGCGGGCATGTGTGATCGATTTTGGCAAGGGTTGGGAAGCTCATCTGCCGTTAGTAGAATTCTCGTACAATAACAGTTATCACACGAGCATCAAGGCTGCTCCGTTCGAAGCACTGTACGGACGGAAATGTCGTTCTCCTCTTTGTTGGGCGGAAGTGGGTGAGAGTCAACTCTCTGGGCCTGAACTAGTGTACGAAACTTCGGAAAAGATCGTACAGATTCGAAATCGGTTGGCGGCGGCACGAGACCGGCAAAAGAGTTATGCTGATCAGCGTCGCAAACCACTGGAATTCCAAGTCAATGACAAGGTACTTCTAAAAGTCTCGCCGTGGAAGGGCGTCATACGCTTTGGGAAGCGTGGCAAACTCAATCCGCGATATGTCGGCCCATTTACGATCCTGGAACGGATTGGGCCGGTGGCATATCGACTTGATTTACCGACGGAGCTCGGTAACGTACATAACGTCTTTCACGTGTCAAACTTGAAGAAGTGTCTGGCTGACGAGTCTCTCATCGTTCCACTAGAAGAGATCAAGGTTGATGATCGTCTTCGGATTGTGGAAGAACCTGTGGAGATCCTTGATTACAAGATTCGTAGCCTACGTCACAGCAAGATTCGTATTGTTAAGGTTCGGTGGAACTCGAACCGGGGACCGGAATATACGTGGGAACGGGAGGATCAGATGAAGTCTAAGTATCCTCATCTTTTTCCTAAGGAAGCGTTCGAGTCGAGACATGTCTCTTCGGCAACTGAATGAATCTCGGGTCGAGATTCCTTTTAACGTGGGGATGATGTGACAACTCGGGTAAATCTCTCTCTTGGTTCCTATCTTTTGTTTATTTCCTTCGTTACTTCTTTTGTTCTTTTGGTACTTGTACAATTTTCGGGACGAAAATTCTTTTAACGTGGGGATGATGTGACACCCGGCAAATTCTGGTTAACAACGTTGTCTAGATGAAAGTCTACCTTAGCGAGTCACGCGTATATTGTACTTAACTGGGTTAGTTAAGTCGGGTTATAGTTCGGGAACTATTGGTTTAGTCTAGAGGATCATTGGATGTTGGTCTAGAGGTTCATTAGATGTCGGTCCTTAACCAAGTGTACAAACGGTGACGATCGGTAGGATCGTCAGGGCATACGGAACATACGAGTCTCAAGTCCCGGGAATTGGTGAACGAGTGTGAATATGTGTATTTACTTGTGTTATGTGTTTATAATCATTATGTGACTTGTCGGTACATTAATATGTGTTAACATATGTTAAAACGGGGTTTAACGCGCAAAACACACGAAACAGGCCCATATAGGCGATCAGGATAACCAAATCGCCTATATGTGGGGCGACTGGGAACCTTAGGGGCGATCAGGGTACTGATCGCATGACTGTTCATGCGATTAGGCCCCGATCGCATGAACTTATACGCGATTAGGCTTCCTGATCGCGTGTAAAGCTGCATAATCGCATGTTACGTGCTGGACGACTAAAAACGACTATAAATACCATACTTGACCTCATAAACTTCATTATACAAACCCTAGTCGTCCCATAACCCGCCCCAACACATAAACAACCTCTGGAAGGCGATTTTTGATCAAAACACAAGGTTTCAAGCTTGAATCATCATACTTTCATAATCCTAAGGTTTGATTTTCATCCATAACTCTTTATAAACGTTTTTAATCAATCCCTAAGGGTCCAGACCTGTTGTTAAACGAAAAAGTTTTCTGAAAATCGTCAATAAGGGTTGTTAATCGGATTATAACTAATATGCATGCATTATGAGTGTGTATGATTAGAAAGCTAGGGTTTTTATGATTCATGATGATGAATTGATATGTTATTATGATAGATCAGTATTGATATTGATATTATGAGGATAGGAATCTCAGTAATTGATTATTAGGGTTATTGTTATGCATGTTAGTATGATGATTGCATGCTATGTGTATGGTGTTTGGATTACTTGGTTGCATGCAGGACTGATTATACGAGGTTAAACGAAGGATTCTGGTTGAAACATGTTTAGGATAGTGTTTGGGATGATATTGGGTAGTTACACACGTTCTGGATCTGATTTGGAGCGTTAAACGCGCGAAAAACTGGAACAGCAAGGTTACAGGCGATTAGCATTGCTAATCGCCAGATTTACATGCAATCAGGGCCTGATCGCATGAGTTTTCATGCGATCAGCCCAAATCGCATGAGTTTTCATGCGATCAGCCCAAATCGCGTGAGTTTACATGCAATCAGCCCTGATCACGTGAACTTACATGCAATCAGCCCTGATCACGTGAACTTACATGCAATCAGCCCTAATCACGTGAACTTACATGCAATCAGCCCTAATCACATGAACTTACATGCAATCAGCCCTAATCACATGAACTTATATGCAATCAGCCCTAATCACATGAACTTATATGCAATCAGTCCTAATTGCTAGTTTACGTTCCCAAATCGCGTGTACTACTATTGTAAGTGTAAATTAGCATTCCGAGACCCGATTTGACATGTAGTAACATGCTAGGAACCTCGTAACATATATGGTAACTTGGTAACATATGTTTGGATGTAATTCGGTGATACGTGAACTATGTGCTATAACTTGTTGTGCGTTAACGTATGTTAAGTGTAAGTGCGTTATTGTATGTTTTGGAGCGTAAACATAACACGGGGAGTCTCGGGTCACCAATGGGATGTCGAGTCTTGTACTTTGGGTCAGTTAAACAGTCACGATGTTTTCAAACAAACTTGGTTATGGTCTGGACATCTAGGGACTAATTAACTTGCGGGTTATTAGTCTAAGTACTTGTAACTGTCATATGTTAGGTCGCCGCTTACGGGACTAGCATAGCAGCTGGGTTTACTCGGGTTAAGGAGTAACGCAACTTAAGGTGAGTTTACGGCCCCTCTTTTAAACTGGTTTCATACTTTCGGGGGAGAAAACATGTGTTAAAACGATTATTTGGTAACTACTGTCATACTATGGGTTTCTCTTGTGTACTACACGATCTTTGGAAGTCCCGGGGGGGAACCATGAATGTGCGGGTTTGCACAACGGGGAAATGTGAATAGCGCTATTGGGAGTGACCAACCCCGCTCGTCGACTTGGAGGGTCGGCGGGTGCATATTGTCTCAAACAGGAACAACAGGAACAACAGGAACTATATCGGGCATACTTTTGGTATTCGCGTTAGTAATGGTTTTCCAATCGTGGTAGTAACAAAACGTACGCCTAGCTAGCGTATACTGGTTTTCGATTTATTATAGTATGGACAGGTGGACTTGGTACTTGGATACAAAACCTGTAAACTCACCAGCATTTTTGTGCTGACGTAAACTTTTACATGTTTTCTCAGGTCGCTAAGGTAGCACGACTGGACTAGGGCGCACGCGTCTGCACGGCGTCTAACTAGGGTTGCATGGTCTTTTGAACATTGAACTATTATTTCATTGTTGAGTACTGTTTTTGAATAAGCTTCCGCTGTAAACGGGATTTTAAACTATGTTTTGAAATTGCATTTATATTCATTTAGACTTGTTTATTGTGATCGTTGGTTTGGATCCTGGTTTGTCATGCGCCTCGCGGTAAAACTCCGCAAGTGGATTTTGGGGGTGTGACAGAGTTGAAGATTGAGGAAGTGAATGAGGATGTGATTGCTGAGAGTGAAGACAAGAAATCAGGGATGATTCTTGATTCTGTCACGGATGTTGGAGACCGATATGATTCAGCTTACTCAGATATGGAGAGTGAATCTGATTCAGAGGCTAGTGTGAATTCACTAGATGATGACATTGACCAACTGCTAGCTGAAGCTGATTTCCTGATGACCCGCAAGTCATGTATGGTGGATGATGCGTGCACCAAGATTGACTACTCCAAATTCTTCGCAGGGAAGGAAGCTCACTTCGCTTTGATAGCAATGACAGAACCTCCTAAACCGGTAAGTTCTGAAACTCAATCTCAAGTGTGTGTTAAATGTGATAAATGTGTTGATTTTGAAAAACTGACTGATGAAAACAAGCTTCTCAAGGTCCAACTTGAGAGTGCCAAAATCAACTGTCAGATTTATCAAAAAGATTTAAAAGATTTCAACAAAGTTCTTGATGGTTATAAAAAGGATGTGTCTGAACTTAAAAAGACATTGTCAATTAAACAACTTGCCATTAATAATTACATCAATGAAATGGAAAACACTAAATTGGAAATGGCAACCATCAAGTGCTTTGCTGAAAAAGTAAACAAGAAGTTAGAGAGTTACAAGCACATAGCATATGTAGTCGACCATATCATAGAAGAACCCTCCCAGTCGAATAGTGCAAACTATAAGTCGGTCCCATCTCCGGTATTGTTTGAGAATCACACCTTACATGCAATACCACCGGAGACTTTAGTCAATTCTGATTCCACATCAGAAAACGAGCCTAACACTTCTAGTGTCGGGGATCCGTATTCTGATGTGAGACCAGTACTGGGAAATAATGAGGGTGTGGTCGCTGCTGATGATTCAGATGAAGAAGATGAACCATCTGAGACGGTTGAAAATGAAAGTGATATCCCTGATGAAAATCACATAATCACTACTGAGCCAGTCTCACCGTCTCAGATCATTCATCCAATGGCAAATGCTCATCGTAAGAATGAGGTTAAGAAAAATGAAAAGTCTGTTGGTAATAGTTTTGAAAAGAAAGAGGTAAAGAAATTTGAGAAAAATGTGAGAAAACCGGTAGAAAAGAAAATTGAAACTAAATCTGAGAAAAATGTGGTGAAACCGGTTGAAAAGAAAAATGAGCTTAAAACTGAGAAAACCAATGAAATGAGCAACGAATCGTGTGACAACCCTGTCGAAATCTTTTATTGGATGCAAGGCTCCGATAAGATTTTATCTGATGATGAATATCCGATTAAGTTTGTCAATTATTCAAAAATCGAAAAGATCTGGCAGGAAAGTATGATTTGGTTTCCAAAATTTGAAAGAACCAATGACATTCCTCAAGAAATTTTAGATAAAATTTATTCGGATAAAGATGCCAAGGTCAATGTCACACAATTTGTTTTGCCCGTTGATAAAGCAAACAGTTTTATTGAACCAACTTACTCGAAGGAACCAGCTCCTGAGAGTTTAAGGAAACAATGCATGGTCGATCGATATCCCATTGCTAGCTTTTCCAAGTCGCCGATCAAAGAAAACTATGAGGAATACCGTGCGTGTTATAAGTGCGGGGAACGGGGACATTTACTTGCCGCCTGCCCGTACGTACGACACAAAAGGCACGAGATGGAGATGAGACAATATCATGATTATCCGGTTGACAACTACGGTTATCAACAAAGACGGTATTTCCCTCAGCAAGAATTTTATCATAATCAAAACATTTTTTTCAACAAGAGGGAAAACCGTCCGATGACGTATGATAAACGCAACCGGATGACCACTGATAAATCTGCTAAGAAACCTGTGATGAACTCAACTGCTGATAACAAAAAGGTTGCTCCTAAACCTAATGGAAAACAAGCAGTTGGACCTGTCTCTGTTAAATCAGAGAAGGTAACCAAGAAGGTTGCTTTTAAAGATGAAGTAAAGAAACCGACTGAGACCTCAAAATCTCAGATTCGGATCTTGAAAAGATCTGAGCAATCTTGGTCATCTAAGGAATCTGAAAGAACCTCTACTTCACAGGATGAGAAGAGTGAGAAAAAGAAAATTGTGAGTGAGAAGAAAGGGGTTGAGTTAACCCAAGATGTTTGTGAATTGAAAGACTCTTTGAAACAACCCGTTCAAAGACCCAAGACCAAACAGGCTTGGGTCCCCCGAAAGATCTAATTGCTTTACTTTATATGTGCAGGGAGCTCCAGCTGGCCCTGTTAGCAGCCTATGGATTGTTGACAGTGGAGCTTCTGGTCACATGACAGGGGACCTCACGCTACTCTTTGATATCAAAAACATTAACGGAGGTTATGTGGCATTTGCTGGTAATAAGGGAGGCTACATTACGATGGAGGGTAGTGTAAGCAATGGGGTCGTAACATTTGAGCGGATATCATACGTGAAACAGATAGACTATAATCTGCTCAGTGTTAGTCAAATTTGTGATAAACAATTTTCTGTGTATTTTGATGACAAATCTTGCTACATCTTGAAACCTGGGTTTGAGCTTCCGAAAGAGTGGGTGATGCTGAAGGCACCGAGAGTAAACAACTTGTATATTCTCGACATGTCCAAAGCAATGACCACCCATGGCCAGGTCACGTGTTTCCTCTCTAAGGCTACAGAAAAAGAATCGATTATGTGGCATAGGAGAATGGGACACATCCATTTGCGAAAGATGAACCAGTTAGTGAAGAATGAACTTGTCATGGGAGTTAATGTGAAACACTTCCATTTGAATGACAAAAGTGTTAGTTGCGAAAAGGGAAAGCAGCACAAACAATCCCATAGACCAAAGAAAGTCAATTCCGTTGAGCTGCCACTTGAACGTTTGCATATGGACTTATTCGGTCCAGTCAGACGTAAAAGTCATGCCGGGGAGCTGTACTGTCTTGTGGTGACTGATGATTATTCAAGATTTTCATGGGTAATGTGTTTGCATCAGAAAAGCGACACTTTTGATAACCTGAAGGTTCTGTTTACACGTCTGGAAAATTTATATGGTCTGAAGATCAAAAGAATCCGGAGTGACAATGGGACGGAGTTCAAAAACGCTCAGATGGAGGATCTTTGTGCAAACAAGGGAATTCATCATGAATATAGCGCTCCGTATACACCCCAGCAGAACGGTGTCGCAGAGAGAAAGAACAGGACTCTAATAGAGACGGCGAGAACTATGCTTGCGGATTCAAATCTTCCGGTCATGTTCTGGAACGAAGCTATTTACGCGGCATGTTATACTCTTAACCGTGTTTTGACAGTGAAGAAGTTTGGCAAGACTTCTTATGAGCTGTTGAACCGACGCAAGCCGAATCTGGAGTATCTAGAACCATTTGGTGCCCCGTGTACAATGCTGAATCCTTCGGAGAAGTTCGCACCAAAGGCTGAAGAAGGTTATTTTGTTGGATATGCAACCCCATTAAAACGGGTATTCAACAAAAGAACTAGAAAAGTTGAGGAGTGGGCTAATGTCGAAGTTCAAAGATATACACAAAATGTACAGGGTGGAGGACCAGATTGGATGTTTGATTACAAAGACTTCTTTGAATCATTCATTCTAGATAGCATGGTTGAAGAAGCTGTACTTCGCTTATATTACGAGGTCGAAAACGCCGTGACTTCACCATTAGTGCGTCCGATCACGGTAAACCCTCAAGCAGCTTCTAATGATACCACTGCTCCTGTGATGGAAGAAGAGGTGTTCCAAGAGGCTTCTACAACGCTTAATTCATCCGAATCAGAAGATGAAGACGATGATGCAACAAGTGAAGCTATTCTGGACAACGCTACAGTGACACCACCAGTGAACCCAACTAATACTGATGCTTCAACATCGAATGTGGGTAATGATCTGGTTTCTACAGAGAATTTGACAACTCAAACGGGAGTACAAGTACCTGATTATCTGGAATCTCGGATACATCGGATACACCCGCTTGAACAGGTTATTGGTGATCCTGGTAGCAGTGTGATGACAAGAGGGCAACTGAGAAATGCTCAAACACCAGAAAATATTGGCAACCTTGCTTTATATGCCAAAATACAGAAATCTGGTTTTCAAAATGACTGGTCGTTTGCTTGTTATGTTTCGCAGGTCGAGCCGCGAACTTACAAGGATGCTCTTTTGGATGACGCCTGGGTGGAAGCAATGCAGGAGGAGTTATTACAATTTTAGAAACTTGGTGTATGGACCCTGACAGATTTGCCCCCTGGAAGAAAGAAAATTGGAACCAAATGGGTGTTTAAGTGCAAGAAGGATGAAAGAGGAGTCATAGTGCGAAACAAAGCTCGTTTGGTCGTTCAAGGTTTTCATCAGGTTGAGGGAATCGACTACAATGAAATCTATGCACCGGTTGCACGCTTGGAAGCTATTCGAATGTTCCTAGCGTTTGCATCATGGAAGAAATTTAAGGTGTATCAGATGGATGTAAAGAGCGCTTTTCTTTACGGTGTGGTCAAAGAGGAAGTTTACGTAGGTCAACCGCCAGGCTTTGAGGACCCTATTCATCGGGATAAGGTTTATGTGTTAAACAAAGCTCTCTACGGGTTGCACCAGGCTCCGAGACAATGGTATGAAGAGCTGAGCACGTATCTTCTCTCGAAAGGATTCAAACGCAGACTGGTAGACTGCACACTGTTCACGAAACGAGCAGGAGATGATTTGCTTCTTGTACAAATTTATGTTGATGATATTATTTTCGGGTCAACTAACGAACTTCTGTGCAGGGAATTTGAACAAGTTATGCAGGAAAAGTTCGAAATGAGCGCAATGGGAGAAATGCAGTTTTTCCTAGGCTTGCAGGTGGAGCAAAGACCAACGGGGATCTTTATTCACCAGACGAAATACGTTTCTGAAGTCTTGAGCCGATTCCAGATGGATGATTCGAAGCCGATGGATACCCCGATACAGCCCAATCACGGGATTGGAGTTGACCTTAAGGGGGAGCTGACTGATCCATTTACATACAGAGCAATCGTCGGATCTCTGATGTATCTCACAGCGTCAAGACCTGATATAATGTTTGCGACATGTCTTTGTGTGCGATATCAATCGAAGCCGAAACAAAGTCATCTTGCAGCTGTCAAGCGTATCCTTAGATATCTGAAGGGTTGTCCATCGAAAGGACTTTGGTACCCTCATGATGATAATTTTGACCTAATCGCTTTTAGTGATGCAGATTGGGGCGGCTGTAACAAATATAGCAAATCCACAACGGCTGGATGTCAGTTTATGGGGAGCAGGCTCGTGACCTGGCAATGCAAGAAACAAACCGTAGTTGCACTATCCACATGTGAAGCAGAATATGTTTCAGCATCGAGCTGCTGCTCACAGGTTCTTTGGATCCAACAACAGATGGTGGATTACGGTTTGCAATTTCTTAAAACCCCTATTTACTGTGATAATGAGGCCGCAATCGCATTAACAAAAGACTTAGTAAATCACTCAAAGGCTAAACATATCCGGATTAAATATCATTTTATCCGTGATTGTTATGCTAAAAAGTTGATCGATATGGTCAAAATCCACACTGATTATCAACGTGCAGATCTTTTTACCAAAGCTTTTGACAAATCCAGATTTGATTATCTTTTAAAAGCTAATGGTATTAAAGAAAAACAGGACTGATCACCACCTCAGTCTATCACTTTTTAGTTTAAATTTTTACTGTTTTTCAGAAAAATTTCTAAAATCCAAAAACATTGAAAATTTTCAAAATCCATAAAAATTAGAAAATTTCTTTGCTGACTACTATATCTTCTTCCCTTAGATTAATGCCGTCAGATTTCTGTGAACAAACGATATCTGGGCAGTCACATATTTGAAATGTTCCAGCTTATCCTTGGGAACAGTAAATTCAAAAAAAAAAAACTATTAAAATCAGAAAATTCTAAAATGATTTCCTGGAGTATAAAGGGAAATGATAGTACATCAGTGGGGATCTGACACATTCAAAATAATGTAATGCTATATAGGGCGTGTGTCTGAGTCTGTGCGATGTGCTGATAGGCTTCGTAGACCTATTACTGCGTGCCTGATACATACATATCAAACGAATTGTTGTGTGGATGAACTCCTTATGGGCATATGGTCTTAGTACCGTAATTTCGTTTGATAGGGTATCTGTACAAAACTCGGAGGTTTAGGGTCGTTATGTTATTAGTTGTCTGGGGATAGCCTCTCTGATCTTCTGTTGTAAGTCATTACGGACCTAGATCAGACAGGGTGTCTTTATAAAAGAGCTATATGCCAAATCCTAAAGTTACCGAATTGAGGAACTTTCCATGTTATATGATGATCAAAGATTATCTATTACATCGTATTGATCACTGATGCGAATCATGATTAATATCAGTCCTCAACCTGGTATAGTGCATATGTTACTTTGCTGCATTAATTTGCTGACCTGTATACCTCTATGCATTATATCTTGTACAATTACAGACGACGAAAGCATAATCACGTTTTACAATGAGTCTTTGTGCATTTACTTCTTGATACGGGAGTATGTCGTGTGCGTGGGAACCACAGACAATTGCGTTTATACTATAAATATCAGTATCAGTATAAAGCATTGCACAAACGTCTGCATGTGAGCTTATGTGGATCACAATATCAGCAATTGTCAGATCACACATTGTCTTTAATGATAATATTTTCAAAAAGAATAATGGTGTGATCAGATTTCTCAAAACCTGATATGATCCCTTTACCGAAAATCCCAAAAACATTTACAGTTTTTCATTTACATTTCTGCATTTTATTTTTATTGTCAAAAATTACAAAACTCAAAAAGATTTTAGGTGTGTTTTAGCATAAACTTTAGAAAATCCAAAAATATTTTTCTTTTTCATCTTCTTTTTGATAACTGATGGTGGTTGATGTCGATTTTCTAAACCTTGATACACCATTTGAGCTTTGTAACTTTTAAAATGTGAAAACATGATTGTTGGATGCTTAAAAGTTGGAAAATAATTGGACCGGGACTCGTTTTTGAGATTTGGAAAATTTTCAAAAATCCCAATTCTCATTCGCCCATTCGGTTGGTCGAATGTGGGATTTTACATGTTCCTTCGTATGTTTTATATGGGCGAAGGAGAGTGTTCATGATCATTCTCTCATTCGAACCCTTTTGCCTCATTCGTACCCTTTCAATAGGGTCTAAGGAGACAAAAGTTTCTCCTTCGTATGACTAGAACGTGCGAAGGTGTATGCCTATATATACCCATCTGCTCATTCGAACCCCATTCATATTTTTTCCAGATTTTCACCCTTAAACTCACCTTATTGCTCGTTCATTTTATACCATTCCATTGTGTTCGTGACTTCACACTGATCATTTTGTCATCTTATTCACAGGTTTTCATCAAGGATTTAAGGATCTAATCCCTGTTTTACAATTCGAGCCCTAATTGTTCAAAACTGCTTCAAAACAACATAATTGTAACAATTGATGCTCAGGGTTTATTGTATGTGTGTTTTAGGGGGAGATATAACAAAAATTATGGTTTAAAACTCGACTGTTTGATCAATCAGTGTTTAAACCCTAGTTTTTAATAGAAAACACAAATACAATACTTAATCAATGAATCTGTTAGTTTAGGAATGTTAATCGGCATCATTAGGTTTGGTTTCAATCAAATGGACATGTTCAGGATCACTTAATTTCAAGATTGAAATTTCAAAATTATGAACGGACTCCTTCGACCAGTACGAATGGGCGAAGGAGAAGTGAAAACGGTCGAATGAATAATATATGGGCGAATGAAACCTTTTTTCAAAATACATACATTCGCACCATCTATAATTCACATTCGCACCATGATTAATCTCTTTCGTACCTCCGTTTGGGCGAAAGAGAAGGTTTATGACCAAAAAATTTTCAAGTTTGAAATTTTGTCGATTTTTAACGTGTGTTTTTGTTTGTTTTGCAGATTTAACGATGTCTGAACAACAGAAGACGACGGAACAAGCTGGATCTTCATCACAGCCTGCCAAGCAGTTAGACTTTGAAAATGCGCACAACTGCTGTGCGTATCTCGGAGACGTAAAGAAGCACACAGAGTTCGTTGGAATTATTGATTTTCTGAAAAGAAGCAGGGTGATAGATGCCATTGCTACACCGACAGTTATATACAGGGATATGATACAAGAATTTTGGTCGAATGCTAAACTTGACTTCTGGAAGTGCGAATCTTGTTTGACGAGCAAGATTCAAGGACAACGAGTCATTGTTTGCGAAGAGGATCTGAGGGAAGCGTTGAATTTGAATGATGAGCCGAATGATCCAAAGGAGTTTACATTTATGGATCAGCGAAAGTGCTTCCTCAGGATGAAATACAATGGACCAATCAATGACGGTTCATTGCATAAAGGAAAACTGTGCCCACAATTCAAATATCTGGCACATGTTTTGATTCATGTATTCGGATCTGCAGCGGGAGGATATGATTTGATGAGGAAGAGCATCAGTTCTATGATGGTTTCTTTAGTATTGAACAAACCGTTCAATGTCTCTGGCATGCTGATGTCTCATTTACTGGAGCCTGTGAACGGCACGAGGAATCTTAAGTTTCTGCTTTATCCTCGTTTCCTCCAAATGATATTTGATCACAAGTATAAGGAGCTGAAAAGAGATCCTAAGCACATTGTTGTTCGGGAACATATGTCGCTGAATACACTCGCTAGGATGAAAGCGTATAAGGGATTGTCTGTTGATGAACGTCCTCCAGTAAGACGTTTATTTGGACACCTAGCTAGAGTGGATTATACAGATCCGGGTGAAGGACTTGTGAGGAATGTAAACAGTGATTCTGATCCTGATAATCCATTACATCATGTTGATCCTGATGCTAAGCGCAAAAGACAAGTTGTGAATGTAGGCGCAAAGAGTGGGAAGACAAAGAAACAGGAGATAAGGATAGAGGTTTCTGAACCTGAGAAGAAGAAAAACACGCCAAGAAGAAATAAGAGGATGGCGAAAAAGGGTTTACATATAGTTGATGAAGCGTCTGTTGATTCAGAAGAGACGCTAGAGGATGAACAATGGAATTCAGATGCTGAAACGGTAGAGACAACCATGCCCAAGGCCACTGAGGCTGGTGCGTCTGCTAGCCATAACGTTGAGGATCAAGGGAACAAAAGTCCTATTCCTGTTGATGAAGAAGAGTTGGGTCTAAATGTAGATGAGACGTTTGTTGGTTCTCCTGTGCAAGCTGCTAGGAAAGAAAAGAAGAAACAGGAGAAGCCGAGCATCAAGAGAAAGAAAGAGATAGAATCTTTGATAGCTGGTAAGAAACTACCACCGGCTACAAGTTCTAAATCACCGGTTATTGCACCAGCTCAAAAGAAGCAAAAGACTGCGACAACATCAAGCACACCACAGACTGAAGAAATGCCTATGGATGAGGTTAATGAGGCATTGGATAACGTGCTTAAGAAGATCAGAAAAGGCAAACTGCCTGATGTTGTTGAACCACCAAAGAAGACGAAAGTTTCGGTGGACAGTGATATTATGACTGCTGTGAATCAGAGACTGTCTGAGATGATGAATCTGATTAACAAACAACAAACGGAGATCGAGCAGTTAAAGTCGAATGATAAGAAGATGTTGGAGGTCGTAGTCACATCAGCAGATGATAATGAAACTTTGAAGAAAACAATCAAGAGATTGAAGAGAGAAAATAAGAAGTTGCTGAAGCACGAGCAACGAAACACCAGGAGAATCATAGTCTTGAAGGAGGAGAACAAACAGTTAAAGAAGAGTAACAAGCATATGGATGATCTGATCAAGAACTTGTACTCTCAAGCTCCTCAACTTCAAACTGGTGAAGTAGACAAAGAAAGAGAAGAAGAACAAGTTGATTTCGAACTATCTGATGAAGAAGAAGATGATGAACTTGATGAAGATGCAGGAAACGATACAAAGAAGAAGAAGAAGGATGATAAGGATGATGGAGGATCAGATGATGGTTCGAGTGATGGAAACGGATCTGCGTTTGATGATAGTAGTGATGACGATGATGATGACGCTGACAAATTTACATATGAGAAGCGTGATTCAGATAAGGGTGGTGAATCGAGCTCTAAGGCTCCTGGTGAGAATGTGGATGAAGATATCTTCCGGAACGAGAAATTGCAGTCACTGTCTGAAGATGATAAGAACAAGTATCGCCAGATGCTCACTGATCAAGTCTGGACGATCGACATGACTAGCAGATTTCCAGAGATATTTGAATCGAACAATAAACTATTCGAGTTGGAGTTTGATGACCCTGATCTTGAAGATGGGGAAGTTTCTGCGGCAATTTCGAAAGAGATACTTGAAGGCTTAGCAAAGCAAGTAGGCAAGACTTTGGAAGAATTACTTGCAGACAATTTTATTCCAAAGATACCTGAGAAAGAAGCTGGAAATCATTCGGATGATCATGATGTTCATGCATTCGAGGAAGTTGAAATGGAAGATATTACAAGCGAGGAGTATCCACAATATTTCAAGACAAATCAAGATTGTGGATTCTCTTTCTCAGATGAATTGCTAAACCATGCCGAGAAACTAGCTAAAGAGAAGAGCAAAGTGTTTGAAGACGAAATCTTCAAAGGGCATGAAAAACCACGGTTCGAGCAGTCGGAGAGTTTGAAAGAGTTTTTGAAGAAGTTGAAAGAAAAAGAAAACAATCGTCCGAAAGCAGATATTCAAGGAAGCTTTTACAAACTTCATAATGGTATTTTCAAAGGTCGTGCATTGGCCTGGAAGTTTGTTAAAGAATTGAGATGCTTCGCAGTAAAGTGGGAGAAGGGGATTTTGTACTTCGACAAGTTTCATCACTTGAAGACTCTTCCCTATTGGGCAATCCGTGATATTTGTCGTCACCATTTAACGGGAGCGTCAAATAGTCAGATTACCTACTTTGCTGAGAAAATGACTAGAGAAAGCCGAACCAAGTGGGACTTGTTTACACCACAATATCCAAAGCGAATTGTTCATAAGAAGGATATTGATTTGATAACAGGTATGCCCAAGGTGACGTTAAAGTACAAACCACCGCGAGTGTTGAAAAAGATTCCTTTGTTGTCTATCCCACAACACTTCGCCAAAGACTTCATCTGGTGGTATTATGATTGGAAGATTGCAGAGGCCGTGATTGTGTTGAAAGACGGAGAGACGAACTACAAGAAAGTACACATCTTTGATCCCATGTGGTTGATAAATTGTTCACATGAGGATATTATCATGTTGTTCTACAATCCGATCTATTCAGATGCGAAAGATGCTGAGCAAGCAGGAAAGTACCAACGTGTGGTATTTCTATGCTTTGCGTATGATATCAATGCTGGGTGTGACTATGGTGAGAAGTTGGGAAAGTTTGTTGAGAAGCAAAAGATGCCTGAGCTGAAAACGAAGAAGCAAACGCAATTTCAGGAACCGGTGATGACAAAAGAACAAAGGATTCAACGACACATCAGATTGATGAACATTAGAATGGACGAACAACGACGAACACAATCCAAGCAATAGTCGAGGGGGAGTTTGTAGATGCAAAAGTGCGACTAATGCTTCGGATTGAACAATACAAATGTTTTGGTTGATATCGTTGGTGCGAAGGAGGTTTTCAGTTGGTGCGAAGGAGGCTTGAATGGTGCGAAGGAAGATGATATGTACGAATGTGATTTAGTTTATTGTAAAAGCTTGGTTCGACCAGATGATTTGGGCGAACCTGCACATTCGCACAATCAATTTGGGCGAATGTGCAGTCTATAAATAGACAAGTTTGATTTTTGAATGGAACTTTTGATTATTATTATTCCCTCCACTTTCAGAAACTCTCTCTAGTGTTTTGTTTAACTCGTTTATCGTTCATACCTTGATTGTATCTATATTTCAACGTGTAATCGAGTGATTTATTAATGAAAACTTTTGAAAATGATGATCTGTGTGTTTGAATCTGTTTGATTATTATTTTGTGATAGTTTTAGGGTTTCCGCACCTAAAACTAACTTGTTTGATCATTCTTTGTTTGTTATCGATCCTTTTACGCACATACAGAGTTATCATAAACACTTTAATTCCCCAAATCGACTTAGCAAACCCTAATGCCTTAGACCCTAGTTACCTTAGACTTTTTAGACGTTTCCTTATTAGTATGCTTACACATTATAGGTTGAATTCCTCGGAATTCCCATTACTTAGCTCACGACCGCTTAAGTTGGATTTTGATCGCTTTCGCAAACTGTGAGTATATCTTTCCCCTTTTTCATGCTTTACACTTTTGGGGTGACTCATGTACGCTTATTACTTCACTCACTTAATCATGTTTTATCATATATTCACAATCGCAATTCTTGTATGTGTTTTACTTGTTGATTCGCTGATAGTGTGTACTTATGACCTTAATCATTAACCGCTGGGCGGCCTAGCATAGCAATAAATGGTACTTAATTTTTGTTATGTGTGAACAATTATTCATCGCCTACTATGAGCGAATACTATATATATGTGACTCTTGATTCACTAAACAAAGGTTTGATTTTGGGTGGCATTTGTACATAGCTTGAACACTAAATTGTAGACAGTATAACACGTGAATTGCGAAACTCTTTTCTACTATATGTATTCAAACAGGGTATGCTCACCAATACATTTTTGTATTGACATATACTATTTTCGTACATGTTTCAGGTTATTTATGAGATGACTTTTGAACTTTTGGAATTTTTACTTAGATTTTGGATTCATTGTATTTCAGTTTTAGTTGTCACTTTAGAATCATTGTATCTTGTATTTTTCTGTCAATGTAATAAACTATATAATCAATATATCAATATTTACACTTTTAGTCCATGAGCTATTGAACAATCGTCACTACGTGACACCTCGATGTTTCCGCTATCGGTTGGGGTGTTACAGTTTTCAATGTTATTCTTTTCGATTTTGTTGAATCTGATTTTTTTCTTCTTTTGTGAATGAGTTTATGTTAATAAAAACCCTTGTTATTAATGTTATCTATTTATTCATTACTTATTTTAATGAAAACCCCTATTATTATGTTGATGTTCATACGGATTATAATATTGTTCTTTGAATGCTCATTTGAATTTTATGTTTGATGTTACTTTGGTTGGTCAATAATGAATCGCATGTTTGTAAGAATCGTTTAATCGGTTACCAAGATTGTGGCAGTAATTCTAATTCATTTGATTTGACCAATTATATTAAAAAATAAAATTTAAAATTGATTTATTTAATTTAGTTTGAGCAATTTTTTTACATGTTAGATTTCAGTTAACCTTTAAAAATATTCAAATACTAAATGTTATATTTAACTATTTAATTCAAGTTTTAATATATTTAATTTTAACGTTTAATTTTTTGTTAATATTATAAAAATTAAAAATTTGGATTTAAGATAATAACGGTAACAGTTTGAGTTAATGAATACATTTATTACATTTTATTTGAAATTTTGAATGATCTAAATCTTTACAAAAAAAAATCAAAATTTTAAATTTAAGTTAATAATGGTAACAATTACACCTACTTATTATATTTAAATTAGATGTTTTATAATATATTTAAAATTTAATAATTAATCATTTTGGTTATAATTTTCTCAAATAAGTTACAAGTCAAAATTAAAAATTTAAATACTGCAATATGAAATTATAGATTTATGTTAAACTTTAAAAATATTTGAATCCTATTGTTTTATTTAAGTATTTAATTTCAAATTTAATATTTACATTTTTTATTTTTAGACTTCGGTTAGTATTATAAAAATTCAAAATTTTGAATTTAAAATAATTATGATAGCATTTACAATTAACTGATACGTTTAATTCAAGATTCTGAATTCAATCTTTTAAAAAAAATTCAAATTTGTTAATTTAAGTTAACAATTACAGTTACTCGTTACCTTTAAATTTTAGATTTTCTAATATAATTAAAATTTAACAAATAGTAAGTTTGGTTATAAATTTCTCAAATTAGTTACAAGTTTAAATTCAAATTTTGAACACTAGAACTTCAAATGATAGATTTTAGTTAAACTTTAAAAATATTCGAATACTAAATGTTCTATTTAAGTATATAATTTCAAACTTTAATATCTATAATTCTAATTTTGGTTAATATTATAAAATTTCTAAATTTTGAATTTAAGATAATAATGTTAGCAATTAAACTTAATTAATTCATTTAATTTGAGATTTTGAATAATATGATTTTTTTACAAAAAATCAAACTTTTGAATTTAAATTAATAATTGTAACAATCAAACTTACTTGTTACCTTTAAACGAGTTAATGTTAACTCGCACATTGCAGCGGGATGTTGATTAAATATTTCAGTACCACTGTATGATGTGTGGAAATCTATACTGTATAAGAAATTTTCGATACCAATCCGGTATCTAGTTTTGATGGTTTTGTTAAGAGAAGGTTTATTATATTTTATAAGTAGTTTTATAATTACATGTATGTAAATTAGTTTTTTTACACGTCTATAAATTATATGTTAAACATATATACATGATATTACACTAAATAAGTTGCACATATACACAGTGGTTTTTTACACATTTAACGCCTTCCTTCGCCAAATTCGAAGAAACCGACTCTAATTAAGTTTCTGTCGATCTAATAGTCCTAAAAAACGGTAACGGAGATCGTGTCGTAGATGCTGATTCGAATCGCCATTTTTTGTTTTGGGTTTATAACAAACTGAGCGGTGGTGGCGTTAAGCAGTAAATCATGGTTCTCATACGTTCTTCATGGTGCCAGTGCTTGTAATTCGTCTGCAACTGTCTCTAACGGCGTAGTACGGAAGCAACGGTGTGTTTCGGATCTCCGAAGAGGTTGAATACAGCAACGATTCAAGCGCGAACGATCAATGGAGTCGTGTAAACAGACGCCGATGAATAAATACTCTGTATATCTACGGCAGCGGTGGGCGGAAGTGTGTGGCGGAGTTGATTTTCTGTCCGTTACTGATCGAACATGAAAATAAAGATAGCGGTGGATTGTTGATTTTCTCATATCTCCTACACTAATAGGGAAGGATAAGAAGGATGGAAACGGAAAAAAAAAGGAGAAGAATTGGAAACGGTTTCCGCGTATTACGTGGAGTCATAACGATGGTCACTTGGTTAACGGAAGTTAATTTGGCCGTCAAGTTGATAATTGTAGTTATATATAATTAGAAGAGAGAATTATACAAATTGTCCTTTAGTTATTAGTGAAATTGCATTCTGTGTCCTTTATGCTAATTTTTCACTCCTTATGTCCTTTCTTTTTAAACTTTGCTACACCCTATGTCCTTTAGTCTAACTTTTGTTGAAAAAGTCAGTTAACTCACCCATGTGCCCCTCACGTGAGGGGCAAATGTGTCAATTCACATTCATCTTCTTCCTTTCTCATTCAATATCCCAAAATCATAAAAACTGCAATAACAATACTAACTACAACAATGGCATCACAAACCACCAAATCACTTTATCCACACAATCGATCAATCCAACCCAGATTCACACTCTTTATAAAAAGAAAAAAATCACCCTCTCATCTCTCCTCTCTAAAGTATGTACTATCCCCACACTCTCAACTCCTTCTAATTCTAACCACCCCTACCTCCGATCTGCTACCCCCTATCACCAACAACAACCATGCACCACCATCCCTAAACATTAAATCTGGCCTATCCACACCAGAGCAACAACCAACACCGCTGTCACATCCTACCACAACACCGTTGGCCTATCCACACCAGAGCAACAACCAACCCAGCCGCAACTACCCTTCAAACTGTCAACACTACCACCAATAAAGACCACCACCCTCACCGTCACCACTACCACTAGGGTTTCTTCCAGATCTGTAGATTGGCTCAGAGATTTGGGGGGTTTCTTCCAATATGGTGCAACAAAATCCTCGATCATTGAAAAGGGGATCCAGGAGGTACATGCCCCGGAATGTGGTGGCGTTGTCGTGCACCACTGCATCACCATCAGATTCTGCAATTCTCTTTCTTCTTTCCAAATCTCTTTCTCCCTCTATCTAATTTGGTAGTGTGTAGTAATGGCTCTAACAATGGTTATGGTGTTGTGACAAGTAGGTGGTAATGGGTTTAGGTTTGACAAAACTGTGGTTATGGTTAGGGAAGAAGTTGTTGAGGACAGTGGTTATCCCCTTCTGATATGCAAACTATCAAAGATTGAAACCCTAATTTATGAGTGACTAGTATAAAATAAACAGGGGAGAAGACATTGAGAGTGAATTGACACATTTGCCCCTCACGTGAGGGGCACGTGGGTGAGTTAACTGACTTTTTTAACAGAAGTTAGACTAAAGGACATAGGGTGTAGCAATGTTAGAAAAGAAAGGAAATAAAGAGTGAAAAATTAGCATAAAGGACATAGGATGCAATTTCACTAATAACTAAAGGACAATTTGTGTAATTCTCTCTAATTAGAAATATAATATATTTAAAATTTAACAATTAATATTTTTTATTATAACAAAATAGTTACAATTGTAATTAACAAATTATTTTTTTCTAATCCTAATTCAAATTATTACATATATATTCTGGTTTTCAAAATCATTTATCATTTGATTCTTTCTTAAAGATCACAATTCTTGATGAATACAAAGATATTTCAAGCATAACTATTCAAACATTTGGTTTTTTAAAGTTGTTATTCATTTCCACATAAGTAAAACATTTTCTTAATCACTTTTTATGATATAGTTTCATAGTTGTTTATTAAGTTTATTGTGGTTGTAATTGAGTTTAATGCACCTACGTATGTATAACTACATAAACTGTGAATGTATACACATATATATTTGGTATATGTTTAGAAAACAAAAATGCTTTTAAAATACAATAAAAACATAAGAACTTTCAATCGAAGCCGGTTACTTTTTTATGATACTTGCATTTCTAAGTTTTATAATAAAATATATAACTAATAACTTATCATCTTAGTGGAGTTTCAAAATAATGCATAATATATTAGCATAAAACTTGCATCTATAAATTTGATATTACCCTCACTTCTTTCTACAACAAACCTTGTTTCTGACGCCATATGTAGTCAAATGAGCTTACTTGCATTTTATTTAGTAACTCAAGATGTCATTTTAATTATTTCAGCAAGTTGTTTATGGCGGTTGACTTAGACTCGGATTAGATTATTGCCTTGAATTATATTTTTTTTCAATATATTAATCATTCATAGCTTTTTTATTTACCAATTAGATTATTTACTTTTTTTTGCCTCAAACATAAACAGGACACGTCTACGTGATCTAAGCATTCATCGTAAGGTAACACTTTAATTGGTAGGTTGTTACAACTTTAATTAATTAATGAAAAAAAATAATTTAAACTTTAACCCACATCTACATCTATATCTACATCAACATCTCTATATAATAAAAGAAAACACATGAGGGACACATGGCACTCCCTCATGAATTCTCTCATTTTATTATTTAATACATTAAACTCAACTAAATTATAATAATTGATTTGCAAAACCATGATATAAGTTTATTAAATTAAATTGTAGTAATTATATTAATAATCATAGTTGTAACTTATCTACATCTACACTATATAATAAAAGAAAACACATGATGGGCACATGACACTCCCTCATGGATTCTCTCATTTTATTATTTAATACATTAAACTCAACTTAATTATAATAATTGATTTGCAAAACCATGATATAAGTTTATTAAATTAAATTTTAGTAATTATATTAATAATCATAGTTGTAACTTAAATCATTAATAAAAGAAAACACATGATTCTTTTTATATATAACATATTTATATTTATGAGTTATTAACTTTGAATTTAAATCATGTACCTTAAATTAACCCATTTTTAAAAAATTTAATCTGTTATTCTAAGTTTAAAATTAATTTTGTTACAATATCTGACAAATGATTATTAAGTTTTATTATTTTGGTCATTGTTTTAGATGTTAAACTATATTCAGCAAATACATATTAATTTTAAATGCTTAAAATAGTTCAAAAGTCAAATAAACAAATTAATAATAACACAATGCAATTAATCAAGTTTTTTTGTTAGACTTTTATATTGTTCAAAACAAATAAATAAAATAAATCAATCAACATTAATCGATTTTATCTATAGTAATAAAAGACAGCACGTGGAGTACATAGAACTCAATTATAAAGCCTCCCATTTTATTATTTCAAACAATACATTTATTTTAATTTGTTTCTTTATTTAATAATTATTACTTATTGAGTTTTGAGTTAATTGCCAATTTAGTCCCTGAGGTTAGTAAAAAATTGCTACTTTCATCCAAATCTTTTTTTTGTCAATTTAGTCCCCGTGGTTTCATTTTTTGTCATTTTAGTCCCTGAGGTTTGTCAAAAATTGTCACTTTTATCCAAATCTTGTTAGTCCACAGGGACTAAAATGAAAAAAAATGAAACCACAAGGACTAAAATGACAAAAAAAAGGTTTGGATGAAAGTGGCAATTTTTGACAAACTTCAGGGACTAAATTAGCAATTAACTCTATAGTCTTTATGTGTTACAACTATAATTATTAATATAATTACTGGAATTCAGTTTAATATATATTCTATGTTTTTGTAAATCAATTCATATAATTATATTTTAATACAAAATTAGAAATAAATTAATAGATATAAATTGAAAATGTTTATGAACTAACAAAAGTAATCTTTATTAAAAAAAAATTAAGATAATGTATTTATATGTTATTAATTTTAAATCGTGTACCTTAAAAACGTGTTTTAATATGTGGTCTTTCACTCTAAGTTTAAAACTATATTTCTTACAATATTCTAAACAAATAAAATAAAACAAATCAATCCACATTAATTAAATATTTGATTCAATAAAAAAACTAAATATGTTTGGCTATTTTCGTATTATAATAGCTTGATATATAAAATACATTTTATATATGAAAAATCATTAATTGAAATCTTCATTGACTTTGTTTTTTCAAGTTACTTCAATAGAGAAATGCAATATCTAAACAGTCTTTGCATTACTAATTCGTTTCAATCTTTATTTTCAGGCTATTAATTTACACAATCTTTTTTTATAATACAATCAAATTGAACCAATAAATGTCATTAAGTTTAAGGACCTTGATGTTAGAAAAAAAATGATTATACACTCAAGGTTAGAAATACTTTGGCTTTGAGAAAACTTGATATCAAATTCTAAAATGAACAATACTCGATTGGGATGGTTTAATGGATGAGGAGATACTTTCAAATGAATTTCATTTTTTTATATCTTAGCCTAAACAGATTTACCTTTATTACTTTTTTATTTTTGTTTTGTTTTGTTGTACCTACAGTCTACAAGGTAATAGCTGTGTATGGAAGATATATTTTGGAATGTTTGAAAAGAGTTTTATGTGAATAACAATGTTTTTTACAAGAAATCATATAGGGGTTGATGAATATTTGTGACACCCGGCATATTTGACTTAAACATTTTAGTAACATCTAAGTCTACCTTAGCGGGAAATGTTTATAAACGGACTTAACTAGGCTAGTTGAGTCGGGTCAAATTAGGATTGTCCAGGGTTCAATGATCTGGAGGATCATTGGGAGTCATTTTGGGAATACACTAGTACCGGGTCCCGGTGTTGGTGAAATTACATAAACTAATTAAGTGTATGTGTAGATTATTGGTCGTGTGGTGGATTATATACATAGATGTGTTTAAATTATGTGTAGATGATTATCCATGCTTAAATATGTTAAACATAGACTAAGGTTGCATGCTCATATGTTAAGGTGCGTTAAAATGCGTTAAACACGACAAACTGGAAAACTAGATAAACATAGGTTCTGGTTCGACCACTTTGAGTGGTCGAAGGTGGAAACATGTCTTGGTTCGACCCTTTGTAAAGGGGCGAACCTAGGATATAGAATTGGAAGAACTTCATTCGACCAAGTCAGGGTACATTCGACCCTGTGAAAGGGTCGAAGGAGGCCACATTCGACCATTGACAGGGGTCGAAGGTGGACTAGTATAAATACCAAACTTTGTCATTTTTCACCATTTCACAAACCCTAACCGTCTCAAAACACTCTCAAACGATTTTAATCACTAAGGAAGGAGTTTTTGCCCTTCTTTTACATAATCTAACCTATCAACAACATCTAAACAAGAATCCAAGGTGTGTTCTTAATCCTAAGTCTTTTTAAAGCATTTTGATTCATTTTTATCTAACCCTAAAGGTCCAGATCTGTTCTAAGGATGTTTTCATCAATAAAACCTTTTAAACATCTTTCTAAACCTAAACCCTATCATTAAACATAGGTTTTGTATCAATAAACATATGTTAATTATGTGTTATGTGATGTTATGTGTTGTTTAATGATTTGCTGTTGTTCTAATGTTAGAAACATGATCTAGGGCTGCTATGAATGATAGTTTAGGATTGTAAAAGGTTATAATTAGATAGATGATGATATTATGGGTATTTTGGGGATTTTATGAAATCTAGGGCTCGTGCATGTTGAGTATTATATATAAAATGAATGGGGGTTTTCGATTACAAGATAAGCTAAGCATTTGTAGATGATTATGGATTGATATTAAAAAGTTTCCAAATTGGGTAGAAATTACATGCATGATGTGACACTTCCATAATCTTTGCCATTTTGGGAAAGGGCTGAAACGCATAGGTTTTGGGGCAAAATTGGTGGGGTTTTGTACGAATAAGTTAATCATACTTGACTGCTGTGTTTGATGATGTTTCGCGCTGTTTCAAATGTGTTTGAAGCGTTTTTAGGAAAATTTATATAACAGGGGCGAACCTGGACTCATTCGACCAAACGAGTGGTCGAAAGAGAGATTCCAGGGTCGAACCTGGGAAATGTTGGGCGAACCTGATCAAACGGTCGAACGTGGCATCAAACGGTAGAACGTGACTCAAAACGGGTGAAGGAGACTTAAAAACGGGCGAAGGAGATTTAATCTGACTGGTTCGACCGTTCTGATGTAGAAATGAGATTTTTGATACAAACTATGTATTTTATGTTTGAACCTTGTGTGTAATCTATGTGTACTTGATTAGTTAGGGTAATGAGTCACCAACGGGATGTCGGGTCGGTCTAGTGTGTCGGTTGAACATTTAAACACGTTTTAAAACATACTTGGTTACGATCTGGACAATCGGGGACTAGATAACCTTATGGTTATTAGTCGGAACACTTATGTGAACATTTTGATAGATCTTTGGTAGAGGGATTATCAAGGGCTTAGCATTTTTACTAGTTACCGAAGAACGCTATCTAAGGTGAGTTCACGACCCCACTTTTACTGCTTTAACTTTTGGGGGAGAAAACATGCGCTAAACTATTTTGGTAACATATGTCATGCTATGGTTTTAACTTTGTGTTGCTATACGATCATTGGAAGCCCCGGGGGAAACCATGAATGTGCGGGGATGCACAACGGGGGAAATGTGGATAGATCTATTAGGCGTGACCTGCCCCACTCGACGGCTTGGAGGGCCGGGCGGGTGCATGTTGTCTCGAACCTTGCTAAACATGCTGAACATTATTCGGGCTGCTTAAACATATGCTAAACATTGCTAAACGTGTCCAGTAATGGTTTCCAATCGTAGTAGTAATAAAACATACGCCTAGCTAGCGTACTTGGTGGCATTGGTATAGTATGGACATGGTAACGTTTTGGTAACTTTGGTAACTTATTGAACAAACCTGCGAACTCACCAGCATTATATGTTGATGTCTTTTTGGCATGTTTTTCTCAGGTCCCTAATGTAGCAACAGAGGACTAGGCGCACGAGTCTGCATGGCGTCTAGGCTTAGTTTCATGTTTTGAATATAGTTTTTGAACATTGTCGTACATGGTTTTGTAACTGGTTAAATGCTTCCACTATGGTTTTATAAATTGAGAACTATGTTTTGAGTTTACGTATTTCATATAGTGATTGTTTATTGTGACCGTTGACTTGGATCCTGGTTTGTCATGCGCCTCGCGGTAAAACTCCGCAAGTGGAAATTTGAGGGTGTGACAGATTGGTATCAGAGCCAATGGTTATAGTGAACTAGGACTGCATGTAGAGTCTTGTCTATAGCCTAGTCGCATACACTAGACGGTCACATACTTTGAGTCTATTAGTGGGATACGTACTAACTTTGTCGGGGTGTCCTTACATCATCATCATGCTTCTTGTTACATTATCCGCTTTTATTTGGGTTCTTATCTACTCTTGTCTTCTTCTTCGGGATTGAAGGGGAAGGGGCTGATCTGTTGGTTCTAGCACACACATGCCTTCTTACACTTGTACCTATCATAACACGTTACTAGGCGACGATATTCGGTGACCGGAGTCTGGATTAGGAGTACATCTGGAGGACCATGCAGGGCAGTTTATCATTTCGGGTGCACACGAAATAATAAACTGAATTGCATGAAAATCCCGATGGACTTCGAGTTTGGATGTATAGTCCTGGATTTGTCCCTAAGTTAACTCTTGTAAATTTCTAGTGGTTGACACTAGAAGTGAATCTGAATCCCTCGATTTCTTGATTTGTTAGATCATGTCTGGTGCTCGTGGTGGTGGACGTCGTGGTGGCGGCGGTGGTCGTGCCGGCAGCGGTGGTCATGGCAACATCAACATGACCCAAGCTGAGCTGAATAACTTGCTACAGCAGCAAGTGAACATGGCTAGGCTAACTTCCAGGCTGGGATTAATGCCATGGGTGGTGAGTTGATTTCTGTCGACTTTGCCTCATTCTTGGGTGTCATGTCCTTTCGTTTGTGCTTTACTCGTGTATCGTGTTTCAGGTATCGCTGCCAATCCACCTCCACCTCAGTGCTCTTATAAGAAGTTTCGGGACTGTCAGCCCCATAACTTCGCTGGAACTGAGGGAGCGGTGGGACTGCTCCGATGGCTGGAGAAGGTTGAGTCTGTGTTCGTCATGTGTAACTGTCCTGCTGGGCACCGGGTGAAGTATGCTACTGCGACATTTGAGGGGCCTGCACTATCGTGGTGGAATGCTACTACTCGGAACATAGGATTGGGGGAGGCTATTTCTATGCCTTGGGCGGAGTTTGTGCAACTGTTGAGAGGCGAGTACTGTCCGAGGGAGGAGGTGCAGAAGTTAGAACATGAAGTCTGGAGCTACAAGATGGTTGGGTCCGAGATAGAGGAGTACACTGTGAGGAGGAACGAGCTGGCGGTGTTGTGCCCTGATTTGCACACACCCGAGTATAGGAGGATCGAGCACTATGTGTCTGGGCTAGTGCCGGAGATTGCTGGATTGGTGGCTGCTGGGAATCTTCCCACTCTTGCTGAAGTTGTCCGATCAGCTCATCGGATGACTAACCTGAAGGTGGCAGAAGGTGTTTTGCCTCCTAAGGGTGTTGCTGTGAAGGTTTCTGAGGGGAACAAGAGGAAGTGGGATAGTGTGGGGAAGAGTGTTGTGCCGCTGCCACCTCAGCCAGCAAAGAAGTTTGATTCATCTGGGTCTTCTTCGGGGCAGAAGTCTGGAGGGTATGTTGGGAAGCATCCCAAGTGCAACAAGTGTGGTTTTCATCATTCTGGGAGTTGTGATCAGGCTCGTTGTCATCGGTGCCATCAGTTGGGGCATCATGCTAAGGATTGCAGGGTGGCACTCACCCCAACTCACACTCCTGCTACTGCTCCTACTCTTGCTGCTCAGGTGACTCCAGGAAAGCAGGGGTGCTATAACTGTGGTGACACGGGACACTTCAAGCGTGAATGTCCTAAACTGAAGCAGGGTGATAATGGAAGGGGTGGGAACGGTAATGGGAACAACGGGGGCGGAGGTAGGACTGCACGTGCTTTCGTCATTGGATCTGCAGAGGCTAGGCAGGATCCAGACACAGTTACCGGTACGTTCCTTCTTAATGATCGCTATGTTTCTGTCTTATTTGATTCTGGTGCCGATAAGAGTTTCGTATCTATGGACATTAGTCGATTGCTAGATATAGTACCCACACCTTTAGAGGCTAAGTACTTAATAGAATTGGCTGATGGTAAGAAAATCGAAGCGACGCATACCCTTAGGGAATGTCGCTTGGAACTATCGGGTTTGTCTTTCCCCATTGACCTTATGCCGGTACCCTTGGGTAGTTTTGATGTCGTTGTCGGCATGGATTGGTTATCGTTGTATCGTGCGGAGATCGTTTGTTTCGATAAGATTATTCGAATCCCTCTCCCTGATGGAGAGACTCTTTCGGTACATGGCGAGAAAAGCGGTGCTCCGTTGAGTATCATTTCTAGCAAGAAAGCCCGTAAGTACCTTCGGAAGGGTTGTTCGGCCATTCTGGCACTTGTTAACGTTTCTACTGACGATGAGAAGAAGATCGAGGATATTCCGGTGGTTCGTGATTTTCCCGATGTGTTTCCTGATGACTTGCCTGGTCTTCCTCCCCATCGTCAGGTTGAGTTTGGTATTGCTCTTACTCCGGGTGCAGCTCCCATTGCCCGAGCTCCGTATCGTCTTGCACCTCCCGAGATGCAAGAGTAGTCCAGCCAGTTGCAGGAACTCTTGGAAAAGGGTTTCATCCGACCGAGTTCTTCCCCGTGGGGAGCTCCTATTTTGTTTGTGAAGAAGAAGGACGGAAGTCTTCGCATGTGCATTGATTATCGCGAGCTGAACAAAGTGACCATCAAGAATTGTTACCCTCTTCCTCGCATTGATGATCTCTTTGACCAGCTCCAGGGCTCCAGTTACTACTCGAAGATTGATTTGCGGTCCGGTTATCACCAGTTGCGCGTCAGGGAAACTGACATTCAGAAGACTGCTTTTCGCACTCGTTCTGGCCACTTTGAGTTCTTGGTCATGCCTTTTGGTCTCACTAACGCACCGGCGGTGTTCATGGATTTAATGAACCGCGTTTGTAAACCTTACCTTGATAAGTTCGTCATCGTGTTTATTGACGATATTCTGATTTACTCCAAGAACAAGACGGATCATGAGGAACACCTACGGTTGGTCTTGGAACTTTTGAGACAGGAGCAGTTGTATGCTAAGTTCTCGAAGTGTGATTTTTGGTTACGTGAAGTTCAATTCCTAGGGCATGTGGTGAATGAACCGGGAATTCATGTCGATCCGGCTAAGATCGAAGCTATTAAAGACTGGGAAGCACCAAAGACGCCATCTGAGGTGCGGCAATTCCTAGGTCTTGCGGGTTACTATCGTCGTTTCATTGAGGGATTTTCGAAGATCGCTCAACCCCTCACCACTCTTACCCAGAAAGACCGAATGTTTGACTGGGATGAACCACAGGAATCAGGATTTCAGATGCTGAAGCTTAAACTTTGTTCTGCACCTATCTTATCTTTACCTGAGGGTACGGATGACTTCGTTGTGTACTGTGACGCTTCTATTCGTGGTCTCGGTTGTATGTTGATGCAACGTGGGAAGGTTATTGCTTATGCTTCTCGTCAACTCAAGGTTCATGAGAAGAACTACACTACTCATGACTTGGAACTGGGTGCGGTGATCTTTGCGTTGAAAATCTGGAGACATTACTTGTACGGTACCAAGTGTGAAGTATATACCGATCACAAGAGTCTTCAGCACATTTTCGACCAGAAGGTGTTAAACATGCGGCAGCGTCGCTGGGTTGAACTTCTGAACGATTATGACTGTGCTATCAAATACCATCCTGGCAAGGCGAACGTTGTGGCGGACGCCTTGAGTAGGAAGGAGTCTGCGAATCCTCGTCGTGTTCGAGCCTTACAGCTCACCATTCATTCGTCATTGCTTAACCGAATCCGTTCTGCACAGTTGGAAGCTTTGAAGGAGGAGAACCTTAAGGCTGAGACTATGCACAGTGCTGACAAGCATCTTGAACTCAGGACCGATGGCTTACACTATTTTGCGGGACGTGTTTGGATTCCATTGTTCGGGGGATTACGCGAGCTTGTTTTGGATGAGGCTCACAAATCCCGGTATTCTATTCACCCTGGCTCCGATAAGATGTATTAGGATTTGAAGATACTTTATTGGTGGCCAAACATGAAGGCTGACATAGCTATGTATGTCAGCAAATGCTTGACTTGTGCTAAAGTCAAAGTGGAGTATCAGAGGTCGTCTGGTCTCCTGCAACAACCAGAGGTTCCAGAATGGAAGTGGGAGCGAATCACGATGGATTTTGTCACCAAATTACCAAGGTCACCTAGTGGTTATGATATGATCCTGGTGATTGTTGATAGGCTGACAAATTCGGCACGTTTCATACCTATTAAGGAAACCGATGGACTCGAGCGGTTGGCTCGACTTTACCTTAAGGAGGTGTTTGCTCGGCACGGGGTGCCTGTCTCTATTATCTCTGATCGTGATTCTCGTTTTGCTTCGCGTTTCTGGAAGGCTCTGCACAAGGCTTTGGGTACTCAGTTGGATATGAGTACAGCTTATCATCCGCAAACTGATGGACAGAGTGAGCAGACGATTCAAACCTTGGAAGACATGCTTCGGGCATGTGTTATCGATTTTGGAAAGAGTTGGGAGATTCACCTACCGTTGGTGGAGTTCTCCTACAACAACAGCTATCACTCTAGTATCAAGGCAGCTCCGTTCAAGGCTCTCTACGGACGGAAATGTCGATCACCTCTTTGTTGGGCCGAAGTGGGCGAGAGCCAGCTCACTGGTCCGGAACTTGTGTACGAAACTTCGAAGAAAATCGTACAAATTCATAACCGTTTGGCGGCTGCGCGGGATCGTCAGAAGAGTTATGCCGATCGCCGTCGCAAACCTTTGGAGTTCCAGGTTGGGGACAGGGTACTTCTGAAAGTTTCACCATGGAAGGGCGTCATACGCTTTGGAAAGCGTGGCAAGCTTAACCCTCGTTATGTCGGACCATTCGCAATCCTGGATCGGATTGGACCGGTGGCATACAGACTTGATTTACCGGCGGAGCTCGGTAGTGTTCACAACGTCTTCCATGTGTCTAACTTGAAGAAGTGTTTGGCTGATGAATCTCTCATTGTACCACTGGAAGAGATCAAGGTTGATGATCGTATTCGCATCGTGGAGGAACCTGTCGAGATTCTCGACTACAAGATTCGTAGCCTTCGTCGGAGTAAAATCCGCATCGTCAATGTTCGTTGGAACTCGAATCGTGGACAGGAGTTCACGTGGGAACGGGAGGATCAGATGAAAGCTAAACATCCTCATCTTTTTCCGAAACGCGCGTTCGAATCGAGGCATGTTACTGCTGAAGCGGAATGAATCTCGGGTCCAGATTACTTTCAACGTGGGGATGATGTGACATCCGATAAATTTTCTTTTCGTTTCGTTCTTTCCGTCTCTTTCATTTTTGGGGCTTTGTGCAATTTTCGGAACGAAAATTCTTTCAACGTGGGGATGATGTGACACCCGGCATATTTGGCTTAAACATTTTAGTAACATCTAAGTCTACCTTAGTGGGAAACGTTTATAAACGGACTTAACTAGGCTAGTTGAGTCGGGTCAAGTTAGGATTGTCCAGGGTTCAATAATCTGGAGGATCATTGGGAGTCATTTCGGGAATACACTAGTACCGGGTCCCGTTGTTGGTGAAATTACATAAACTAATTAAGTGTATGTGTAGATTATTGGTCCTGTGGTGTACATAGATGTGTTTAAATGATGTGTAGATGATTATCCATGCTTAAATATGTTAAACATAGACTAAGGTTGCATGCTCATATGTTAAGGTGCGTTAAAACGCGTTAAACACGACAAACTAGAAAACTAGATAAACATAGGTTCTGGTTCGACCACTTCGAGTGGTCGAAGGTGGAAACATGTCTTGGTTCGACCCTTTGTAAAGGGGCGAACCTGGGATATAGAATTGGAAGAACTTCATTCGACCAAGTCAGGGTACATTCGACCCTGTGAAAGGGTCGAAGGAGGCCACATTCGACCATTGACAGGGGTCGAAGGTGGACTAGTATAAATACCAAACTTTGTCATTTTTCACCATTTCACAAACCCTACCCGTCTCAAAACACTCTCAAACGATTTTAATCACTAAGGAAGGAGTTTTGCTCTTCTTTTTCATAATCTAACCTATCAACAACATCTAAACAAGAATCCAAGGTGTGTTCTTAATCCTAAGTCTTTTTAAAGCATTTTGATTCGTTTTTATCTAACCCTAAAGGTCCAGATCTGTTCAAAGGATGTTTTTATCAATAAAACCTTTTAAACATCTTTCTAAACCTAAACCCTATCATTAAACATAGGTTTTGTATCAATAAACATATGTTAATTATGTGTTATGTGATGTTATGTGTTGTTTAATGATTTGCTGTTGTTCTAATGTTAGAAACATGATCTAGGGCTGCTATGAATGATAGTTTAGGATTGTAAAAGGTTATAATTAGATAGATGATGATATTATGGGTACTTTGGGGATTTTATGAAATCTAGGGCTCGTGCATGTTGAGTATTATTTATAAAATGAATGGGGGTTTTCGATTACAAGATAAGCTGAGCATTTGTAGATGATTATGGATTGGTATTAAAAAGTTTCCAAATTGGGTAGAAATTACATGCATGATGTGACACTTCCATAATCTTTGCCATTTTGGGAAAGGGCTGAAACGCATAGGTTTTGGGGCAAAATTGGTGGGGTTTTGTAGGATTAAGTTAATCATACTTGACTGTTGTGTTTGATGATGTTTCGCGATGTTTCGAATGTGTTTGAAGCGTTTTTAGGAAAATTTATATAACAGGGGCGAACCTGGACTCATTCGACCAAACGAGTGGTCGAAGGAGAGATTCCAGGGTCGAACCTGGGAAATGTTGGGCGAACTTGATCAAACGGTCGAACGTGGCATCAAACGGTAGAACGTGACTCAAAACGGGCGAAGGAGATTTAATCTGACTGGTTCGACCGTTCTGATGTAGAAATGAGATTTTTGATACAAACTAAGTATTTTATGCTTGAACCTTGTGTGTAATCTATGTGTACTTGATTAGTTAGGGTAATGAGTCACCAACGGGATGTCGGGTCGGTCTAGTGTGTCGGTTGAACATTTAAACACGTTTTAAAACATACTTGGTTACGGTCTAGACAATCGGGGACTAGATAACCTTATGGTTATTAGTCGGAACACTTATGTAAACATTTTGATAAATCTCCGGTAGAGGGATTATCAAGGGCTTAGCATTTTTACTAGTTACCGAAGAACGCTATCTAAGGTGAGTTCACGGCCCCACTTTTACTGCTTTAACTTTTGGGGGAGAAAACATGCGCTAAACTATTTTGGTAACATATGTCATACTATGGTTTTAACTTTGTATTGCTATACGATCATTGGAAGTCCCGGGGGAAACCATGAATGTGCGGGGATGCACAACGGGGGAAATGTGGATAGATCTATTGGGCGTGACCTGCCCCACTCGACGGCTTGGAGGGCCGGGCGGGTGCATGTTGTCTCGAACCTTGCTAAACATGCTGAACATTATTCGGGCTGCTTAAACATATGCTAAACATTGCTAAATGTGTCCAGTAATGGTTTCCAATCGTAGTAGTAATAAAACATACGCCTAGCTAGCGTACTTGGTGGCATTGGTATAGTATGGACATGGTAACGTTTAGGTAACTTTGGTAACTTATTGAACAAACCTGCGAACTCACCAGCATTATATGTTGACGTCTTTTTGGCATGTTTTTCTCAGGTCGCTAATGTAGCAATAGAGGACTAGGCGCACAAGTCTGCATGGCGTCTAGGCTTAGTTTCATGTTTTGAATAAAGTTTTTGAACATTGTCGTACATGGTTTTGTAACTGGTTAAATGCTTCCGCTATGGTTTTATAAATTGAGAACTATGTTTTGAGTTTACGTATTTCATATAGTGATTGTTTATTGTGACCGTTGACTTGGATCCTGGTTTGTCATGCGCCTCGCGGTAAAACTCCGCAAGTGGAAATTTGAGGGTGTAACAATATTAAATATTTTTTCGGTTGTACAGAAAACTTTTTTTTTAAATAAAATATGTAATCTAATTTTTCTTAATTATATTTTAAATTTATATATAATATATAAAATTTAATTTGTTCAACCCGTGTATCACATGGGTACATAACCTAGTTTAATTTAATAATTCAGTTTTTATTGAATTTGTTTCTTTTTTACGTGACCTGAAACAAACACTATTATCTAACATTTCAAATAGTATTTGAATTATATGTTGTTTTTTCTGACTTATGAATTTTATTGTAACTATTGATTACGTTCATGTTTTATTATTCTTATATGAATATTTAACTTTTTTGTTAATGCATGTTTAGATTTATTTTATTTCAATAAAGTTTAAAATTCAAAGTATTAGTATTTATTGAACCGTATGTCGGCAATAATCTATCGTTATATATTATTTTTTTGAATGACAAATTTTATATATCATTTTATTTCCACCTAACCTTGCATTGGAAGGATTTGAACCCACAACCTCACATTTATAAGGAGGACACCATACCACTAGACAAAGAGCTCTTGGGTTAGAATTATATATTATTAAACATCTCAAACCCAACAAGATGCTATTAAGGGTTCGCCACTTGGGATAGTGATAGAAGAGAAAAAAATACTACATATTTTTAAATGATTCGAGAAGATTGAATGAGCATTAAAAGTTGCTTAGAACATACTCCTGGTTTGGACGAAAACGAGATTTTGGTCAAACATTGATCTACTCTTAATAGGACAAACACATTAATATAATGTTCTTCAGTACTTGCCCTTAATGTCAGTTGTCAGAGTTAATTAATTGTAACAAGAATTTGGAGTAGTGTGTTTTTTAAGGTTTTAATTTGAAATTTTAAATTACAATCCGATATTCAAACCATATATTACGACAATGGTGGTTTTAGCCTTTATTTGTATTAGTTTCGGGGGAGATTTTTATACATTTTTTTATTCATATATCATCAAAACTAATGAGTTTTATACTAAAAAATTAAATACCCTCTCAACTAAAATATACAATAACAAAAATAATAAAAGTTGTAATAACAAAATAAATCTTTGACCTTACGTTTGTTTTTAGAGAGCACTACGGGAATTCGGTTTCGTTCGGTACCAGTTTAGTTCATTAGAATACTGGTATTTATCTTTGATAAAGTTAACAATATCAAAGTTGAATACAACTTTGTTACGTGAGCTAGTTTATCTTTAGACTACTCGGAGGGGGGAATTATGGGGAGCGGAGGGGGGGGGGGGGGGGGTGAGGGGAGGGAAGTGACATGTGCATTTCTTTTTTTTAAGTAATTAAAATAACATTTTTAATTAATAAAAACCTAGAAAAATACAAAAATTAAAAACCTAGAAAATTAAAAAACATAAAAAAATAAAAAAACCGAAATAAAAAAACTAAAAACTAACAAATTAGTTAATATTATATTTTTCCATAAGGTCACGCTTTATTTGTAGCGTCATCTCTAACTCTGGCCCGTGAAGATGATCGGTGTTCATGGCGATAAATTTCATATTTTCGCGTTTTTCGCACTGTTCTTTGATACTCAACTTTCTCTCTTTCATACTCAACTTTTTTTTCAAACGCTTCGCGAATGTTTTTTTTCTCCTCGAGCATTTTTTCTTGAATCGTATTGAACTGAATCATGGTGGAATTTAAATCTTGCAAGTCAGCACTGTAGGCGCCGGTTGATCCAGAACCCGAACCCGAAGCAGTAGATTTTTGCGACCTCTTTTTTGACTTATCTCGACCGGGTGGGCGACTCAATTCCTCTTCGAACTCGTCTTCATCCAAATTAACGGCTTCTACGTTTTCAGGATCGATTGAACGGTTTCTTGACGAATTTTTTTCGACCTTTTTGCGGGGTTGGTTGCAGTGGGGACGTACGCCCATTTTGAATGGTGCTTCGCGACTTCCCAACAATGAAGAAACTTGAATTCGACACCGGTTTCGTTACGATACGCTACTAGCGACCGGCTGAGGCTGTCGGTGTGACACCCGGCATGTTTGGCTTAAACATATTAGTAACATCTAAGTAGACCTTAGCGAGAAACGTTTATAAACAGACTTAACTGGGTTAGTTGAGTCGGGTCAAGTTAGGATTGTCCAGGGTGCAATGATCTGGAGGATCATTGGGAGTCGTTTTGGTAATACACTAGTACCGGGTTCCGTTGTTGGTGACATTACATGAACTAATTAAGTATATGTGTAGATTATGGATCGTGTGGTGGATTATATACATAGATGTGTTTAAATGATGTGTAAACAATTATCTGTGCTTAGATATGTTAAATATAGACTAAGGATGCATGCTTATGTGTTAAGATGTGTTAGAATGCGTTAAACACGACAAACTGGAAAACTAGTTAAAAAGGAGTTCTGGTTCGACCACTTCGAGTGGTCGAAGGAGAACATTTGTCTGGTTCGACCCTTTGTAAATGGGCGAACCTAGGAAGTGGAATTGAAAGAATTCCCTTCGACCAGGACAGGGCTCATTCGACCCTGTGTAAGGGTCGAAGGAGGCCACCTTCGACCATTGAAATGGGGCGAAGGAGAAGTAGTATAAATACCAAACTTTGTCATTTTTCATCATTTCACAAACCCTAACCGTCCCAAAACGCTCTCAAACAATCTTAATCACTAAGGAAGGAGTTTTTGCTCTTCTTTTTCATAATCTAACCTATCTACAACATCTAAACAAGAATCCAAGGTGTGTTCTTAATCCTAAACCTTTTTAAAAGCATTTTAATTCGTTTTCATCTAACCCTAATTGTCCGGATCTGTTCTAAGGGTGTTTTATGATTAAAAACCTTTTAAACATCTTTCTAAACCAAAACATTATCATTTAACATAGGTTTTCATGGTGAATAACATATGTAAATTGTGTATTATGTGGTGTTATGTGTTGTTCAATGATTTGCTGTTATATCTATGATAGAAACATGATATAGGATTGTTATTGATGCTAGATTATTGTTGTTTAGGGTTAGGATTGGATATGATGATATTATGGGTATTTGGGGGGTTTTAACGAATCTAGATTTGATGCATGATATTTATGATCAATAGAATTGATAAGAAAAGATCGAACACTCGACAAACTGAGCATTTCAAGTTGAATATGAATCGATTTCAAAAGTTTCCAAATTGGGTAAATTATTCATGCATGAAAGTGATGTTTCCATAATCTTTACCATTTTGGGAAAGGGTTGAAACGGATGTATTATCGGGGGAAATCGGTGGGGTTTTGTAGGGATAAGTTATTCATGCTTGACTGCTGTGTTTGATGATGTTTCGAGTCGTTTTGTATGTGTTTGAAGCGTTTTTAGGAAAATTTGCACAACAGGGGCGAACCTGGCCTCCTTCGACCAATCGAAGGTGCGAAGGAGGGAATCCAGGGTCGAACCTGGGTTTTTGTTGGGCGAACGTAGTAAAACGGGCGAAGGAAGCATCAAACGGTCGAACGAAATGTAAAACGGGCGAAGGAGACTTAAAGCTGACTGGTTCGACCGTTCTGATGCAGAAATTAGATTTTTGATACAAACTAAGTGTTTTATGCCTAAACCTTGTGTGTAATCCATGTGTACTTGATTAGTTAGGGTAATGGGTCACCAACGGGATGTCGGGTCGGTCTAGTGTGTCGGTTAAACATTCAAACACGTTTTAAAACATACTTGGTTACGATCTGGACAATCGGGGACTAGATAACCTTATGGTTATTAGTCGGAACACTTATGTGAACATTTTGATAGATCTCCGGTAGAGGGATTATCAAGGGCTTAACATCTTTACTTGTAACCGAAGAACGCTATTTAAAGGTGAGTTCACGGCCCCACTTTTACTGCTTTAACTTTTGGGGGAGAAAACATGCGCTAAACTATTTTGGTAACATATGTCATACTATGGTTTTAACTTGTATTGCTATACGATCTTTGGAAGTCCCAGGGGAAACCATGAATGTGTGGGGATGCACAACCGGGGAAATGTGGATAGATCTATTGGGCGTGACCTGCCCCACTCGTCGGCTTGGAGGGCCGGGCGGGTGCATATTGTCTTGAACAGGAACATTGGTATCATGCTGAACATACGGGCTGCTTAAACATGCTAAACATTGCTAAACGTGTCTAGTAATGGTTTCCAATCGTAGTAGTAATAAAACATACGCCTAGCTAGCGTACTTGGTAACATTGATATAGTATGGACATGGCAACGTTTTGGTAACATATTGAACAAACCTGTGAACTCACCAGCATTATATGTTGACGTCTTTCTGGCATGTTTTTCTCAGGTCACTAAGGTAGCAATGAATGGAACTAGGCGCACGGGTCTGCATTGGCGTCTAGGTTTAGATCATGTTTTGTAATAAACACTTGGTATATTGGGTCTATGGTTTGTAATATGTTTTATGCTTCCGCTACTGGTTTTGAGTTTACAAAAACTATGTCTTTTGAATGTTATGTATTTCATATAGAGTTGTTTATTGTGACCGTTGACTTGGATCCTGGTTTGTCATGCGCCTCGCGGTAAAACTTTGCAAGTGGTAATTTGAGGGTGTGACAGTCGGTGTCTGTTTCACCGCTTTTTGGATTGTTTCTTGCGTAATAATAATGCGGGTGAAACGCATTCATTGCCCTGTTTGTCTCTGTCCACTTGGACGAGAGACTATCGTTTGCTCGATAGAACTCTCTTTCCATCAACCCATGGAACGCGGTGTTTATGTCGACCCAAAAGTCGTTTTTGTGGCGACTAGTTCCTACAAAAAAATTAAATATTAGCAATATTAGAAAAAAAATCATGTTAAAAAATTTATTAGAAATACCTTGCTCTTTTTCCAACTCGCTTATCCACGCTTTCGTTATCGCAAGCTCTTCTTCGGGTGTCCACTTAAGGAATTGGCGGTTAGCGGCGGCTAATGCTTTCTCCTCTGGCGTCTTCCTCCTATGACTTCTTTTTGCAGGGGGGTTTTACCCGAAGATGATCCCGCAACATTTTGGGGTTATGTTTCGGGTACGGTTTGCGTTAAAGAAAGTTGTGAAGGAACGGGAGAATCATTGAATGGGAAATTAGGATAAATTTGCCCACTAATGAAACCCGCATAACCCGCGTAGTCGGGACAAGGTGAAGGAATGGGTGGACGGTTTGGGATCGGGCGAACCGGTGGTGTATTCGGGTTTGGGACGTACGCGTATGGGTTGTTCGGGTCAAAGCCTCGGTTGTATGGGTTCATTTTTTGTTGAAGAATGATGAGTAGTATGAAAAATATATGAAGAATTGTATAAAAATGGTTGAAGAAGTGTATAAAAATTGTGAATAAATAAGTTAAAGTAGGTGTTTTGTAGTAAAATGGAGGTAATTTATAATTTTTTTTGACCGTTTGATTTATAACGGTTATATTTATTTATTTATTTTTTTCAACGGTCAAATAATCTCCCCACCAATCAGAACCTGCCAAGTGTCCCCCACCAAGTGCCCCACGCCAGGCAATATGCCCCCGCCCCCAGCCTCCTGCCCCTTCCACGCCAATGATGGCGGCGGTGTTACCCCCTTCCCGCCCCTATTTCCGCCCCACTCCGGGCACTCTTATGTTCTTTTTTAGGTCTAGGAGGGCTCTCCATAGTAAATACTTCGAACATTGCAATCTTCATATCAACAGAGCCGATGCGTACTCTAGTGATAGATGTTGTCCATAGTGTAAACTTAGGCATCTTTGGATTTTTATAATGAGAATTAGGGTATATGGATGTAGTGGTTGTAAATTTTGGGTGGTGGTGATATTGTTGGACTTGTCACTAGACAGGGAGTTGTGTTTAGCTTTTGGGTTGGGTAAGTGTCGCTAGGATAGTACTTTGTAAAGCAGTTTGTTGGGCACTTTTGTCAAGTTGTTTGGTGTGGGCTCGGTGAGGGAGTTTGCAAGGCCAACATGGCCTCGGGGAACATCCCCATAATTTCGGTGATCTCTATGTTATCCTCCCCACCTAGTTGATCCATTGAGCTGTTTAGGATCGTTGGTAACGGTCAATTATTTAAAAAAAATACCCAATTTATTTATTTTCCATTTAAACCAAATTCACCCTTTACATTTTAGAGCATTCTAAATTGCTTCTCTCTAAATGTCTCGCTGCTCACTCACATTTTCCATAAATCTTTCTAGCATGGATCTAGACTAACCAAGCACTCCAAGCCTACCACAAAATCATACCAAATAGCATTAACGAAAAAAAATCTTATTTTTTTAGTTTAATAAGATAAAATTAAATGCGTTGAATAAAAAACTAAACAAAAACGAAAGGGAAGGAGAATCACACCCTTGATGGTAAAAGGAGGGGAATGTGGTAAGGAGATAGTGATGTGGTGCTTGGAGTGGCGGATTCATGTAGTAAGTATGGTGGGCCTGTGCCCACCGTCTATTTCCGGCTGATCACCGTTTAGTCACTGGAGATCCACTTCGTTCTAGTGATTCTAGTGATGTTTGATCTTTTAAAGCGTAGATAAGCTAGCTAAAGTAAAGTGATGGAAGCCAAGAAAGTGTTTAATTTTGTTATTTTATGAGTGAAGATCTAAAATTCTAAATATTTTTTCAATAGTTAACATGGTGTTGTGGAAAATAATAGAAGAAACCCGATGCTCTAAAACAAATAAGGAAGAAGTTATAAAATAAAGGTTCTTTTAAATTTTTGTGTATGGTAATAATTGCCTACTTAATATACAATACTTGATTGACCAGCTGTTATTACTGATGAGTAGTATACATCTAAATTTGAATCAAGACCTGTGGAGATGGAAAGGATCTGCTGATGGTTTGTTTACTGTATCGGACTGCAGAAACAGCATGAACACGGCTACAGCAACTAGTCGAAAGCTGCAGATGCGATGGACGTATTGGGTTCCTTTAAATGTAAAGGTTTTTACCTGGAGAACTGAGTTGGGGCGTATTCCGACTAGATCGGCTTTATCGAGAAGAAACATTCTGGTTCAGAATTTATCTTGCATTCTTTGTGAGACCGATGTCGAGAAAGTCGAACATATGTTTACCGGGTGTAGGTTTTCTTTTGGTGTTTGGTGTTTGGTCGGGTATTGGGAATTGGTGCAAGCTGCCCCCGATTGTTGCTTTTCATTTTATGGATCTCCTTCAATTTACTAGATACATAGACAGGAGGAATAAATGGGCTAAAAAAGTTGTTGATGACATTGTTATGATTTCTATGTGGTCGATTTGGAAGGCCCAAAATGAAAAGTTGTTGTTCCGTGGTAAAGAGCCGAAGGTGATAGAAGTCGTTACTAGTATCAAATCTTTATCGTTTTTATGGTTAAAGAGTAGGACTCGTTTTAAGAACATTAGTTAGAAGAATTGGGTCGGATACCCGTTGTACATGATGTAATGGCTTTCGGTTAGTCCTCGATTTGAGGATGCGTCCTTTTTAATGAAGTTCACATTTCAAAAAAAATAAAAAAATAAATAATATACAATACTCCTTTCTGACAATCAAGAATTACCCCATTGATAAAACTAAAAAAATAAATAAGTATTTGCTTTAATTTTTTTGTTACTTTTAGTTAATGTAGTTTAGTTTAAAAAAGTTAGGTTTATATTTTAGTTGACTTTTTAATTTTTAATTTTAAGTTTATGGGTTTATGATTTTGTATATTCATTAGGAAAGGTAAAAAGATAACTAGCATACTTTAGTAAAAAAAAAATATATATATATATTGTGACAGTAAGTAGTAAGTTTTTGGTTCCAATATTGCTTGAAGGGACCAAATGCAACTAAATGAATACAATTATTATATTTTAGTTTCTAAAACTCAATGATTTGAATGGTCTAAACTCCCTTCAAGAACATAACTGAATCAACAAAACTCTGAATGTTAGAGCATTTTCGAAAGATGAAAACACGTGGAAGAAAAATTGTAATTGATGTTTATGTTATTTTACCATCGTTTCGTTTTTTTTTCTCTAACCTAGATTTAAGAGATACGTATTGTGCCCACCCTACAAAAATATTATGTATTCGCCACTGGGTGCTTGATCGTTGTTAGAGAACCAGTCAAAGATAAAAGAGAAATGTGTGTCTTGAGTACCTTAAACTAGTTTACAGAGAGTTTATGGTTGGTGCTTAAAATCGGTTGATTATGTTTTTATAAAGCTTGGTAATATTCTTAAAAACTTGGATTAATGGTGAAGCAAGATTTGATTCAATTGATTTAGAGAAATGCAATGACTTAATTTTGAAAATGTAAAATCAATAAATAAATATATAACAGGTGAGATTTGGTGTCAAGTTATGTAGCAACTTACACCTTGATTTGATTTGTTAATAACTTAATAGGGAATACAAAGACATAATCCGGTAAATAATTGTAATGAAAGATAATCACAAGAAAAGTGAATCCGGTCGCGTTGACCTAATGATCCATGATCGAACAAGGAACATGTGCTAGGAGGATGTATTTGTAAAAATCAAATTAGCTAATAGGAAACCGGGGAAACAAACACTAGTATATGATTATATAAATCCCAAAAACGGATGATTAGTAAAATATTCGACAAAACTAAATTCGTTCTTCAAACACAAAACACCAATTAAACCCTAATTGTTCATCAACATGGTGCATAACTAGAAATCCAAACAAATACAAATCAAAGATATAAAGTATGCAAAACAAGCCCTAGACCCGTTTTTTGTCAATGAAAACATAGCCAAGTATGTTCATGGTGATTCTTACATGATTTGGATCTTCAATTATTAATCTTAGGGTTCAAATCTTCAATTGAGTGATGAAATCACCTTTTACAATGCTCCAAAATCGCCTACAAACCCCTGAATTTGTTTGGCCCTAGCTCACCTTGAATATGTAATGTATCTCTTCAAAATCCGATTAAACCCTTAAATTCATGAAGTGAAACAGATTTGATTATGCGATCTGATGACCGTTGTACGGTGGTGTAGGTTGGGTGTAGGGTACGAGCAATTCTCATTGTATTACGGCTGGTCCTTCTCTCAAACATCTAAATCTGATACTTAAGTGTAGGATACTCCCCAGTGGGTTGTAGGGTACGACATGACTATGACATGACTATATTTTTGCCACCTAGGAAACTCAATTATCATCTATTACACCACTTTTCCAAGAGATTAATGCATTTCCATGAAAGTGGCAGCCACCAAATGTGGATTTTCATGTGGATTAACATCTCGGCATATGGCCTTATTATTGAAATTTTGTTTGAGGGATTGCCAAGTTTTGAGAAACTAGGTCTTTATGTTTGTTTGCCATATGGGGTATCATATTTGTTCCTGATAAAATGACGTAATCCAGGACTTCTATGATGTTTTATCTCCATACCTATATAGATTTTTCTGTTAATCCCCTTTGAGCCAAATGTTTCTTCCTTGATACATGCTTAAAATAAAAAGATACATGGAAGGCATAAAACCCTAGAAAGTCAAGTGTGTCTTTTTGTCCATGTGAAAACATTAACATGAACATGAGCTTGATTTCTTGTGCATGAGCCGGATATTGTCTCTTTGTCGATACGGTATTACTAACCTAAACACGGAATTCGGCATTCGCACTTCATTTCAAGTCAAGAATCACTCCTCTTAATTGATCCAATCTTGTAACCCTCCCCCCAACTACTACAAAATAAAATAGATGCAAACGACATACTTACCTGTAAGATGGAATGCTTACACATACCTTGATACGGGAATGTGTCATGTGTGTGGGAACTATAAATTTAAAGTATAAATCTTAAATTCTTATCATATTTGTGAAATGTCTATCATAATGTTAACTAATAGAACAACGGTTATTATGATAGGTCCGGGTACTAGTATGATTCTAACCCGTTAAACTTGCAAAAAAGTTTGTATCTAAATGTTTATTTCCAACTTTATAGTCTTTACTTTAAAAAATCAAAATCCAAAGAGATTTTAGGTGTGTTTTAGCTTAAATTTATGAAAAAAACCACATATAGATTTTATTTTTTAATTTATTTTTTGATTAACCGATGTTGAAAGTTTAATCCGTGTAGTCAAATATTCAGAAAACCAGAGTCAGAATGCAACTAAATGGAGTTTTGAATTTTTTCCCGGGTCAAAAATATCATTTTTAGAAGTTCAGTGTAAAAAATTGTTAATTTTGAAAAGTTTGGGGTTAATTGTTTAAGTTTGACAAAGTTCAGGGTAATTTTGTCATTTCTAAAAAATGATTGGTATGTTGGTCACAACGCCTACATAGATATACATAGATATAGGCGTATGTCACATTAAGTGTCAATAGGAACCGAAATGTAAAAAATGTGTAAGTTTTTATCATATTCAGGTGATATAAGGGCCATTTATGTCATTTGATAATGTATGAGGTGTGGTTCTTAACATACGCCTGAAAGTATATAGGCGTATGTAACATTAGGATTTATGAGGCACAATATGTAAATGTATGAAATCTATAAGGGCCCAAAATGTCATCCGGGTAAAATTATAAAGGACATAAGGGAGCAAAATGTAAATTTGCTTAATCAACGAGGACCAAATTTTGTCCTATGCCCAAACTCTTTCACACGTAGGTGAGAAAGTACTTAAGAAACAATACAAGGTGTAGGGCGCACTTTTTACCTATGCCGGAATTGTATTGTGCTATCTAACGACTTTGAATTCAAGTGATCCTTGGATTTTTAATCAATATTTTCATATTCCTAATCATTTTTCGATCACTTGGGTATAAAAATACTTGAATTTCAATAAGTAAATCAGTGGCAATGATCGAATTAATGAATAAAACCTAACCGAAACTAAAACCAATAAACAGGTCCCTAAAACCTGTTTGAACGCCAAAAATTTTTATGAGGGTTTTATTGTTCGGTGGGTTTAGGTTGTGAAGGAACAATTTTTCGATCAAAATCGACCAATTTTTTTTTTTTTTGAATCTCAAGACCATCATATCTAACAGTCAAGTGTATATCTCATTCGCCTGAAAGGGTAAAATGGCCATTCCAATGTTTATCAACCTGATTTTTGTCGCATTGATTGTTGTTGATGTGTTTGTCGTTTTTTTAGTGATGCGCCTCTAGTTAATCAACATCCAAGCATAACATATGCGCGTATATGAAACCGAACACCAAGGTTGCCAAGGAATTTGCAGATATTATCAATTTTCTAAAATGATCAATGATTCATTATGCTAACTCACAAGATTATGATGTATATCAGCCACAACGACTTTTCTAGGAGACGATAATATTGGACTGGAATAGGAATCCGGTGGCAATCATTGCGAAGATCATGGATCAAGATGTTGTAATTACAGAACAAAGCGTCAAGGAAGCTTTACATTTAAATGATGTCGACGAAGATCCAATATAACTCAATCAAACTTTGGTTCGTGGATGCTTGCTTGGTGTGAATTATGATGGTGATATCACAGAATCGATACTCTCAATTCTAACCTAAGTCTATTGTACAAGTATTTCGTACATGTTTTGATTCACTGTTTGGGATCAAGGAGAAGCACTTTGTTGCAACTTGGGATACTATTTAGTTGGCAATGGTGGCGTTAACATTAAATCTTCCCTTCAATTTTTGTGAATGATTTACCACAATCTGAAAAAGAACGTAAATGTTAAGTTCAGAAGGGATAAGTCTATGGTGTATCTGAGGTTCATGTAAATAATCTTTGACGTACAGATTCCAGATCTATGGAAGTCTTCAGCCAACAAAATCTAGTTTGATCATATTACCAATTTATATATGAACAAATACAAATGTTGTGACACCCGGCAAACTCAGGTTAATACTTTTTTTTACAAACATATAAGTCTACTTTAGCAAAACATTTATATAACATACTTAACTGGGTTAGTTGAGTTGGTTCGATGATTCAGGGAATCATCGGGAGCTGGTTCATACATGCATAATGTCTATAGTTGTCCATAGTTCAATGATTCGGGGAATCATTGGGGAAACACATATACACACGAGCCTTGAGCCCCGTTGTTAGTGATTTGATATGTTAATGTATGTTAATGTTTATGTGATTTGATATGTTAACATATGTTAATGTTTATGTGATTTGATATGTTAATATATGTTAAAATGCCATTTTGGGGTAGTAGGTGAGAATGAGTAGTTTGAATTCCCATTTGCATGATAAAGCATGAGAATGAGTAGTTTGAATTCCCATTAGCACGATAAAACATGAGAATGAGTAGTCTGAATTCTCATTAGTTTGAACCCACTTCCACGCCGTTTCAATAGGAATAAGTCTAGACTAGGCTTAAGGTTTTAGATGTGATTCAAGGTATAACCCGACAATAGCCGGATGTTCATCAAATTCAGCAAAAATTGACATAATTGATCCATACAGGTGGTATATACCATAGTAGTAGGGTTATGGAAAAACCAAACTAGAGATTTGTGAGAGTAACTAGAAGTGGTTAAAATAAGATAATGATGTAGAAACTAAACTATTATTTAACTCATTAAATATCTATTTGTGGATGTTGCTTGTTTGCATTCTTAGCAACCCTTTCTTAATTAAGATATATTTTTAATTATTTATTTGAATTTTACTATAAGAGTACAATTTAAGTGATTTCCTCCAATTGTATGCATTCCATTTTTATCATATAATATTTACACTGCAAATCTTATTATCAAATCAATTCAAAACTTAAATTATTCTAAAATAAGTCACAACCATCATACTAATTTAATTTATTTTATTTTATTTTTTACTAAAAGCGCATGAAACATATAAAAAGAAAACACCATTTTAATTTTTAACCAAAAAGGTGAAAACAATGTTTCAAACCCACAACCCAATTTAAATCCCATGCTTTTTACTGTTCCCTTTCAAACTTTTAACCCCATGTGTTTTGACCTTTTTGTGATACCGACAAGAGTCTCCTCACACCTTTTCATGACATACTAATGTCACTTTCGTAATTACACACAACTCCAAGGGCATTTATTGTCCTTTCCTCCTCGAGCGGGAATCACGATAATATTATTCTACTTCTTGCCCGTTACACTTGTTTTCAAATTTCAAATACTACAAGACAATATTATTAACCACTCCCTTGCGTAACTACTACTTCCAAGAACCTTATTATTTACAAACCCTTATTCCTAAAATTCTCTCTCTGTTGTTAACAAATTCTCTTTTCCTTCAAGGGTTTGGTTCTTTTTAGTTAGTAAACGAAAACGCCTCTAGTAATTGAAGATTTCATCGAGTGGTTAACTCGATTGGAAAAAGATGGGCGCTTCTGGAAAATGGATTAAATCTTTGATTTTGAAGAAATCAGACAAAGTTGATCAGGTAATTTGAACTGTTTTTGATTGTTTGTAGATGGGTTTATGTTTGTTTTGTAGATTAAGTGTTTGATTTGTTGTTGTTGTTGTGCGTGTGTGTGTGTGTGTGTTTTTTTTCTTTTTTTTTGTGGTGATGTGATTGTGCTGATTAGGGTTTGTTTTGAATGGTTTAGGATAAAGTGGGGAAGAGTGGGAAGTGGAAGTTATGGAGGAGTTCTTCTGGGGAAATCGGTTCGGGTTGGAAGGGGTTTAAAGGGAACTACAGGGGAATGGGATCGGATGGGTCGGATACGGGCTCGGTTGTTGGGTCTGATGTGTTTTCTGCTGCTGTGGCTACTGTTGTTCGGGCTCAACCAAAAGATTTCAAAGCTGTTCGGCAGGAGTGGGCTGCGATTCGGATCCAGACCGCTTTTCGTGGCTTTTTGGTAATTTATTCTACTTGTAAATGTTCATGTCATTGCTGCAGCTTTGTGTAAGATGTTATTTGATTTTGATACAGGCGAGGCGCGCGTTGAGAGCTTTGAAAGGAGTGGTGAGGCTGCAAGCTTTGGTTCGAGGGCGGCAGGTTAGGAAACAAGCGGCTGTGACGCTGCGCTGCATGCAGGCGTTGGTTCGGGTCCAGGCTAGGGTCAGGGCTCGACGGGTTCGGATGTCTATTGAAGGTCAAGCGGTTCAAAATATGCTTAATGAACGCCGCACACAAGCTGAGCTTTTAAAAGAGGCTGAGGTATGATTGTACAAATGTTCGGAGCTTAAACCTATTTATTGTTAAAATGTTTTATAAAATGTGAGATTTGAAACTTTTAAAACTGTAGGAAGGATGGTGTGATCATAGAGGGACATTGCAAGAGGTTAAAGCCAAGATTCAAATGAGGCAAGAAGGCGCCTTTAAGCGTGAACGAGCTCTAGCGTATGATCTTGCTCAGAAGGTAACAAATCTTTACGTTCGTGAGATCGTCAAATGGGTGGGTCGGGTCTGGTCTGTTGGGTAACAACAAGTCAACATGCTAACAAGTCTTGTTTAAAAGAAGCTTACTTTTTTGGTACTAAACCTCTCTTTCTGTGACATTCGAGTTGTTTAATCCGTTAGAAGATAAAACATAACCCATGCATCAACACATGGGCAGAAATGGTCATCTCTATATCAATGAAAGACTAATGTTTTTTTTTCTTCTGTGAACTTTTAGCAAAGGAAGTCAAACCCGGGGTTGGACACAAAAACAAGTGGTTCGTTAACATCTGTCAAAAACCAACCGTTTGACATAAGCAATTCGGGATGGAGTTGGCTAGAGCGGTGGATGTCGGCTAAGCCATGGGAGAACCGGTTGATGGAACAAGGTCAAAGCGACCCATTGGAAACAACTCCACCACCATCCAAGATTTATGCTGAAAGCCAAGAAGTAAGTAAGAAATCATCAGAACCCGAGTTGGTCAAAGTCAAACGAAACAATATGACCACCAGAATATCAGCAAAGCCTCCTCAACTCGCTGGCCAACGCACTACTCGGTCAACATCCAGCCCGAGTTCTGAGCTCATATACGATGAGAGCTCTGGTTCATCTTCTCTGTGCACATCCACTGCGACTCCAATTTCCATGGACAGGACTTCCCAAAAACTCAGCAGCAATAACAACCATAAGCCGAGTTATATGAGTTTGACTGAATCAACCAAGGCTAAGCAAAGAAACCCGTCTCCAAGGATCTACAGGCAGTCAATGGATGATTTTCAGTTTCTTAAACACTCAGGGGTGCTATGCAGCGTTGACTCGAACGGTAGCAACTGTTCTGATCCTTCGTCAGTTAATTTATCGATGTCTAGACCACAAACGGAGAAAAGTTCAATGAACCTGAGGAACAGGAGGTGCTATGCTTGATTGATGGAGATGGTAATCATTGTATTGAATTTGAGTTTGTTGCTGAGTTCAACAGCTTGTTGTTCTTTGATTATTATGGTTTGTGTAAAGTAGTGTAAGGCGTGTGTGTAATTGGAGTTGTTTGATGTTTTTGGTTTTAAATTCGTTTGTTTAAATATTTCTTTAAAGATTGCTGTTTTATATTGTTGTGTTCATTTGCTGGTTGAAAAGTGAAGCTGTTAATGTTAATATTGACATAGAGGAAATACGTTAGCGGCGTTTCCACATACGAGTCTGTATAAAAGCTCATCTTTTACACTGACATTGTAAGCCTCGTCTTTTTCTTATTACCTATCGGGTTTGTGAGTTTCCGTCTATCCCGTTTATGATATTAGGTGGTTAAAAATTACCTTTCGAGACAGGACAGTTCGGATGGGCGTGTTTTCTGTTACAGGCTGCAGAAATTTATTGTGTCGAAACGCAGCGCCTTTTTACCCGTTTGAATGGGTCAAAGGCGTGCCCAAAAAGGTTATTATTTTCGGTTGGAGGGCGATCCAAGATAGGCTGCCTACGCTGCTGGGCCTGAAGAAGAGGAAGATTCTGCACGGGCAGTCACAATGCAGGCAGTGTGGTGAAGGGGACGAAGACGCGGGCCACTTACTCACTTTGTGCTTTATAGCCTCGATTGTATAGTAGTTCATGGATTGGAATACTTCCGATTTATGCGTTCAAGGTTAAGGACTTACTGGAATTACACAACATTAATGTGACAAAGGAGGAGATATCTGGTAAGAATTGTAATATTCGCTGCGTGTTGGACAATATGGAAAGCCCGTAACGAGTTAATCTTCCGTGGGAAAAGAGTAAACACCATAGGGGTGTTCGGAGAAGCCCAAGCTACAACGGCTTTTACGTGGGTGAAACACAAAAACAAACAGACAGGGTGAACGTGGGAGAATTGGGTAGCGTTTGTTGGTATAATCTTGCGTAGGTTTAGATAAAAAAGGAGCCAACCTACAAACTTGAAGGGAGTGTTTTTGAGATAGTTTTTAACTTCCTAATAAAGATCAAATAGGATTCTTGTTTAGATAATTATCAAAGGGAATAGATAATTATGAAGTATTGTAGTCCAACTATGATAGGTAGGTTATATATAGATGGAAGGTTATGTAATCTAATTATTCAATACAAGATCCAGTTTTTGGTCTAACGTTTTGATACCAATTGTTTAACAAAGTGGTATCAGAGCAACCAGGCTTGATCCGACTAGAAGGAAGAACAGACGTGAGTTCGGCAAGTATTAATCAAAGGCTAACCGATTAAACTTGCGTCGCACTCAACCTGGTCTTACGAATCCGATTAAGTTTCAAATCAAGAAAAGAGAATACTTGATTGAAATTTACATCGTGTTCAGAGTAAGATCAAACAAAGCAGCTGCTACGATGGGGGATACAAATCGAACCGCTACATCGAACATGGTGGTTAAGGAGCACATACCAAGTCTCGCATGTCCGGTTCTCACAAGTACAAACTATACCGTATGGGCCATCAAGATGAAGGCCATATTTAACGTTCACAAGGTTTGGGACGTTATTGATCCAGGGACGTCAACCGATGATCATAAGAATCATGTAGCCACGGCACTGTTGTTTCAAGCACTACCGGAAGAACTCGTATTTCAGATTGGTATCTGTGAGTCGGCAAAGGCAATGTGGGAAGCAGTAAAGTCACGGCACCGGGGAGTTGAACGTGTGTTGGAGGCAAGGCTTCAGACCCTTATGTCGGAGTTCGAGAGCTTGAAGATGAAAGAATCAAGCAACATAACAGAATTTGCAGGAAAAATATCAAGCATCGCATCAAGATCTGCCTCACTTGGAACCGTAATCGAAGAACAAAAACTCGTGAAGAAGTTTTTACATGGATTGCCGAACAAATATATTCAAATGGTAGCTGCGATTGAACAAGTTGTCGATCTCAAAACCATTGGATTCGATGATGTTGTTGGCCGCCTCACCGCGTACGAGGAACGAATCAACCTTGATCAACAGGTGTCTCAAACTAAAGAAGATAGACTTCTCTTGACTTATGAAGAATGGGAAGCAAAAAAGAAAGGAAACAGGAACTTTGGACGAGGCAAGGGAACTGGAGACCAAGGCGGAAGAGGTAGAGGAAATGGCCGAAACAATGCGGGACGAGGCAGAGGAAGGGAAACAAAAGCAAGACCCGTGAAGGAAAGGTCGGACCGGTCGAAGCTCCAATGTTTTCGGTGCGATGAGTTAGGACACTTCTCATCGGATTGTCCTACAAGAAAGAAAGTTGAAGAAAGTAATCTTGCACAACAGGATGACGGATCCGTACTATATATGCACACATGTGAAGTTGAACCGGAACATGTGGTGTATTTGAACGAAACTAATGTTGATCCAAGCGTGTATGCAAATACACAGTGTGAAACACATACATGGTTTTGTGATAATGGTGCCAGTAATCACATGACGGGAAATCGTGATTGGTTTTTTGAGTTAGATCAGCGGGTCAAAGGAAAGGTAGGGTTCGGCGATAACTCATACGTGAATATTGAAGGAAGAGGAAAGATCGTGGTCGAAGGAAAATCGGGAAGGCAAAGGATTTTCGAAGACGTCTATTACATCCCGACACTCAAGAATAATATTATAAGTGTGGGACAAATGGATGAGATGGGATGCAAGATCACCATTGAACACGGGACGCTAGTAATGCATGAGCCGAACGGAATGTTGCTTATGAAGGTACAACGCTCGCCAAACCGTGTCTATAAGATTAACTTAAATGTCGTCTTTCCAGTTTGTTTACAGGCAAAACTTCAAGACGAATCTTGGTTGTGGCACGCACGTCTTGGACACTTAAACTTTGATGCAATTAGAAACCTATCGAGCTTTGCAATCGGGCTACCGAAAGTGACAAATCCAGCCCAAGTATGCGACTCATGCATGTACGGAAAGCAAGCAAGAGGTGCTTTTAGGAAGGAATCAACGTATCGAGCAACAGAAGTTTTGGAACTTCTGTACGCTGATGTGTGCGGGCCGATCACTCCAAAGACGCCTAGTGGAAACCAATACATTCTACTAGTTGTTGATGACTTCAGTCGATACATGTGGGCGTTTCTGATTAAGACGAAAGATCAAGTGTCAAACGTGTTGATCGAGTTTTTCAAGAATGTTGAAAACAAACTGAAGAAAAAAGTGAAGGCATTGAGAACAGACAACGGAGGAGAGTTCGTTTCAAGTATCTTGGGTGATTATTGCAAGAGCCAAGGAATTTCTCGACAACTCACGGCACCTTATACTCCTCAACAAAACGGAGTAGTCGAGAGAAGAAACCGAACCATCTTAGGCACCACCCGAAGCATCCTAAAGGCTAAAGGACTACCTCAGAATTTTTGGGGAGAAGCGGCTCAACACGCAGTTTATTTATTGAATCGTTCACCCTCTAAAGCCTTGTTAAAATCAACTCCATATGAAAGATTGAAAGGAAGGTAGCCAAACTTATCATTCCTCAAGGTATTCGGCTGCATCGGGTATGCCACAATTCTCGCAACAGGCAAACGAAAGCTGGATGATAGAAGTTCGTTGCTGGTCTATATTGGAGTTCAAGGAGCTGAAGGCGTGCTGTACCGTATGTATGATCCGGTTAAAAATCGGATACACGCTATGCGTGATGGTGATGTCCGGTTTGATGAATTAAATGGCTACAATTGGTCTGAATTCTTAAAGGAAATCGATACAGAAAAATCTGAATGGAAGGAGTTTGTTGTTGAATCCATTCCTTTAGTAACAATTCAGAATCAACTCGAAGGGGAAGCGGACACGGATGAAGCTGAATCCGAAGGATCGGAGACTGTTTCAGCAAACAGTGGAGCTACGGCTCCTGAAAATGTGCGAAGGTCTACTCGTACGTCCAATTTACCTCGCCGTTTTGAAGGTTATGAAGTTGAGACTTTACCGAGTTTAAGTCATCCTACCGGTGCTGATACTCAAGATTTATTGCTTTCCATTGATGATGAACCTTTATCCTATCAAGAAGCCGCAAAAGAAAAGCATTGGCAGGATGCAATGAAAAGCGAGTTAGCATCAATTGAGAAGAATGGGACGTGGAAGTTAGTCGAGCCGCCCTCAAAGATAAAACCCATGGGAGTTAAATGGGTCTTCAAAATAAAGAAGGATGCGAATGGTACTATAACAAAACATAAGGCTCGTCTTGTTGCGAAAGGATACGTACAACGAGTCGGAATAGATGTTGAAGAGATTTTCGCACCAGTCGCTCGGATTGAGACAATCCGATTTATCATTGCACTTGCAGCAAGCCACGGTTGGGAGATTCACCACCTCGATGTGAAATCAGCGTTTTTGCACGGAGAATTAAAAGAGGAAGTCTTCGTGTCACAACCCGAAGGATATGTTAAAAAGGGACGCGAGCATCATGTATATCGCCTGTTTAAGGCTTTGTACGGTCTTCGGCAAGCTCCAAGAGCGTGGAACTCAAGACTTGATATGGCACTTAAAAGGCTTGGCTTTACAAGTTGTAAATGTGAGCATGCAGTGTATAGGAAGGAAGTGAATCAAAGGTTGTTAATTGTTGGGACCTATGTGGATGACTTAATAGTTACAGGTGCAACTATTGAAGACATAAAAGAATTCAAGAATCAAATGAAAATGCTATTCGAGATGAGCGATCTTGGGCTTCTTCATTACTATCTTGGGATAGAGGTAGAACAAGGTAAAACAAACAGCCTATGCAACCAAGGTGCTAAAACAGGTGGGAATGTGGAGCTGTAATGCGACTCAGTTTCCGATGGATCCAGGTTTGAAACTTTCTAAGAATGATGAAGGTCCAGCAGCTGATCCGACTGAATACCGGAAGATAGTTGGGTGTCTTCGGTACTTGACACACACGCGGCCAAATCTAAGCTATGCAGTTGGATACGTAAGCCGGTTTATGCAAAACCCGACTCAAAATCATGCACAGGCAGTGAAACATGTGCTTCGATATTTGAAAGGTAGCCTTGATCTTGGTATAATATATCCAAGAGATGGAAGCAGGGTGTTATATGGGTTTAGTGATAGTAGCTACACGGTAGATGTTGATGATGGGCGTAGTACTACCGGAACAGTGTTCTACTATGATGATGCACCAATAACCTGGAGTTCTCAAAAACAGAACACAGTCGCGTTATCCTCGTGTGAAGCAGAGTTCATGGCAGCAACGTCTGCTGCATGTCAAGCATTATGGCTAAGAAGTTTGTTAGCAGAAATAACCGGTGGAGAAGAACAGAAAATAATTCTTAAAGTGGATAACTCTTCGGCTATAGAGTTAATGAAGAACCCCGTTTTCTTTGGCAAGAGTAAACATATTCACACGCGATATCACTTTATTAGAGAATGTGTCAGTCGTGAACAAATTGAAGTGGAGCATGTAAGCGAGAATCTACAAAGGGCGGATATTCTTACCAAGGCGCTACCAAGACTCAAGTTCATCGAGATGAAGGAGCTCATTGGCGTCACAAGATTAGGGGGGTGATTGTTGGTATAATCTTGCGTAGGTTTGGATAAAAAAAGAGCCAACCTACAAACTTGAAGGGAGTGTTTTTGAGATAGTTTTTAACTTCCTAATAAAGATCAAATATGATTCTTGTTTAGATAATTATCAAAGGGAATAGATAATTATGAAGTATTGTAGTCCAACTATGATAGGTAGGTTATATATAGATGGAAGGTTATGTAATCTAATTATTCAATACAAGATCCAGTTTTTGGTCTAACGTTTTGATACCAATTGTTTAACTGCGTTTAACATTCCTATAACTTGAGCAGTTTTTGATTTTTGTAAAGGTGTATTGGTGATGATTGTAGGTTGATGCTAGCACCTTACTTGGCTCAACCATGTATATATTGATTTTGAGTGATGAACTTGAAATTTGACGATTAAAAAAAAATTACCTATGGTATTCCCGTCACTTGGATGATCTTTAAGTCATTTATAATATATCCATTACTCAAGCACATTTCTAAAATTTTTTATAGTCTTAATAGTTTCAAGTTACTGTTAGAAAACTTACATTGTAATCGCCGCACGCCTTTGATACATGAAGCTCACATGTATCAGAATATCTGTACTTGCTGTAGCAAAATCTAAAAGAAAACGAAATCAAAGAATTGAACCGGGCTTGTGTTTGACATAATTCTCTTAAACAGATTTTTCGTCTGTTCCCAGGGTACACCGGTTCGAAACAGTGGCGATGGTGCACTGCCGGACTATCCCACTTGCCTAAAAAGAAACCGGAACATGGTTGCTACTCTTGAATGTATGTGTGTTGCAAGAGTTTTTAGTGTATTTTTTCCATGTATCTCATGTCTCAAAATGAGGTACAAAGCCTCATATGTATACATGAATCATGGCTAGTGAAAAGTCTCACATAATTAGACTTAAATTTCCTTTATTAGCCATAAAACTCTCTTCAAGCCTCCTAAAGCATTTTTATTTGTCTTGATTTCACCACATGAAGAATATAATTAATAATTATAATTTCACTAAATTATAATTAAATCTACATTCACCTTTCAATTTTCCAACAATCCTCCACATGAATGGAGATTGATCATAACACACAAAATTTTCAACAAACGCCCACATGAAAGGGAGTCATTCTCAGAAGCAACCTCATTCCGAATAAATTTCAACAGTCGAGTTTTGCATACGTGTAACACCCCAACCGATGGCGGAAACATCGAGGTGTCACGTAGTGACGATTGTTCAATAGCACATGGACTAAATTGTAAATATTTAATAGTAAATAACTTCCATTGTTCAAAACAAAATACAAAGAGTCTTAATATAAATCTCAAACATAAATAATAAATGTTCAACTTTTATTTAAGCACTAGGTCCAGCCTAAGCGTGAAAAGCATGCAAGATCAAACTTCACCTGAAACATGTACAAAATAATTTGTCAACACATATAATGCATTGGTGAGTATATCCATTTTCGTTCAACCAGTAATTTGCAATTTATGTGCCTTGATGTTTGTAATATGTAAAAGGGTCAAAATCAAGCCTCCCATCGTTCAATAATCGTTCACCCATCGTTCAAGAAAAAAAACCATAACAATGACCAAGGACTTAACTCGTTCACATAAGTAACCAAGGGATATAATTCGTAGTACTACTCATTGTTAGGTGCGGCCCAAAGGTTAATGACTTTGACAAATCGTTCATACAATTCACACAAAACATATCAAAGAGCACATTGCTTTGTAAATAATATACGTAAGTTTAATAATAATGGTACATGAATCACCCCAAAAGAATAAATAGTAAAAAAGGGAAAGATATACTCACAGTTTACGAAAGCGATCGAAATCCACTTAAACGGTTGCGATCTAAGTAATGGAAATTCCGAGGAATTCAACCTATAAGGTGTAAGAATACTAATAAGGAAATGTCTAAGAGTCTAAAGTAACTAGGGTCTAAGGCATTAGGGTTTGCTAAGTCGATTTGGGGAATTAGAGGTTTTTATGTTTAGTCGAATTAATGTAAAAGTTGTATATTAAAAATAATATACCAAAGTTTATAATATGATTTAGGTAATATAATTATTACCAATTAAATATTTAGATCAAAATATATTTGCATAATTATGACAAAATAATTTAGTTAATTACTTTAACTAATTATTATAAATAAATGCAATAATTATAAATGTATAAATAAATAATTATGTTTTTCACAATGATCTACAAATGGTAAATAAGATTTTCAAACATAAAACATTTCTATTTTATAAGATAAGTATTCATAAAATAGATATTTAATAGTACAAATAAATAACTTATTAATTATGTCTAATTACTCATAAATAAGACTAATAATTCAAGACATGATCTAAAAATGCTATTTTTATAGAAAATAAATAATTCCTGGTGTAAATAATTGAACAAAATTTTCTATAATTATTATAAGATTTATGTGTTTATATATTATTATAATATATTAAAAGAAAACTGGAAATAAAGGAAAAGGGAAAAAAATGGAAAATGCGCTGGGCATGGGGTTCGAACTCGGCCCCCTTCCATCTATAACACACACACACACACACCACTAGGCTAGATCTTGTTTTGTTTAATTATTTGAAACTGAAATATATTTAACAATAAATACAAACATCATCTTCTTCCCCAAATTAAAACCTAAGAACCCTAACCCTATACCCAACTTCAATAATCATAAGAATACACGATTAGTGGTCAGTATTAAGGGGGTTTTGCTCGGAATTTAATGGGGAATAAAACGGCATAAAGAAAATAACCTTACAATGCGAAAAGATGCTCGAACAAGAAGTGTAGGAACCGAACTTATAAAACGCGATTGATAGCTCTATAGACGTTGTTATTTGCTGTTTTTTGTGGGTTTGGAAAGGGTTTCGGTGCAGAAATGATTTGCAAAGGTCAATTTATAGTTTTGTTAGGAAAATCCGAACGTTAAAGCTAGTTATGAGGAACGACGGTTACCTCACCATTCATTGATTAAGACATGATTAAAAACATGTTTAAATACATGATTAATACCTGAAACGGATGTATCGTGATGAATATACGTTATGGAACGATCAAGACACGTTAAAAGTGCTTTAAAACTCAATAATTACCTCGCCGGAAAATGTCGCAGGCGGCGACATGGACCTGCCGGAAAAACGTGGAAGACAGAAGGGGGAGTTTTTTTTTCCTTTAAAACTTTCTCTAGTTGGCAAGAATGGTCCCTCAGAAGTTAACTTGGTTATTTATGAGGTTTTTTTGTTAGTAAAAGTCTTTGTAAAACTTTAACTAAGTTAACTTTTGTTAACCAAAAATGTTTTCAAACTTTATAAATCTTGAAATTTTTTTTTATATAAAACTCATTCCGAATAATGTTTCAAGTTAGGCGTTTGATTAAAACTTATACCCGATCCACCATAGCTATAAGTGATAAAATTTCAGTTCGCTTTAAAAATTAAATTTGGAAACGACGAAAACTTACAGGGACTATAATGGAAATATTTGAAGGGCTAATATTGTAAATTTAACGAAAGACGAGGGGGACGGATGTCACAGTCTCCCCTACTTTAGAAAATTTCGTCTCGAAATTTCTTTCAAGTGAAGATTTCTGGTTGTGGAATATATGAGTATGTTATCGATGAAAACCACTTACGTATTGGTTCAAGTAAGGTTTACAAACTTGATTTATAATGTTCCTAAGATAAAAGTTATAATCGTTTAGGTTCTACGTGTATTTACGGAGCATGTAAGAATAAGTTTTGCCATTAACAACCTCCATAGTAAAAGAATAGGTAAAGTGAGGGCAAATACGAGCAAGCAAAGGTTCAACTTCTAACGAGACAAAACTCCTATCCATACCGGTATCAAACAAAATCGAAGCATATAAGTTAGTAATAAGAAATGTACCATTGACAACGTCGTTAGCAGCTTGATCATGGTTAGCGTTGATGTTGTAAGCACGACCACGAGCTGGAGCTGCTTGAATTGCTGGAACTGCCGGGGCTGCTGGGTTGTGTTGACGAGTCTGGATAAAAGCCGTGAGATGAGGGCATCTATTTAGCATATGGTCGGGATCACCACAAGCGTAACAAACTCTGGGTTGACCAACTCCCTGGTTTTGGGTAGCAGTCTGTGGGTTATTCACGGGTCGATTAACAATACGACAGAAAGGGGTGGTATGACCCAGTCGACCACACGTGTCACATTTCCAGCAGGGTCGGTTGGTAGGGTGGTGAGAGTTGCATGTGGTGCACTTAGGGTGCACACCTGCATAGTTCCCTTGAACCTTTTGAGTTTGGGGTGCAGCAGGTGGCTTTGCAACAGGAACCTGGTTAAGAGGCGCAACAACAGCATAGTTTTGGTTTCCACCTTTTCGTTTCTTATTGGAACTAGAGGCATAGGCAGAGTTTTCTTGGGAAGGTTCAGTGATAGCAGGGTTTGAAGTAGTTTCAGTAGGCCTTTTAGTACCCTTACGAGTTAGAGTACCATCCTTGACATGTTTGTCAGTAAGAGATGCTGCGAGACGAATGGCATCCTCTACAGTAGCAGGTTTACTTCCCATAACCGAATCATGGATCTGAGGTGGCAATCCCTCAATATACTTCTCAATAGCCAAGGATACCGGGGTTACCATACGAGGAATCAGTAAGCTCAACTCGTGGTAACGGTTGTTGTAGGGAACATTATTTCCACTATCCTGCTTGAGGTATCCTCCAACTTCTTCATCTCACTACGAGGACAGAACTCAGTAGTCATGGCGATTTTGAAATCATCCCAAGACATAGCTAAAGCAGCTTCCGTCCCTCGAGCATGTTTTTCACCATTCCACCAAGTGAGCGCTCTCTTTTGATGAACACCCGTGGCATGACGAACACGTAGGTTGTCTGGACAGTCGCTATTAATGAACGTATTCTCCATACTTTCGAACCATTCAAGTAACCCAGTGGCTCCCTCAGTGCCATTAAACTTGTTGGGATGACATGAGTTGAAGTGCTTGAAAGTGCACTTATTCTCACTAGCCTCACCATTTCCATTTGTATTCCCGTTAGAGTTCCCATTCGAGCTACCGTTCAGGTTAAGGTTTGGAATAATAGCATTAATGATGTTGGGAACAAGTGTTTCCAACTTGTCATTGAGCATGGTCGCGATACGCTGATCAGATTTCAGTTTAGCCTGACGCTTCGAGGCTCTCTTATGAGATTCGCGATCAGACATCTACAAAAGTGAACAATAGTTATGAGATTTGATTCAAAAATTTTTTGGGAATGCCATAGTTTATATCAAGACAAGTATCACATAACATGAGGTATAGTAATTATAAATTGATTTAAGAAAAATTATGAGTATCATACAGAAAATCATGATAAAACTTCAAATGAAAAAACAATACCAAGTATAAAACGAGATATAAGGGTGTTTCCAAAGAAACTGTTGACTGACTAAAGTAATTGAAATATTATTAGTGACTTGTGGGGGCGTACTTTAGCCTATAAGTGAATGCTCATCCCGAGAATTCCCAGGTAGGTAAACGGGTCCCTCGTCTGATTGGGATTTATGCGAATTACCAACCTAGACAGAAAACTCAGAATACAGGCGCTCACCCTTCCAGATTGCACGTGCCCCGTCACAAATAATTTCCAAAACTTTAGCGGATCTTGAAATGTGGAAATATATATCCTCGAGATGTGGATTTCACTCCTAACTCAAAGATATACTTCCAAATAGTAAAAATATGATGGAGTGAAACTGGTCACTAAGAGGAGGATGTCACTCCTAGCTTAGTGAGTAAGTTTCTTTTGGAGGGATAGATTCCTTGAGATTTGGACGTCTCCTATCTCGAAAGGAAAATATTCCAAGATAAATAAAATAAATAAATAAAACATATAAAGAGCGAAACTATTCACCAAGGTATGGATATCACTCCTAACTTGGTGTTTTCGTTCCATTTGTAGAATAAAAATCTTCTCCGAGTATAATGAAAAGTAAAAGGAGAAAATATATCTAAAGAAATATGAGGATAAAAGAAAGCATATAATGGGTAGCTTAGTTATAGTCTAGGTCAAAAGCATTTACTAATAACCTAATTCCCTATAACCATGGCTCTGATACCAATCTGTAACACCCCAACCGATGGCGGAAACATCGAGGTGTCACGTAGTGACGATTGTTCAATAGCACATGGACTAAATTGTAAATATTTAATAGTAAATAACTTCCATTGTTCAAAACAAAATACAAAGAGTCTTAATATAAATCTCAAACATAAATAATAAATGTTCAACTTTTATTTAAGCACTAGGTCCAGCCTAAGCGTGAAAAGCATGCAAGATCAAACTTCACCTGAAACATGTACAAAATAATTAGTCAACACATATAATGCATTGGTGAGTATATCCATTTTCGTTCAACCAGTAATTTGCAATTTATGTGCGTTGATGTTTGTAATATGTAAAAGGGTCAAAATCAAGCCTCCCATCGTTCAATAATCGTTCACCCATCGTTCAAGAAAAAAAAACCATAACAATGACCAAGGACTTAACTCGTTCACATAAGTAACCAAGGGATATAATTCGTAGTACTACTCATTGTTAGGTGCGGCCCAAAGGTTAATGACTTTGACAAATCGTTCATACAATTCACACAAAACATATCAAAGAGCACATTGCTTTGTAAATAATATACGTAAGTTTAATAATAATGGTACATGAATCACCCCAAAAGAATAAATAGTAAAAAAGGGAAAGATATACTCACAGTTTACGAAAGCGATCGAAATCCACTTAAACGGTTGCGATCTAAGTAATGGAAATTCCGAGGAATTCAACCTATAAGGTGTAAGAATACTAATAAGGAAATGTCTAAGAGTCTAAAGTAACTAGGGTCTAAGGCATTAGGGTTTGCTAAGTCGATTTGGGGAATTAGAGGTTTTTATGTTTAGTCGAATTAATGTAAAAGTTGTATATTAAAAATAATATACCAAAGTTTATAATATGATTTAGGTAATATAATTATTACCAATTAAATATTTAGATCAAAATATATTTGCATAATTATGACAAAATAATTTAGTTAATTACTTTAACTAATTATTATAAATAAATGCAATAATTATAAATGTATAAATAAATAATTATGTTTTTCACAATGATCTACAAATGGTAAATAAGATTTTCAAACATAAAACATTTCTATTTTATAAGATAAGTATTCATAAAATAGATATTTAATAGTACAAATAAATAACTTATTAATTATGTCTAATTACTCATAAATAAGACTAATAATTCAAGACATGATCTAAAAATGCTATTTTTATAGAAAATAAATAATTCCTGGTGTAAATAATTGAACAAAATTTTCCCATAATTTTTGTAACTTTATTTATATTTAAAACTGATTTAACGAGATTAAATCATCTTTAAATGATTAAAAATAAGAATATTAATAAAAATAAGTGTTTTCTGACCCAAATATTTTTATCTCAGATTAGAATGGTTAGAAATAATTACCCAAAAAGTTTGAGGTTAAAATCATTAAAAATGAATTTTTTATCAATTAATTATGATTAAATCAATTTAATTCAATAAAAATATAAAAATAAAACATTTTTCAGAAAATGAAAGTGTGGTAATTTTCTTTATGGTGTCAAGATGCTACTCCTAAATTTTTAAAATTTTTGGAGCAAAAATGAATTTTCTATAATTATTATAAGATTTATGTGTTTATATATTATTATAATATATTAAAAGAAAACTGGAAATAAAGGAAAAGGGAAAAAAAATGGAAAATGCGCTGGGCATGGGGTTCGAACTCGGCCCCCTTCCATCTATAACACACACACACACACACATACCACTAGGCTAGATCTTGTTTTGTTTAATTATTTGAAACTGAAATATATTTAACAATAAATACAAACATCATCTTCTTCCCCAAATTAAAACCTAAGAACCCTAACCCTATACCCAACTTCAATAATCATAAGAATACACGATTAGTGGTCAGTATTAAGGGGGTTTTGCTCGGAATTTAATGGGGAATAAAACGGCATAAAGAAAATAACCTTACAATGCGAAAAGATGCTCGAACAAGAAGTGTAGGAACCGAACTTATAAAACGCGATTGATAGCTCTATAGATGTTGTTATTTGCTGTTTTTTGTGGGTTTGGAAAGGGTTTCGGTGCAGAAATGATTTGCAAAGGTCAATTTATAGTTTTGTTAGGAAAATCCGAACGTTAAAGCTAGTTATGAGGAACGACGGTTACCTCACCATTCATTGATTAAGACATGATTAAAAACATGTTTAAATACATGATTAATACCTGAAACGGATGTATCGTGATGAATATACGTTATGGAACGATCAAGACACGTTAAAAGTGCTTTAAAACTCAATAATTACCTCGCCGGAAAATGTCGCAGGCGGCGACATGGACCTGCCGGAAAAACGTGGAAGACAGAAGGGGGAGTTTTTTTTCCTTTAAAACTTTCTCTAGTTGGCAAGAATGGTCCCTCAGAAGTTAACTTGGTTATTTATGAGGTTTTTTTGTTAGTAAAAGTCTTTGTAAAACTTTAACTAAGTTAACTTTTGTTAACCAAAAATGTTTTCAAACTTTATAAATCTTGAAATTTTTTTTTATATAAAACTCATTCCGAATAATGTTTCAAGTTAGGCGTTTGATTAAAACTTATACCCGATCCACCATAGCTATAAGTGATAAAATTTCAGTTCGCTTTAAAAATTAAATTTGGAAACGACGAAAACTTACAGGGACTATAATGGAAATATTTGAAGGGCTAATATTGTAAATTTAACGAAAGACGAGGGGGACGGATGTCACAATACGATAGGTAGGTGTGACTCTTTGAACCTTCGCTCATGAAACGCACTTAGCCCACTGGCTCTAAGTAGAACGCGATGTCTTTGAACTCGTTTGCCGTTTGTGTAGACGACAATACGCTTCACACAAAACTCTCCCTGACAACGTCAAGTCCTCATAGTTGTGTCCGTTATGGTCATGGACACGTGCCTGGTTCTGCGAGAGCTCTTAGGTATTGTGCCCCAACAATACCCTTCGAAGCAACCCAACTTCTCTCTCACATAGGTGATCTACTAGGACTGGTTACCTCAGTCGAATCATTAAAAGCCATAAGCTTAACCTCAACCTTGTCACTTTTAGAAATGGACTAGGAAGCTTATTAAATCTTATAGTAAACTCCCTTTTTCAAAATGTGGGGTTTCCATCAACTCTCACCCACAGTAACCTTCCCCAGTTCATACAATTAGGTTGTCCTAATGAACTCAGATCTTGGGATCTCCAGTCAGCTGAGTTAGGTTTCCTTCGAATAAACTTAGCCTTTCATGGGCTTTAGTCCCATTCCCATTGACGACTTCTGAACTAACTCTCTGCTTAAGCCTTTGTTAGCGGATCCGCGATGTTATCCTTTGACTTCACGTAGTTAATAGTAATAACTTATGTAGAGATTAGTTGTCGTATCGTATTATGCCTACGTCTTATATACTTATTCTTAATGATACACATTGTTATATGAGCTCTGCTAATTACCGAAGGACTATCACAGCGTATGCATTAGGCCAATGCCGGCTTCGGCCACCTAGGTATATCCTTAACAAATTGACGCAGCCATTCTGCCTATTCATCCTCTAAAACGATGAATTTTGATTCCATCATGGATCTAGCAATAACCATTTGCTTAGATGATTTCCATGTTATCGCAACACCTCCAAGTGTGAACAAATACCCACTCGTTCCCTTGGAATCATTCGTGTCAGATATCCAACTCGCATCATAGTAACCTTCATCAACTGCTGGATATCTTTTATATTGCAACCTGTAGTCTCGTATGTATCCTAATTACCAAAGCACATGTGTCACGTAATTCCAATGAATTGAACTTAAGTTGCTCGTGTATCTACTTAGCTTGCTTGCTAAGTCTGGTCTGATACAACTCTTTAGATACATCAGGCTGCCAATAATTCTTGAGTACTTTAATTGGTTAACAGGCTCACCTCGATTCTTAGCTAGACGTTGACTCGTGTCAGTGAAAGTTCTAGCCACATTAGAGTCAGTTCTATTGAACTTCTCAAGAATTAATGAAAGTTCTAGCCACATTAGAATCATTTCCATTAAACTTCTCAAGAATTTTGTCCACATAATAGGACTGACTTATAACAAGTCTATTCTAGGTTCGTGTGATTTGTACTTCCCAAAATTACATTCGTTCATATCAAACCTTCTATTTTCAAATGCAAGTCACCTCCACACTTAAGTGTTATTGGATAACTACCAAATGGGGTGATGAAAGGTTCTTCCTTTCATATTTAGCTTGAAAACTTCTCAAGTACCATTTTTACATCCCTACGGATTGTTTCTTAAATGGCTTTTCCCCCACATTGCTTGCACTTTGATTAAGTTCGAGTAATATCACTTATGATGACATTAGACACCCGTGATAGATAACGACTATCTATATCTTTGTGTTATTAAGGTCATCCATTATATTACTCAACCCATATTTCTCACACGAACCGTTTTCTGAGCTATATGAGTTCTCCTCATATTAAGCTAAATAGTATCATAACCAATGAACTATTTATTCGGTCCTTTCGAGTCATCCTTTTTAATGAATTATATATTTGCTTTTACAAAATTCATTCTTATGTCGTCACATATGTGTGAATGTTCAAAGTTAATTTATTCTCCGTGGAGCATTTAAATTAACAAGTATTAGTCTAGCATGCTTTAGACTACAAATACTTAGCATGTAAATAGAATATGCTCATTCTGATTCTTCACAACCTTAAGAGATAACTCACTAGCTCTTCCTAACATTCACATCTTAATTTAGACACAAAATGAGATTTTGTTTAACATTCCAAAACCTCAGTTTTAAGAATACTTCAAAACCATAATGAATTCCATCCATTAGGATCAAGACTCGTTTGCCTTTAATCTTCAAGGCTTCACCATTAACTCTTTAGGACTTAAACATAAGCCTTAATATAAGTCACTTTGATGAGCATATTCATCATCAACAAGTCAATTAGATTGACACTCAACGACATGACATTCACATATGCCTAAATGATATGTATATATTTTGTTGAAACTATTTATTGGGTGACTCTCCCAAAATATATCACGAATCCTTCATATAGTTCAACCAACATTGATGGTTTGTAGAGACTCTATACGTCCATCACTATTCTAAGTCTTTTATAATAAATTCCGCAATATTTTATCAAAGACTTATGAATAATAACATGTATTTCTATCATATGTTATAGTCATCAAAACTACATTTGTGCATTTCTATGTAAATGTTCACAACATTAGATGACATATCTCGTTTTCAATACACTTGCCACGTTGTTCATGACCCTCTCATGATTTGGTTGTATATTTAATGTATGATTTATGACTAATTACATAGGTCATAATCACAACTCGCTCATTGTGTTTATGCAAATCGCATCTTGCATATATACATACATGTATATCCTTATTAAATTCGTCGTCCAAAAACATATCGTTTTACATATCCTTTTCATATATATATATTTTAATCCACTTGATTATTTTTTTTTAAAAATAATAGATTATCCAAAATATATATCATTTAAGTAAATGGTTTAATTTTCTAACGAGGGTGTTAGTATTTTATATAAACCAACAAGGTCTAAAACGATTGTCATAATCGTTGTTTAAGTTTGTTAGAAAACTTACATTGTAATCGCCGCACGCCTTAGTTACATGAAGCTCACATGTATCAGAATGTCTGTACTTGCTGCAGCAAAATCTAAAAGAAAACAAAATCATAGAATTGAACCGGGCTTGTGTTTGACACAATTCTCTTAAACAGATTTTTCGTCTGTTCCCAGGGTACACCAGTTCGAAACAGTGGCGATGGTACACTGCCGGACTATCCCACTTGCCTGAAAAAAACCCGGAACATGGTTGCTACTCTTGAATGTATGTGTGTTGTAATAGTTTTTAGTGTATTTTTTCCATATATCTCATGTCTCAAAATGAGGTACAAAGCCTCATATCTATACATGAATCATGGCTTGGATTAACGGTCTCTTGTTTGATGACAGGTGGATAGCAAACCCAGGGGAAATTATGGAAAAAACCATGTGTTGGTTCAAGAAGATTTTCTCGGAGCCGATTCGCCGAAGGCCTTTATTCGCTAATTGGGGTTTGGCGAAGTTGAATGATGCCGCAGCGGATACTTTGGTGCAGCCTTTTACTTGCGAAGAGATTTGGAAGGCGATTCGGAGTTGTGATGGGGGAAAAGTGCCCGGACCCGACGACTTCTCTTTAATGTTTTTTAAAGCTTATTGGGAACACTTAAAGCCAATCATTCTCTCCATGATGCAGGATTTTTTTTTTTTTCAAAATGGCTCCATTTCAGAGGGATGCAATGCCTCCTTTGTCGCCCTTATACCGAAAACAACCTACCCTCAAACTTTGGAGGAATTTAGACCCATTTCTTTGGTTAGTTCGAGTTAAAAGATAATTGCCAAAACTCTCATGTCTAGACTAAAGAAGGTGATGCCATCTTTAATTTCCTGCACTCAATCGGCATTCGTTGAAGGTAAGTACATCTTGGACAGCCCAGTGATAATCAGCGAAACGGTTTCGTGGGCTAAGAAGATGAAGAAGGAAGTTCTCATTTTTAAAGTAGACTTCAAAAGAGCTTATGATACTTTGAACTGGAAGTGCTTACTTCGCGCCATGGAGTTTATGAATTTCCCTGTTAGATGGATCAGATGGATTAAAAGTTGTCTCTAATCGGGGACGGGGTCAGTTCTGGTCAACGGTACTCCTACGGGTCAATTTCGCTTCAAAAGGGGCCTTCGACAAGGCGACCCGCTTTTGCCATTTTTGTTTATCATCACGATGGAGGTGGTTTCTATGCTTATGAGAAAAGCCGCTGATATGGGTCTTTTTCAGGGGGTGCAATTGCCGAATGGTGGGCCGATTCTAACTCATCTTTGCTATGCCGATGATGTGCTTTTTATTGGAGAATGGTCCGAGCAAAACGTCCTAAGTCTTTGCCGCTTCCTTAGGTGGATTAACTTGATTACATGGCTGCAATTAAACCATAATAAATGCCAACCTTTTGGGGTCTGCGTTGATGAGCCCGAGGTAAACCGCTTGGCGAACTTGTTAAGGTGTAACGCAGGCATATTTCCTTTCGTGTATTTGGGGATTCCAATTGGTGCAAACATGAAGAGGGCGCAGTTTTGGCAACCGATCATCGACAGGTTCACCAAAAATTTGTCCAACTGGAAGGCCCGGCTCCTTTCTCTAGCGGGTCGTGTTACCTTAGCCAAATCAGTCTTAGGCAGTCTTCCCACATACTACTTGTCTATTTTTGCTGCTCCCAAATGTGTTATTTCTAAGTTGGAAGCGCTGAGAAGAGAGTTTATATGGGGTAAGATGAACAGGGGCTGTAAACTTAGATTGATAAGATGGGATAAGCTGGTTAGGCCTAAGTCTAAGGGAGGCCTTGGTTTGGGTGGGATTAGAGACCTTAACGTGGCGATGAGAGCGAAATGGTGGTGGAGATATAAGAGGGACCCTAACTGTTGATGCACTATTATGTGGACGTCACTGTCGAATAGACTAGGGTTGAGTCTTGTATTGTATTACATGAGATTGTGGTGATCCATAAGGGCATTTTATGGATCTGATGCATTTGTAAATACAGACCAAAACCTAAGTCCATATTCGACCATTCGAAAGGGTCGAATGTGGAAAAGTTCCACATTCGACCTCCTTAAATGGGCGAAGGTGGCTTATGGTTTTGGACTATAAATAGCAATCTCATGTGTTGGTTTTTATTTGTAGATTTGAGTTTATGCTTTGAATGCTCTCAAGGGGGAGGTCATGCCCGACCTCCCCCGGCCCCGAGATAGATGTTTATCCTACTGATGACAGTGTCTGTAACCGTTTATGAATTAATACGAATCCGTGATGACTTTGTTATCGTATGTTTCTGTCTCGTCTCGAATCTCCCGTCTAAAACCGAGTTGTTTTCGCTTAATCGATCCTTGAATTCGGTTTTTAACCAGATTCTCAACTGGTATCAGAGCTATGGTACCGATTTGAACGATCTAACAGTCGTTTGAATCAATCACAGCTCGTTTTCATGATTTCAGACGTTAAAGTTCAGTTCTTGATTGAAAGGTTGAAACCCTAAAAACCCTAGATTCTTAATTGAACCCAAAATCATGTGATTTCACCATGTTTTTGTGAATTCGAGGGTTAGGTTTTCATTTCCGCACCTTTTTGTACAAGTTTCATCATCAAATTCGAACAATCAGAGTGTTTATGGGCTGATTTGCAGAAAATATTGAAGAAGAACACGTTTTTCTGCAAACGGTCGAATGTGCAGAAGATTTGAATTTACGAGTGGTCGAACGTGGAGTGTATTCGGTCGAACGTAGGATTTTGAGGACGAACCTAGAAATTTTCCACATTCGAACGTTATGACATGTCGAACCTGGAAACTTTCCACATTCGAACCTCACTACTGGGCGAATGTGGAATTTCAACCAATCATGGTACATTCGACCTTACTAAACGGTCGAACGTAGTTTTATTTCCACCTTCGCCCCCTCGACATATAGAATGAAAAAATGGTATTTTAAGGGGTAAAAAATTTCGAAAATATGGTAATTTTTGAAGATTTTTGGGAGAATGGTGATGATATCTACATAAATTGTTGAAGAAATGATGATGATGAAACGTTTTATTGTGGGGTAGTCATAAGAATCAACAGTATGATAATCAGATTCAAATGATTATTATGGGCTAGAAAATAGACAGATTTTATTCCGCAAGATGAAGAACAGTCAACCCAGTTCCAAGGTGTTTTAAGGAACTTGTTCAAACAAAGTTGTTATGTACAAGCATATCAAGACTGAGATCTAAATGTTCCAAAAGTAACGAGGGATCCCAGTAGGAGTCATGTGGCACGTAGATTCAAAGAAAGTTTCAAGGTTACAGTCCTGAAGAATTTCAAGAGCTGTTGGTGGTTATTGTTGGCCCTATAGAAAACTTCAGTTTCTGAAGCATTTCAAGTCCACAATTGTACCGGTAGTTCCTGCTGAAAACTTCTGATTGCTTGATTCACTCGTCTACGGCTAGTATTCTGTCGAACAGATGAAGTTACTCAAGAACATTTAAAGAGAAGAATGTGGTAATGCAATCACAGTCAGCACAGATGAAGAATTTCATAGAAGTACAAGTGTCCGAGTGGATTGTTTTGCACATAGTCACATTTGAGATGTTTAATTGGGTACTGACAGTTAGACTTCTCCAGTTGGTGTGAAGGGTGATGCAAAGGTTAAATGCAGATATGAGACGTGAATTAGTGGTAGTACCTACGTGTTACGTTGAATATCTGATCGGTCAGTATGGAATTCTTCTAGCATGGGTCTTATCAGGCTAGTTGGATTTGCGCATGATGTACTTGGTCAAGATGACATTCCTGGGTACTGATGCTACGAGACTGCAGTGCATTACATTGTCAACTTCACATTGGTGTATCTAGGGGATCTGGTTGTAATTCAGCGGCTCGCTGAGTTCGCAAATGATATATGTGGTCTAGCTGACTTCCTGCGTATTGATGCTGAAGGTCCGTAGTGCATTACTTGGTCGGTTCACGAAAGATATTGTATTTCTAACTCAATGCAATAGTGCATGTATTGAGGGGGAGACCTGTGATTTTGACTGTTGATGTGCAAGAGATTTGTGGATTCGCCAGCAACGTCCAAGGGGGAGATTGTTGATGCACTATTATGTGGACGTCATTGTCGAATAGACTAGGGTTGAGTCTTGTATTGTATTACATGAGATTGTGGTGATCCATAAGGGCATTTTATGGATTTGATGCATTTGTAAATATAGACCAAAACCTAAGTCCATATTCGACCATTCGAAAGGGTCGAATGTGGAAAAGTTCCACATTCGACCTCCTTAAATGGGCGAAGGTGGCTTATGGTTTTGGACTATAAATAGCAATCTCATGTGTTGGTTTTTATTTGTCGATTTGAGTTTATGCTTTGAATGCTCTCAAGGGGGAGGTCATGCCCTGTCACACCCTCAAATTCCACGTGCGGGGTTTTACCGCGAGGCGCGTGACACACCAGGATCTCAGTCAACGATCACAATAAACATACAACAAACATGCAATCATAATTATATTTAAAACCAAAATATCATGCTTTGAGCTGTAAACCAGCAGCGGAAGCATTCTTGTTTACAACCAAAAGACATATCATTGTTTACAAAACATTGTTTAATATGCTTCAAAATATTAGACGCTGTGCATGACTCCGTGCGCCTAGCCCATTGACTGCTACCTTAGAGACCTGAGAAAACATGCTAAAAATGTCAACATATAATGCTGGTGAGTTCACAGGTTTTCTTTTATAAAAGTGTTGTCACAAGTTTACAAAGATCATTTCCGTTAATACTATGTCATAAGAACGTTAGCTAGACGTTAAGTGTTTTTACTACTACGGTTGGGAACCCATTACTAAACATGAACCAAAAGATGATACCAGCCCAGACGACTGGGCTACCGATGCCTCGGTAACCCGATAGGTAGAGACAATATGCACCCGCCCGGCCCCGCCGTCGAGTGGGGCTTGTGAGGCCCAATAGATCTATCCACATTTCCCCCGTTGTGCGTTCCAGCACATTCATGGTTTCCCCCTGGGACTTTCCATAAAAGCCGTATAGTAACATAAAGTGCCCATAGTATAACATGACCTTTAAATAGTTCGTACAAAGCATGTTTCTCCCCCCGAAAGCAAGACAGTAAAAGTGGGGCTGTGAAACTCACCTTGGATTGCGTTACTTGAAAACAGTTAAGTAATTATGTTATGATAGCCCCAAATAGCGGCGACCTATCATAAGATGTGTATGAGTATTGGACTAATAACCCGCAGGCTAACTAGTCCCCGAATGTCCAGACCATGACCATAAACGTTTGAAAACACCTTTAACTGTTAAACCGACCGTGCCCGACAAGACCCGACATCCCATTGGTGACCCGACATTCCACGTGTTAGATAAATACAAGACATCATGCAACATATGCAATTAAACACTTAATACGCGCAATAACTCACCTAGTCTAGCATAATGTCCGATTAACGCATAATCAGGTCCGAATACGTCTTACTAAGTCATTGGGTGTATCCCGGGGTTCCTAGCATGTTCCTAGGTGTCAAATCGTGTTCCGGGATGTCAAAACGCGTTCACGACAGCAGTACATGCGATTAGGAAAGTCGCACGCGAGTAGGCTTCAGCCTACAGGCGATTAAGGGCCCAATCGCATGAAGTTCCAGGCGATTAGGGTCCTAATCGCCCCATATGTCTGCATAATCGCATAGCATCAGGCGATTAGGATTCCTAATCGCCTGCTGCTGCTGTGTAACGGATTTTCGCGCGTTAAACCCTCCAAATCAGATCCGAAACATGCAACAACACCCAATATCAAACCTTAATCATTTACCAACCCATTCCAAGCAAAAACCCCCAACATATCACTGATCTAACATGTTCTAAGCAATTATTTCCTAAAATGGCAAAGTACTAGGTTTCACCAACCAACCTTATCTTTCCTTAAATGGAAACAATCAGATTTCAACCTCTACAAACTTGTAAATCATCAATCCTCTGATCTAATATCTTCCTAGTATGAATTCTAACAACATTGCATCAACAATCATACCATAATCATCCTAAATCTTCAAGAACATACAAATGGGTCAAAATACACATTTTCTTCAAAACACCACAATAATGGCTAAAACTCTAAGACAACCTTCCTAATAATCTCTACATAGCAGAAGTACAATCATATCTTGGAAACAATCATGTTATAATCACCAAGAAGACCAACATATGCATGTAAACTTCACATATAACAAGCATTAAGGTGTAGACTTGGTTTAGAACTCTTTTGAAAGGTTTTTAAAGACACAACTTAGTAAAACAAGGTCTGGACCTTTGGGGAACCCAAAATAACAACTTTACAAAGGTTAGGGATGAAGAACACACCTTGGGTTTTGTTAAAGAAAGGTGTGTAGGCTTGGAGATGGTGATTTTTGTAGCAAAAAGAGTTCCAGAGGTGTTTCAAGGTGTGTGGGTGGCTTGGGAGCAGCTAGGGTTGTTCTAGAGGTGTTTGGGGAGTTAAGGGTTCTATTTATAGGTGTTTTGACCCGGACCCTGCTGTATAGGCGATTAGCAGTTCATATCACGCGATTGGGGGCCTAATCGCATGAAACATCAGGCGATTAGGTCCCAATCGCCTGATATGTGTCCTACTCGCCCCATATATAGGCGATCAGGGGTCCTAATCGCCCCTGTGGTGCTGGAACGAGTTTTTGGCGCGTTAAACACTATTTTAACATATTTAAACACGTATTCACATACCGATAAGTCACATAATGATTTCAAACATATAATGCAGGATAACTAACACGTTTACATCCGTTCACCAATTCCCGGGACTCGAGACTCGTGTGTGCATTAAACCCAGTGATTCCACGAATCACCAATCCTTGTATCCATGGTTATGGACCGACTCCCGATGACCCCGCGGATCATCGTAACGACTCCCGATGATTCCCCCGAATCATCATACCGACTCGACTGACTCCGTTAAGTACGTAATATGCATGACTTGCTAAGGTAGACTTACTAGTTTAGTCAACGTTACTAACCTGAGTTTGCCGGGTGTCACATCATCCCCCTGTTGAAAGAATTTTCGTCCCGAAAATTGCCCAAGGCCCAAAAAGGAAGAAACGAAAGAGAAGAAAAATTTTCCGGTTGCCACATCATCCCCCTGTTGAAAGGAATCTCGACCCGGGATTCATTCAGCTTCAGCAGAGACATGTCTTGATTCGAACGCACGCTTAGGAAATAAATGGGGATACTTAGCCTTCATTTGATCTTCCCGTTCCCACGTGAACTCCGGTCCATGATCAGAGTTCCAACGGACTTTAACAATGCGGATTTTACTCCGGCAAAGGCTACGGATTTTATAGTCAAGAATTTCAACCGGTTCCTCCACGATACGTAGACGATCATCCACCTTGATCTCTTCGAGAGGAACAACCAAAGATTCATCCGCCAAACACTTCTTCAAATTAGAAACATGGAAGACATTATGAACATTACTGAGTTCAGCTGGCAGATCAAGCCTGTATGCTACCGGTCCAATCCGTTCCAGAATTGCGAACGGTCCTACATACCGAGGATTCAATTTGCCCCGCTTTCCAAAACGTATAACGCCCTTCCACGGAGATACCTTCAACAAAACCCTGTCGCCAACCTCAAACTCCAAAGGCTTGCGACGACGATCGGCATAGCTCTTTTGACGGTCCCGAGCTGCTGCCAAGCGGTTACGGATTTGTACGATCTTCTCGGAAGTCTCGTACACAAGTTCCGGGCCGGTGAGTTGACTCTCACCCACCTCGGCCCAACAAAGAGGAGACCGGCATTTCCGCCCGTAAAGAGCCTCGAACGGAGCTGCCTTGATGCTAGAATGGTAACTGTTGTTGTAGGAGAATTCCACCAATGGTAGATGACTCTCCCACCCCTTGCCAAAATCGATCACACATGCCCGAAGCATGTCTTCTAGCGTTTGGATTGTCCGCTCACTTTGGCCGTCAGTTTGCGGATGATACGCTGTGCTCATGTCTAACTGAGTACCCAGAGCCTTATGCAAAGATTTCCAGAAGTTAGAGGCGAACCGAGGATCACGATCAGAAATAATAGAGACAGGCACCCCGTGCCGAGAAACCACTTCCTTGAGGTATAACCGTGCCAGACGCTCGAGACAATCACCCAGATCATGTTACAACCACTGGGCGATTTCGGGAGTTTGGTCACAAAGTCCATCGTAATCCGCTCCCACTTCCACTCAGGAATTTCAGGTTGTTGCAGAAGGCCGGATGGCTTTTGATATTCGACCTTGACCTTGGCACAGGTCAAGCACTTGCTCACGTACGAAGCCACGTCCGCCTTCATGTTCGGCCACCAATAAAGTATCTTTAGGTCTTGATACATCTTATCGGAGCCAGGGTGTATAGAGTACCGGGACTTGTGAGCTTCATCAAGAACAAGCTCCCGCAAGCCCCCAAATAAGGGAACCCAAATACGTTCAGCGAAATAGTGTAGGCCATCGGACCTGAGTTCAAGGTGGCTATCAGCACCATGCATGGTTTCAGCTTTAAGGTTTTCCTCCTTCAAAGCTTCTTGCTGCGCTGAACGGATTCGATCAGGTAAGCCAGAATGGATGGTGAGCTGAAGAGCTCGAACACAACGAGGTTTAGCCGTTTCCTTCCTGCTCAAGGCGTCTGCGACCACATTCGCCTTGCCAGGATGGTATTTAATAGCGCACTCGTAATCATTAAGAAGCTCGACCCAGCGACGCTGTCTTATATTCAACACCTTCTGATCAAAGATATGCTGGAGGCTCTTGTGATCGGTGTAAATAGTGCATTTGGTACCGTACAAGTAATGCCTCCAAATCTTTAAAGCAAAGACCACCGCACCCAATTCCAGATCGTGGGTGGGGTAGTTTTTCTCATGAACTTTGAGCTGACGAGAAGCATAGGCGATGACCTTCTCGCGCTGCATCAGTACACAACCGAGACCCCGGATAGAAGCGTCACAATAAACCACAAAATCGTCCGTGCCCTCAGGCAAGGACAAGATAGGAGCAGAACAGAGTTTAGCCTTTAACATCTGGAAGGCCGACTCCTGCGAATCACCCCAGTCGAACTTCCTGTCCTTCTGGGTAAGCGAGGCGAGGGGTTGAGCGATCTTCGAAAATCCCTCGATAAAACGACGGTAATAACCTGCAAGGCCTAGGAATTGCCGCACCTCAGATGGCGTCTTTGGTGCTTCCCAGTCTTTAATGGCCTCAATCTTAGCTGGGTCAACGTGAATTCCTTTCTCATTAACAACATGACCAAGGAATTGGACTTCACGCAACCAGAAGCTACACTTAGAAAACTTGGCGTACAACTGTTCCCGCCTCAGGAGTTCCAAAACAAGACGTAAGTGTTCCTGGTGGTCCACCTCGTTCTTGGAATAGACTAGAATATCATCAATGAAGACAATCACGAACTTATCGAGATAAGGCTTACAAACACGGTTCATCAGATCCATAAAGATGGCAGGTGCATTGGTGAGATCAAAAGGCATGACCAGGAATTCAAAATGGCCATAGCGAGTTCGAAAGGCGGTCTTCGGAATGTCAGCTTCTTGAACCCTCAACTGATGGTACCCCGACCTCAAATCAATCTTCGAATAGAAACTAGAACCCTGAAGCTGGTCAAATAAGTCATCGATGCGAGGAAGAGGATAACGATTCGTGATGGTAACCTTGTTCAATTCCCGGTAGTCAATACACATCCGTAGGCTTCCGTCCTTCTTCTTGACAAACAAAATAGGGGCTCCCCACGGGGACGAACTAGGTCGAATGAAAACCTTCTCTAACAGCTCCTGCAACTGATTCGACAACTCCTGCATCTCGGGAGGTGCAAGACGATAAGGGGCACGAGCTATAGGGGCCGCACCTGGAGCAAGTTCAATACCAAATTCGACCTGACGATAAGGCGGAAGACCAGGTAAGTCTTCAGGAAATACATCGGGAAAGTCACGGACAACAGGAATATCTTCAATCTTCTTCTCTTCTTCAGACGAAACCGAAACAAGTGCCAGAATGGCAGAATACCCCTTCCGAAGATACTTATAGGCTTTCATACACGAAATGATACTCAACGGGACCCCGCTCTTCTCACCGTGCACCAACAGGATTTCTCCATCAGGGAGAGGAAGTCGAATGACTTTATCAAAACAAACGATCTCAGCATGAAACAGAGACAACCAATCCATACCCACGACAACATCGAAACTACCCAAGGACACCGGCATAAGATCAATAGGGAAGGAATAACCCGACAACTCAAGGTGACACTCCCTAAGGACGTGCGTCGCCTCGACTTTCTTACCATCAGCCAATTCTATCAAGTACTTAGCCTCTAAAGGTGTAGGTACCCTATCAAGCAATTGACTAAACCCAAGAGATATAAAACTCTTATCGGCACCGGAATCGAATAAAACCGTAGCATAGCGATTATCGAGAAGAAACGTACCAGTAACAGTGTCAGGATCTTGTCGAGCCCCGCTCGAACCAATCACGAAGGCGCGAGCATTCCTGCCTCCGCCCCCATTGTTTCCATTACCCGACCCGTTCTTCCCAGCCTCGCCCTGCTTCAACTTGGGGCATTCACGCTTGTAGTGACCAAGTTCACCACAATTGTAGCACCCCTGTTTGCCCTGATTTCCCTGGGGAGCAGCGACAGGAGGAGCCGGAGTAGGTGTAGCAGGCGGGTTCCGGTTACCCTGAAGATTAACCCTGCAATCCTTTGCCTGGTGCCCAAGCTTATGGCACCTGTGGCAACGGTTCCGGTCCTCGCAACGACCGTTGTGGTGAAATCCACACCGGTCACATTTCGGCAGTTTCCCAATATAACCCCCCGGTTTTTGCTCAGACGACGATCCCCCAGTATCAGACTTCTTCACCTGCTGAGGCTGAGCCGAGCTCGAGCCTTTCCCCACGGCTTCCCACTTCCGCTTATTACTATCAGAAGCCTTCACAGCAGCGCCTCGAGGAGGCAAGACCCCCTTCAGTCACCTTCATGTTGGTCAGCCTGTGAGCCGACCGAACCACCTCAGAATAAACAGTGAGATTACCCGCAACAACTAACCCTGCAATCTCCGGTACCAACCCAGCGACGTAATGTTCAATCCTTCGGTATTCGGGTGCGTGCAGATCGGGGCACAACACCGCCAACTCATTGTGCCTAGCAGTATAAGCTTCAATTTCGGATCCCACCATCTTATGATTCCAGACTTCATGCTCAAGCTTCTGGATTTCATCCCTCGGGCAGTACTCATTCTTCAGCAACTGAATGAACCCCGCCCAGGGCATAGCGTGGGCTTCCCCAATACCCATAGTCTGGGTGGTGGAGTTCCACCAAGTCAAAGCTTGACCCTCCAGGGTCGCAGAAGCATATTTCACCCGGTCGCCTTCCGGGCAGTTACACATCGAGAAAACAGATTCAATTTTCTCCAACCAGCGGAGCAGTCCCACTGCCCCTTCAGTGCCACTAAAGTTGTGGGGCTTGCAATCCATAAACTTTTTGTAGGAACACTGGGGTGGAGGAGGATTGACAGCACCACCTGGAACAGACACGTAGGTGAGAATCAAGAAAAGGTAAAGTACCCCAGAACAAGGTAGAATAGATGAGAATCGACGTACCACCCATAGCATTATGAGCGGCTTGGAATGCAGCCAGAGCAATATTCATGTGCTGCTGCGTCAGGTTATCCAACTCAGCTTGGGTCATATTAATGTTCCCGCGGCCACCGCCGCCACCACGGCCGCCAGCACGACCGCCAGCACGGCCGCCCCTGCGACCTCCACGAGCTCCCGACATCTTCTGTCACAACATGAAACAAAAGATTTAGGCTTGCCCGTGGTATAACCCATTAGGAATTTCAAGAAACTAGACCGAGCCTAGCTCGGGTCCATCCGTTCAAGCCCAAAGTCCGCCAGGGATCCCATGCATCACAGTTTATGATCTCGTGTGCACCCGACATGATAAACTGTTCCACATGGTCCTCCAGGCGCGCTTTAAGTTTGAAGTTCAAGTCACCGAACACTAGCGCCCAATCATGGTATTATCATAAGTATAAGTACAAGGTAATATGCATAAGAACGAGCGTGTTCATTAGGGCATAGAGGGGAGATGTCCAAATCCCTGGACAGATCTCAAGAATACGCCGAAGCTACCCCAATGTACACCACCGTCAAGAAAGTTCAATAGTATATCGTTCGCCGTCGGATCATAGTAAGGACGAGTCAAGAAATAGGATGATAAAGAGTAATTAGATGATGTAGCGTAGTAGACGATGACACCGACACCCCCGACAAGTCATATTGTTACCCACTTGCTAAGACCCGACTAATTGTGACCGTCTAGTGCGTGCGACTCAGTTATAGACTAGACTCTACATGCAGTCCTAGTTCACTATAACCGTTGGCTCTGATACCAATCTGTCACACCCTCAAATTCCACGTGCGGGGTTTTACCGCGAGGCGCGTGACACACCAGGATCTCAGTCAACGATCACAATAAACATACAACAAACATGCAATCATAATTATATTTAAAACCAAAATATCATGCTTTGAGCTGTAAACCAGCAGCAGAAGCATTCTTGTTTACAACCAAAAGACATATCATTGTTTACAAAACATTGTTTAAAATGCTTCAAAATATTAGACGCTGTGCATGACTCCGTGCGCCTAGCCCATTGACTGCTACCTTAGAGACCTGAGAAAACATGCCAAAAATGTCAACATATAATGCTGGTGAGTTCACAGGTTTTCTTTTATAAAAGTGTTGTCACAAGTTTACAAAGATCATTTCCGTTAATACTATGTCATAAGAACGTTAGCTAGACGTTAAGTGTTTTTACTACTACGGTTGGGAACCCATTACTAAACATGAACCAAAAGATGATACCAGCCCAGACGACTGGGCTACCGATGCCTCGGTAACCCGATAGGTAGAGACAATATGCACCCGCCCGGCCCCGCCGTCGAGTGGGGCTTGTGAGGCCCAATAGATCTATCCACATTTCCCCCGTTGTGCGTTCCAGCACATTCATGGTTTCCCCCTGGGACTTTCCATAAAAGCCGTATAGTAACATAAAGTGCCCATAGTATAACATGACCTTTAAATAGTTCGTACAAAGCATGTTTCTCCCCCCGAAAGCAAGACAGTAAAAGTGGGGCTGTGAAACTCACCTTGGATTGCGTTACTTGAAAACAGTTAAGTAATTATGTTATGATAGCCCCAAATAGCGGCGACCTATCATAAGATGTGTATGAGTATTGGACTAATAAACCGCAGGCTAACTAGTCCCCGAATGTCCAGACCGTGACCATAAACGTTTGAAAACACCTTTAACTGTTAAACCGACCGTGCCCGACAAGGCCCGACATCCCATTGGTGACCCGACATTCCACGTGTTAGATAAATACAAGACATCATGCAACATATGCAATTAAACACTTACGCGCAATAACTCACCTAGTCTAGCATAATGTCCGATTAACGCATAATCAGGTCCGAATACGTCTTACTAAGTCATTGGGTGTATCCCGGGGTTCCTAGCATGTTCCTAGGTGTCAAATCGTGTTCCGGGATGTCAAAACGCGTTCACGACAGCAGTACATGCGATTAGGAAAGTCGCACGCGAGTAGGCTTCAGCCTACAGGCGATTAGGGGCCCAATCGCATGAAGTTCCAGGCGATTAGGGTCCTAATCGCCCCATATGTCTGCATAATCGCATAGCATCAGGCGATTAGGATTCCTAATCGCCTGCTGCTGCTGTGTAACGGATTTTCGCGCGTTAAACCCTCCAAATCAGATCCGAAACATGCAACAACACCCAATATCAAACCTTAATCATTTACCAACCCATTCCAAGCAAAAACCCCCAACATATCACTGATCTAACATGTTCTAAGCAATTATTTCCTAAAATGGCAAAGTACTAGGTTTCACCAACCAACCTTATCTTTCCTTAAATGGAAACAATCAGATTTCAACCTCTACAAACTTGTAAATCATCAATCCTCTGATCTAACATCTTCCTAGTATGAATTCTAACAACATTGCATCAACAATCATACCATAATCATCCTAAATCTTCAAGAACATACAAATGGGTCAAAATACACATTTTCTTCAAAACACCACAATAATGGCTAAAACTCTAAGACAACCTTCCTAATAATCTCTACATAGCAGAAGTACAATCATATCTTGGAAACAATCATGTTATAATCACCAAGAAGACCAACATATGCATGTAAACTTCACATATAACAAGCATTAAGGTGTAGACTTGGTTTAGAACTATTTTGAAAGGTTTTTAAAGACACAACTTAGTAAAACAAGGTCTGGACCTTTGGGGAACCCAAAATAACAACTTTACAAAGGTTAGGGATGAAGAACACACCTTGGGTTTTGTTAAAGAAAGGTGTGTAGGCTTGGAGATGGTGATTTTTGTAGCAAAAAGAGTTCCAGAGGTGTTTCAAGGTGTGTGGGTGGCTTGGGAGCAGCTAGGGTTGTTCTAGAGGTGTTTGGGGAGTTAAGGGTTCTATTTATAGGTGTTTTGACCCGGACCCTGCTGTATAGGCGATTAGCAGTTCATATCACGTGATTGGGGGCCTAATCGCATGAAACATCAGGCGATTAGGTCCCAATCGCCTGATATGTGTCCTACTCGCCCCATATATAGGCGATCAGGGGTCCTAATCGCCCATGTGGTGCTGGAACGAGTTTTTGGCGCGTTAAACACTATTTTAACATATTTAAACACGTATTCACATACCGATAAGTCACATAATGATTTCAAACATATAATGCAGGATAACTAACACGTTTACATCCGTTCACCAATTCCCGGGACTCGAGACTCGTGTGTGCATTAAACCCGGTGATTCCACGAATCACCAATCCTTGTATCCATGGTTATGGACCGACTCCCGATGACCCCGCGGATCATCGTAACGACTCCCGATGATTCCCCCGAATCATCATACCAACTCGACTGACTCCGTTAAGTACGTAATATGCATGACTTGCTAAGGTAGACTTACTAGTTTAGTCAACGTTACTAACCTGAGTTTGCCGGGTGTCACATGCCCGACCTCCCCCGGCCCCGAGATAGATGTTTATCCTACTGATGACAGTGTCTGTAACCGTTTCTGAATTAATACGAATCCGTGATGACTTTGTTATCGTATGTTTCTGTCTCGTCTCGAATCTCCCGTCTGAAACCGAGTTGTTTTCGCTTAATCGATCCTTGAATTTGGTTTTTAACCAGATATAATGTTTGCGACATGTCTTTGTGCACGATATCAGTCAAAGCCGAAACAGAGTCATCTTGCAGCTGTCAAGCGTATCCTTAGTTTTCTGAAGGGTTGTCCATCGAAAGGACTTTGGTACCCTCATGTTGATAATTTTGACCTAATCGCTTTTAGTGATGCAGATTGGGGCGGCTGTGACAAAGACAGCAAATCCACAACGGCTGGATGTCAGTTTATGGGGAACAGGCTCGTGACCTGGCAATGCAAGAAACAAACCGCAGTTGCATTATCCACATGTGAAGCAGAATACGTTTCAGCATCGAGCTGCTGCTCACAGGTTCTTTGGATCCAACAACAGATGGTGGATTACGGTTTGCAATTTCTTAAAACCCCTATTTACTGTGATAATGAAGCCGCAATCGCATTAACAAAAGACTTGGTAAATCACTCAAAGGCTAAACATATCCGGATTAAATATCATTTTATCCGTGATTGTTATGCTAAAGAGTTGATCGATATGGTCAAAATCCACACTGATTACCAACGCGCAGATCTTTTTACCAAAGCTTTTGACAAATCCAGATTTGATTATCTTTTAAAAGCTAATGGTATTAAAGAAAAACAAGACTGATCACCACCTCAGTTTATCACTTTTTAGTTTAAATTTTTACTGCTTTTCAGAAAAAATTCGAAAATCCAAAAACATTGAAAAATTTTAAAATCCATAAAAATTAGAAAATTTCTTTGCTGACTGCTATATCTTCTTCCCTTATATTAATGCCGTCAGATTTCTGTGAACAAACGATATCTGGGCAGTCACATATTTGAAATGCTCCAGCTTATCCTTGGGAACAGTAAATTCGAAAATTTATAAAAATCAGAAAAATCAAAAATGATTTCCTGGAGTATAAAGGGAAATGATAGTACATCAGTGGGGATCTGACACATTCTATGTAATGTACTGATATATAGGGCGTGTGTCTGAGTCTGTGTGATGTGCTGATAGGCTTCGTAGACCTATTACTGCGTGCCTGATACATACATATCAAACGAATTGTTGTGTGGATGAACTCCTCATGGGCATATGGTCTTAGTACCGTAATTTCGTTTGATAGGGTATTTGTACAAAACTCGGAGGTTTAGGGTCGTTATGTTATTAGTTGTCTGGGGATAGCCTCTCTGATCTTCTGCTGTAAGTCATTACGGACCTAGATCAGACAGGGTGTCTTTATAAAAGAGCTTTATGCCAAATCCTAAAGTTACCGAATTGAGGAACTTTCTATGTTATATGATGATCAAAGATTATCTATTACATCGTATTAATCACTGATGCAAATCATGATTAATATCAGTCCTCAACCTGGTACAGTGCATATGTTACTTTGCTGCATTAATTTGCTGACCTGTATACCTCTGTGCATTATACCTTGTAAATTACAGACGACGAACGCATAATCACGCTTTACAATGAGTCTTTGTGCATTTACTTCTTGATACGGGAGTATGTCGTGTGCGTGTGAACCACAGGCAATTATGTTTATACTATAAATATCAGTATCAGTTTAAAGCACTGCACAAAAGTCTGCATGTGAGTTTATGTGGATCACAATATCAGCAGTTGCTAGATCACACATTGTCTTTAATGATAATAATTCAAAAGATCAACGGTGTGATCAGATTTCTCAATAACTGATATGATCCCTTTACCGGAATTCACAAAACATTTACTGTTTTTCATTTACATTCATGCATTTTATTTTCTCGTCAAAAATTACAAAACTCAAAAAGATTTTAGGTGTGTTTTAGCATAAATTTTAGAAAATCCAAAAAGATTTTTCTTTTCCATCTTATTTTTGATAACTGATGGTGGTTGATGTCGATTTTCTAAACCTTGTTACACCATTTGAGCTTTGTAAACTTTTAAATATGAAAATATGAATGTTGGATGCTTAAAAGTTGAAAAATAATTGGAACGGGACTCGTTTTTGAGATTTGAAAAATTTATCAAAAATCCCAATTCTCATTCGCCCATTCGGTTGGTCGAATGTGGGATTTTTCATGTTCCTTCGTATGTTTAAAACGGGCGAATGAGAGTGTTCTTGAACATTTGTTTCATTCGAACCCTTTTGCCTCATTCGAACCTTTAACTAGGGTCGAAGGAGACAAAAGTTTCTCATTCGACCGGTCAGAACGGTCGAAGGAAGATGCCTATATATAGCTTCTCAGTCTCATTCGAACCATTGCAAAAAATTTTCAAAATTTCTTCTCTAACCTCACCTTGTTGCCTTGTTGATTTGCACCATACCATTGTGTTCGTTTCTATTCACTGATCATTTTCCATCAAATTTTACAGCTTAACATCTCGGATTAAAGGACTAATCACTGATTATCTGTTTCGAGCCCTAGTTTTTTAAAATCTGATTTAATCAAGTTCATTGTTGCAATTGATGATGAGGATTCATTATTTCTGTGTTTTAGGGGGAGAAAATTCATAAACCAAGGATTCAAAAACAGTAGATTGATCAATTGATCATCATTTTAGTTCGAACCCTAGGTTTAATAAGAAAACACAGATATAATGTGAAATTGATAAAACTGTTGGTTAAAAAAGATTAATCGGCATTGTTAGTTGCCAAACAAATCAAAAGAACATGATCAGAAACAATAAATTTCAGAATTGAAAATTTAAAAATATGAACAGACTCCTTCGACCCTTTCGAATGGGCGAAGGAGATGATAAACTGGTCGAATGAACAAAATGTGGGCGAATGAAACTTTTTATCAAAATTCTTACATTCGTTCCATTAAATTTTCACATTCGCACCCCCGTTTGGGCGAATGAGAATGATAATTACCAAATTTTCAAGGTTTGAATTTTTGTCGATTTTTAACATGTTTCTTTGTTTTATTTTGCATATTAAACCATGTCTGAGCAGGAGAAGACTACTGAGCAAGCTGGATCATCCTCACAACCTGCTAAGAAAGCTTCTGAAGAGCTTTTAACCTTTGAGAATGCGCATAATTGCTGTGCGTATCTTGGAGAAGTTAAAAAGCACACTGAGTTTGTCGAGATCATTGAATTCTTGAAGAGGAGTAGGGTGATAGACGCAATTGCTACACCTACTATTATTTACAGAGATATGATGCAAGAATTCTGGACAGGAGCAAAGCTAGATTTCTGGAATTGCGAGTCATGCTTGATTAGCAAGATCCAAGGACAGAGGATTATTGTATGTGAGCAGGATTTAAGAGAAGCATTGAATCTACAAGATGAGAAGACGGGTCCTAAGGAGCTTAGTTTCATGGAACAAAGAAAGTGCTTCCTGAGAATGAAGTCTAATGGACCGATCACTGATGGTTCATTGCACAAGGGAAAACTGTGTCCTCAATTCAAATATTTGGCACACGTTTTGATACACGTCTTTGGATCAGCCGCTGGAGGATATGACTTGATGCGCAAGAGTATTAGCTCTATGATGGTAGCCCAGGTATTGAACAAACCGTTCAATGTTTCAGGAATGCTAATGGAACACTTGTTGGAGCCTGTGAATGGCACGAGGAATCTAAAGTTTTTGCTATATCCTCGTTTCCTCCAGATGGTATTTGATAACAAGTACAAAGACTTGAAGAGGGATCCTAAGCATATTGTTGTTCAGGAACATATGTCGATCAACACACTTGCTAGAATGAAAGCTTACAAAGGATTGTCTGTCAATGAACGACAACCAATAAGGCGTTTATTTGGACATCTAGCAAGGATTGACTATACAGATCCAGGTGAAGGGCTTGTAAGACATGCGAACAGTGATTCAGATCCAGATGACCCATTACATCCTGTTGACCCAGAGGCGAAGCGCAAGAGATAGGTTGTTAATGTCGGTGCTAAGAGTGGAAAGGGTAAGGAGAAAGGGATATGGTTAGAGGTTGTGCCTGAACTTGAAAAGAAGAAGAGCACACCAAGACGAAACAAGACTATGGCAAAGAAGGGTTTGCATATTGTGGATGAAGCGTCAATTGATTCTGAGGAGACGCAAGAAGATGAACATTGGGACTCGGAAACTGAAACGCTAAAGACCACCACGCCCAAGGCCACTGTGGCTGGTGAGTCTGTTTAGTCAGTCTGTTGAAGATCAAGGAAATAAGAGTCCAATTCCTGTTGATGATGATGAAGTGATTTTGAATCTAGACGAAGATTTTCCTGGTTCACCTGTACAGGCTGCAAAGTCAAAGAAGAACCCTCAGGATAAGAAACAAGAGAAACCAAGTCAAAAGAGATTGAGAGAGATTGAATCGCTCATTGCTGGTAAGAAACTACCACCAGCTTCTAGTTCCAAGTCACCGGTTACTGCACCAGTATCAAAGAAACAAAAGACTGCAACTACTTCGAGCACACAACATGGAGATGATATGCCTGTTGATCAGTTCAATGAAGCGTTAGATAATGTGCTCAAGAAGATGAGGAAAGGCAAACTGCCTGAAGTTGCTGAAGTGCCTGTTAAGAAGGTCACAGTTGATAGTGACGTAATGACTGCTGTGAATCAAAGGCTATCTGAGATGATGAGCATTATCAACAAACAGCAAACAGAGATCGAGCAATTGAAGTCAAATGATCGAAAGATGTTGGAAGTTGTAGTCACATCCCATGATAACAGTGAAGTATTGAAGAAAACAATCAAGAAGTTAAAGAAAGAAAACAAGAAGTTGCTGAAGCACGAACAAAGAAACACCAGACGGATAATTGTTTTGAAAGAGGAGAACAAACAGCTGAAGAAGAGTAACAAGCACATGGATGATTTGATAAAAGACTTGTACTCTCGAGCTCCTCTACTTCAAGCTGGTGAAGAATATAAAGAACGAGAAGAAGAGCAGGTAGACTTTGAACCATCTGACGATGAAGAGGATGAAGATCTTGATGAAGATGCTGGTAATGATCCTCAAAAGAAGAAGAAGAAAGATGATGGAGATGATGGAGGTTCAGATGGTGGATCAAGTGATGGAAACAGCTCTGCTTTTGATAGTGATGATGATGATGATGACAACGCTGAGAAGTATACGTATGAAAAGCGTGATTCGAGCAAAGGTGGAGAGTCAAGCTCTAAGACTCCAGGTGTTAATGTAGATGATGATATCTTCTGGAATGAAAAACTGCAGTCGTTATCTGAAGAAGACAAGAACATGTATCGCCAGATGCTTACAGATCGAGTCTGGACGATTGACATGACAAGCAGGTTTCCAGAAATATTCGAGTCTAGCAATAAGCTGTTTGAGTTGGAGTTTGATGATCCAGATCTAGAAGATGGAGAGGTTTCTGCGGCAGTTTCCAAAGAAATACTTGAAGGTTTAGCCAGACAGGTTGGAAAGACTTTGGAAGAGTTACTTGCTGATAATTACATTCCAAAGATACCTGAAAAGGAAGCCGGGAATCATTCTGATGACCGTGACGTTCCTGCTTTTGAAGAAGTTGAGATGGAAGATATAACAAGTGAGGAATATCCACAATACTTCAAGAATGATCAAGATTCTGGGTTTCCTGGATTTTCTGATGAAGTGCTAAACCAGGCCGAGAAACTGGCTAAGGAGAAGAGCAAAGTGTTTGAAGATGAGATATTCAAAGGGCATGATAAACCACGGTTCGAGCAATCAGATAGTTTGAAGGAGTTTTTTGAAGAAATTGAAAGAGAAAGAGAATAACCGTCCGAAAGCTGAGATACAAGGTAGCTTTTACAAACTTCACAGTGGGATTTTCAAAGGTCGTGCATTGGCCTGGAAGTTTGTTAAGCAACTGAGATGCATAGCAGTGAAGTGGGAGAAGGGGATCTTATATTTTGATAAGTTTCATCATTTGAAGACTCTTCCTTATTGGGCTATTCGTGATATTTGTCGTCACCGTTTAACGGGAGCGTCAAATAGTCAGATTACATACTTTGCTGAGAAAATGACGAGAGAAAGCCGAACTAAGTGGGATTTATTTGAACCACAATATCCGAAACGAATTGTTCATAAAAAGGATATTGATATGATTACTGGAATGCCCAAAGTGACGTTGAAGTATAAGCCACCGCGAGTGTTGAAGAAGATTCCTTTGTTGCCGATTCCACAACACTTCGCCAAAGATTTCATTTGGTGGTATTATGATTGGAAGATAGCAGAGGCTGTGATCGTGCTGAAAGACGGAGAAAAGAACTTCAAGAAGATACACATTTTTGATCCCATGTGGTTGATCAACTGTTCACATGAGGATATAATAATGTTGTTCTATAATCCAATCTATTCTGAAGTGAAGGATGCTGAACAAGCAGGAAAATACCAACGTGTGGTATTTCTGTGCTTTACGTATGATATAAATGCTGGTTGTGACTATGACAAGAAGCTCGGAAAGTTTGTAGAGAAACAGAAGGTGCCTGAAGTGAAAAAGACGAAGCCGAAGCAATTTCAAGAACCGGTTTTGACTAGAGAACAGAAGATTCAGAGGCATATCAAGTTGATGAACATCAGAATGGACGAAGAACGACGACGACAATCCAAGCAATAGTCGAGGGGGAGTTTGTAGATGCATTTATGCGACTAGTGCTTCGGATTGTTCAATAAACTTGTTTTGTGAATTGTCGAAGGTGCGAAGGAAGAAATGTGTTTGGTCGAAGGAGAATCAAAAGGTGCGAAGGAGTGGTTTTTGGACGAACGTAGAATAGTTTTTATGTATGGCTTGGTTCGACCAGTTGATATGGTCGAACCTGCACATTCGCACGAACTGTTTGGGCGAATGTGCAGTCTATAAATAGTCAAGCTGATTTTTTGAATGTAACTTTGAGTCATTTTATTCCCTCCACTTTCTGATTCTCTCTCTAGGATATTATTTAGCTTAATTCACGTTCATACCCTGTTTGTTTCAATCTGTAAACGTGTAATTGAGTTCGTAATTAATGAAAAAGCTTTGAAATGATGATTTACGTGTTTTGATCTGTTTGATTATCATTTTGTGATTGTTTTAGGGATTCCGCACCTAAAACAAACTTGTTTGATCATTCTTTGTTGATTATACGATCCATATAGCACATACACTAACCAGTTGTGGGCAAGGGTGGTTAGATCCATTCATATGTCGGACATGTGCAATAAAATTATCCCGATCAAAAACGCTATCTCGGGGGTGTGGAAGGATGTGACAAAGGTAGAGGAGACGCTACATAAAATTGGTTTACAGTTAAGAGATAAGCTGAAGGTCAAAGTAGGTAATGGGATGTTAACTAATTTCTGGTCTGACCCGTGGCTTGTGGATGATCCGCTGTGTGTCGCTTTCCCTGATTTGTACCGTTTGGCGGCCAAGAAAGACGCGTCTGTGATGGATTGTGTGCAGCGGGTCGGTACAGTACATTAGTGGGCCTGGGAAAAGAAGGGATTTCCTACACTTCAGGGAACCTGGGACAACTTTGGGGTTCTGACCAGGCTGCTCAATGAAGTCAACATCTCGGCTGATAAGGATGTGTGGCAGTGGATAAACAATGAAGGTGTTGAGTTCTCGGTTAAATCTGTGAGACGGGATGTTGACACAGCCAAGAATGGCCCCTCGACGGACACTGATTTCACTTGGGAGTCTTGGGCCCCTCCCAAGTGTAACATCCTGGTGTGGCGGGCGCAACAGGGAAGAATTTCCGTGAAGATCGAACTGTTGGCGAGAGGTGTCCAGATTCAAGACTGTACGTGTGTTAGGCGCGGGGTGGGGACGGAAGACACGAACCATCTTTTGGTTAACTGTTTATCGGCCAAAAGCATTTGGTGGGAGATCTGCGTTTGGTTAAAATTTCCGTATCCAGCTTCCATTGATAACTTGTCCGAGTTGATCCGAAACATCGCTAGTAATCCAGGAGCTCGCAAGTGGAAGAGGTTAGTTATTACTGTTGCGTATGCTACTGTATGGCACATCTGGCGTGCGAGGAATGCAATGGTCTTCGAGGGGAAGTTTCTTATTCAGCGGCGAATAGTGGAACAGATCAAAGAGGACAGCTACGTTTGGATTAGCAATAGGGCTAAGATTCCTAGCCCGTCTTGGGAGAGTTGGCTAGCGTTTGATGTTTCGGGTTGTCTTTAACTCCCGGGGTTTGGGTTTTCCTTTTTTTCTCTTTCCTTTTGTTTGTTTTGTACTCTCAGCCCCTTGCTGGCTCTTTTTATATATATAAAAAGTGATTTGCCGTAACAAAAAAAGGAAAAGTCTCACATAATTAGAGACTTAAGATTCCTTTATTAGCCATAAAACTATATTCAAGCCTCATAAAGCATTTTTATATGTCTTGATTTCAAGAATATAATAATAATAATTAATAATTATAATTTCACTAAATTATAATTAAATCTACATTCACCTTTCAATTTTCCAACCATTACTAACAACTTCAACAAACACAAATAGATATATTTTTTAACTAGCTTATACCCCGGGAGCGTCCCGGGTTAAGAAATCTAAGTAAAGTGAATAAAATTAGAAGTATCTATACTATAAAAATGACATCTATGTATCAACTTACATTAGATACTTTAAAAAAAATATACCAAAAGATCCATTTCACTTTACAACATCAACACCTAAAATAGAATATTAAGATCCCAAGCACTTCAAGTGGACATAGATTGTTTAGCACCAATACATTCAGTCAAAGGTCTTTAACTACATACAATAAGATTTGAGCTATTTCAGAATATGGTAGAAAAAGAAAACATAGCAATTAACTGTTGGAGAGCGTCTCGGGTTGAAATATCTAATATGACATAATAAAATATCTAATATGACAACATAATTAATGACTTGCCAATATATGATTAATTATTATTATTATTATTATTATTATTTTAAACAAATCTCTGTCATAAGTTATCATATTCTAATATAAAAAAAGGGTAATTGGGTCGGGTATCACCTAATCCCAGGCCCGACCCAAACCCACAATTTTTTTAAACTAATTCCAAACCTGACACAATACCTGTCGAGTTACAAAAAAATAGTCGTTTTTTTCTCCGTTTTTTTATATAGAACTATAGTACTCGTTGGAAAGATAATAAAACGCTCGTTAATTTGGTGTAATTTTTTTCTTTAAAAAATCTCGTGTATAAAAGATATTAACGTTTAAAAGTTATGGGATGAAACATTAGAGATAAAAATCTAATTTTGTTTTTAAATTTTAAATTATTATTTTCCTAAAATAAAGGCCTTGCCACATGGGATGACACATGGCACACTCAATAAAGAGAATACCCTCTTTGAATGCCAAGTCATTAAAATGACTTTGGTTTATTATATGTATAGATATTATCCGATATACTAATATGTTTGTTTCGATGCCGGTAAACATGTATGTATTGGACTATTGGTCTCTCTAATACCATATCCGTACTCAAATTCCCCAAAAATTTCATAGTAATCAGATACTTGGGTCCATAACTAGGGGTGTGAATTTCTGACACGATCGGAACCTAACACGAAATTAGCGAGTTTGAGTTTGGTCTAAATGGGTTCGGGTCAGGTTCGGGTCAACCCTGGCAGGTTGCATGTAACCAAAATTCACACGAATTGTATTACGTGACTTTCAATAAATAAAACTTGTATACTACAATCTTTATAAAATAATTTTGTCATTTGACTTGGGAACTACCGGGTGTACACCCACCGGGGCTCTACCCTAGTTTATACTATATATTGTTTTTTTTACAATATGTTTTATGTTATAAATTAAACTAGCTGACTACCCGGGAGCGTCCCGGGGTTGAAATTTAATAATATTTAATGTCAGAATTGTGGAATTTGTCTCGAAGAATACGAAGCGGAATATCTGATGGGGAACATTAGAATGCAAACATTGGTAAACATATTGGTGAGGTTATTATTTAGTGATGAAGTTGTTATCAGTTATGCATATTGTTGTCACTGTTTAACTTTCATAGTGTTGGGATCAACACATTCATGTTGTTATTGTCCTATTGTGTTGTGATTAAGTTAGAAATTGCAACTCAAGTGTTAGACCTTCTAACTTGTAACTAACCAGGTTTTTGTCAAATTTGTATGAATGAGGAATGTAAGACAGACTGCGCATAATTGAACATGTTGATGACTGCTGGGCCTGTGACCGTTTTTCTTTCCTTTGGTTTTGACCACTTTTCTCCCGATTTAGAAGATAGGCTTATTGACCATGATTATAGTCTTAAACCGTAATACAGTTTCCCAGGGTAAAAAGCTCATTTCACATGATAAACTTATCTGTTACAAACTATAGTTGCTGCGGCTGCACCAACGATCTTTGACATGCATGTTATTATACTCTACTACCCATTTAGTGCATGTTTGGCTCTCCTTATAACTTATTACTTTTTCAAAAAGTTAATAAGGAGAAAAAAAATGTTTGGGTAATGGTTTGAAAAGGAGTTTTTGTAGGTTGAAAAGGTGGAAAAGAAAATAAGTTAATAAGTTAGTTGGAGAGCCAAACATGCCCTTAACCACCTAAGCATATATGAAGACAATATGTATAATCTTTTGGAATTGCTCATGATTAGACAACAAAACCATCCCTCTATACATCCCTACGATGCAGAAACATACAAAATAGGCTTTTGACGTTATTTCATCTATTTCATATTCAAATGTAACTATATCATTGTTGACCAATCCTCATGTTATTGATAACATCTTAAAAAATACTTTGAAGAAAATAGGAAGAAATTTAATACAAATAATGTCTAACCATCAGTTTGCTTTTGAGTAGCTACTAACCATTAGTTGATACAATGTTAATGATCATTATTGATAGAAAAAAAGTTGTATAAGAGTAACTAATCATTAGCCAACACCTTGAAATTAAGTAATTAGTAATCCTTATGCAAACGAAAACCAATGGCAACACGTACGCTTATTAAACTTATACAACAGACCCACTGACCCAGCAAGGGAAGTTCATTTATATCTGCAAAATAACGGAAGTAAAGAACAAATCAAAAAAATTACAACGCATAATAATATCAGCAACAAACACCTCGTTTTTAATATAATCACTACAACCGAACCTAAAGTAAAAAATCACAACAGAAAACACAAAAGAATATCCATAACACGCACTCAAGATAATAGAAGAAGTCTTACACGCACAACAAAACACCACAACATAGCCAACCTTCAAACCATCTAATATACCTGCAAAGCAAACATCAAAACAAACGTTAAAGGAAGCAACACCAAAGAAACACCTGAGGTAACCGCCAAAAAAGTCAATAAAAATCATAGCAAAACACGGCCGTGAACTGCTGTCAACCCAACAACCAAACAATATACAACAAAATACGCCCCACCTTCTTCAAAACTCAAACAATCAACCAATATAAATTTTAATGTACATTAACAAAGATAATAAAAACACGTTACCAAGTGGATATCTTCATTTGTTCCAAAGGATTTGCGAGTTTTTTTTCCAAGCATCTTGACAAGAGTGTTTCTCGAATGCCAACCTTCAAACCATCTAATATACCTGCAAAGGAAACATCAAAACAAACGTTAAAGGAAGCAACACCAAAGAAACACCTCAAGAATCCGCCAAAAAAGTCAATAAAAATCATAGCAAAATACGGCCGTGAACTGTTGTCAACCCAACAACCAACAATAGACAACAAAAAACGCCCCACCTTCTTCAAAACCCAAACAATCAACCCATATAAATTTTAATATACATTAACAAAGATAATAAAAACACGTTACCAAGTGGATATCTTCATTTGTTCTAAAGGATTTGCGAGTTTTTATCCAAGCATCTTGACGAGATTGTTTCTCGAATCCTATTAGAAAAAAAATTGAAGAAAAAATAGAATTAAAATAACATTTGGTTAATTTACTAAACTGGAAATCAAGAAACATTATACTTGTATACGACTATTAAATCTAAAAATCTATCTACTTTACGGTGTGCCTTTCATCAGATATTTCGCTGAAAAGCACCCATTTGGTTTCTTGTTTCAAAGATCTTGGTTTGATGATTTGACTCTCTGCAATGTCAAGTTTTTGATCATTGGGCTTCTTGCGATCCAGCTGACGGAATGCTGGACCGGTTTTCTGCTGGTAGATTCAAATGAGCTTCTTCTTGTGGTAGTGCTGGTGGAAGAACCAGAGGGCACGGTTCGCTTGTTTGTTATTTGAGGCATCCGTGGTGGATTTTGTATCTCAGCTTCTTCTGCCATATCACAGCATCACACATCAGAAATCATATTACGAAGTGATGATAATCGGATTAAAAAATAAAAAAAAGTGTTCGAATCATTCTACAAAAATGCGGAAAATTGAATCAAGTTACTAAATCTACAATGCATAAATTTTTTTTAATGGAACAGGGAAAACTTATAACTCAATTTACCTGTTTTTTATTGTTATAAATAACACAACATAATATTTGAAGTTTTTATAGAAACTTCCACGAGTCCTAATTAACATAATTCATCATAAGAACAATCAAAGTTTGGCAACGGAGATGAAGACTCAAAATCAGCTGGTGTTATTTAAAGTAATAGAAAGACTTGAAGTGCTTACTTGAAGTGCTTATGAAGTTGTTCTGATGTAATAGCCATCTGAATGTCATAAAATTCTCCATGTTAAATGCAACATATATAAAAAATGATTTCTTTTAGAAAAAAAGCGTGTAAGATATATTGTCAAAATAAACTACCTTGCTTTAATAATTTAGAGCAATGATTTAGCTTACATGCCCAAGGCTCTGAGTGCAAATGAGATTAGGATAATACTTCTCCAGTTGCTCTTTACGGTTCTTTTCCAACTGCAAATAGCAAGATAGAGCGGAATCTTAAACCAATATATAGCATAATAATTTCTTCAGAATATCAATAGATAAAAAAAAATTCGTACCACATTCATAGCTGATTCAATCGACTCATATCTGGCTTTCAAATTAGAACCCATCTTTTCAACCTTGGCCATATCTAAAAGTTACAGCTTTAGTATAAAATGACAGAAAATAATCTAATGATCTCACTTGCATATTTTTATAACTAATTTAGGTCAACCTAACCAAGTAGCAGTATTAAATACAACCTAGTATAAGTAGATCAAACAACTCCTAATCAAATCCCTAAATCAACACACGAATCGGATATTTCACATAATATCATCAAATTAAGCATAAATCTTAGCAATTGTGGTACGAATCTTATCATTGTTCCTATGTCGATTCGACACCGGAGACGCAACATTGGAAGGCGGAGACGATGGCAAACACGGGGTCGAAGGGTTGTACCTGCAAAGATCAAGATTCTCAACGAATGCACTCGAATCGAATTTCGATGAAAGCCGAGCCGGAACCGAACCCGAAAGATTGTTATAAGACACATTAAAAGAAGAAAAATTCAACTTTTCCCCTAAAAAACTTGGAATCCCTCCGGTCAAATGATCATGACCCAATTCCATTGACTTTAAAAAAGTCAAATTTTCAAATCTTATAGGAATACTTCCATTAATATTATTATAACTCAAATCAATACTCCTAACCTTTACCAACCTACCAAACTCAACAGGTATATTCCCATTAAACCTATTATGACCAAAAGAAATCTCTTGAACATCAGTCAACTTAGTTAACGAAACAGGTAAGTCATCAGTCAACATATTACGGTCAAAAGTCAACGACTAAAACAACGGTTTACTCTCAATCCCTCCACTCCCAAACAAATTAGGAACCGACCCAGATAAATTATTATACCCAAGATTCAAAAAAATAATATCATTACCTTCCTGAACTTCTTCACCGGCTGTCCGTCCACCGAAAACCTGCGAGAATTTCCAGTCCAGCGGCGGCGGTGGACCTACCGTAACGTCTCCATCTCCGTTTCCATCACCACCGGCCATTATTTCTTTTTTATCTTATCCTTAATCGCTTTCGTTAATTAATCGGTGATGTCGCGAGCAAGTTAGATGATAATAAAGAAGAAGAAGAAAGATGTAAGACACTTCGGTGGTTAAAGGATAAGTCAGAGGAAGATAAAGAAGAAAATCAAGACTTCAATTGTTTTATTTGTTAAGAACCATATCTTGTAACGGCATTTTTACACGTCCTTTAAACTCAAGGTCGAGCTTTCTCCAAACAAAGGAGTACCGATTAATACTATTGAGGCAGCTAGTTTGTAGAATTTCGATTATGTCTTCTTTGTTTCTATTAACATATGCCTATGAAAAATGACCAGTGGGGTACTAACATAATATTATGGAAAATAACGAAAGTAATCATTTCTTCTGAGCATGTTATACCTCCAGAGTCTTGTCAGTTTATATTCACATCTATAGCCATGAGATACAGGACTCTATAGTCAAGTATATACTACTACTCATATCATTTTTACTCCAAAATTCTACATAAAACATGGGCTACGTGAGCATATAAGTGAGTTTGGTTCGCATATCATATATTATGAAAAAGAAGCATTTTTAGGGATACGCGAGTTCAAAAAACAAATACTTGAACTTGATTCAAATAGCGTTTATTTATGGTATTTTTTTGTATTATCATCAGACGCAACAGCTCTTACGTGACCAACGATTCATGTATCTCATGCCTATATGTGTAAAATTGTTCTGACATGATCATAAAAGTATAACACAGTAACAAAAATGCTTACTTTTCATTATACCAGTTGTTAGCCATCATAAGAACTACAAGAACTTAGGTACATGTTTAATCATCGGCTAATCAAAACAATGTGTAAACATCTATAATAATCTGATATAGTTTTATCCCCATCTAAGAACAAACTAATTAAATTCAACTATTTCCACCAAAACATATTGAAATTTGGAAGAGAGGCGTGGTCAATAGATATTAGGGTTTACTTTTCCTTTTTTAATAAAAAAACGAAAACATCAAAAAAAAAACACCAAATTCTTTCAATTGTTATGCCACGTGGCACTCTCAAGGGGAGGTTGAGGCCTCCATTACACGCCACGTCAGCATATACATTTTCTTTTATATATATTAATTAATAATAGCTATAAAAAGTATAGTTTTTGTTAATAACATATGTATAAGAAAATGTACAAATAAATTTTACATTAAAAGCATTAGGAGTCAAAATATACAGTTAGCAAATAAACTGTTGGTGCATTTTTTGACAGTGGTGTTGAAGTAGAAACAATTTTTTTGTTCATTATCAACATACTTGAACTTAGCCTTTATACAGGCATTCGTCTTGTACCAAAACCACAAAATACCAGATCCAAAATCATGAAAAGAGATTTACTAAAATCGAAAGGTATTAGATATCCGATGATGACAGCAGGCTATTACTATGGGCAATTAGAAACAAAGATAATAAGATTTCATTAACTCATGAACCTGCAAGGACATGACAACATTTGTAAAACTTAAAGGACTTATGTGCAGGTCATGAGTGTACATACTCTACATTGAGAACAACCTAGATTTCCTTATAATTCAAACACCAATAAGCTGGTAAGCAATTGATTCTATTTTCATTGTCTCACATTTCATCCTATAATGAATATACAATATTAAAAGGTGAGTATTCGACTAAAGTACTTGAGGTTTTCCACAAACAGAGGTGCATAAATCAAATATTAAACAACAGTCCTAAACACATGCATTCAATTTTTAGAGTTAGTGGTTTACAAAAATTACAGAATAGGAACAATAGAGAAAAAAGGGGTTATATATTTTTTTCAAACATAACTAATTAGCTTAGACATATATTTGCATACTCATCATAGCTCGCCCAACAACTTTTAACACCTGAAACAATCCAAAATATTATATAAAAAACAACCAGTTTATGCAAAAACAATAAAACAAAAGTTAAAAATCTCATAGTTGAATACAAAGCAAAAAAAAAAAAAAAAATCAAATTAGAACAAAACAAACAAAAAAAAAAAAAAAACCTAATCGATAAAGAAAACAATTGCTAATAGTAATCTTACAAAGCTTAAAAAACATGAATCGGAGTGGGAAGGGGAAGGAGGCCGACCGGAGTTCCGCTGCTGCTCCACTTACCTTGTGGAGTTTTATTCTCACCTGATGATGGCGTTTATGTATAAAGGGAAGGCTTTGGAGTAGTTGCCTGCACTGTCTTCTTGTACGGCTTGTTTTACGTACTCGATTGCTTGTTCTTTGAAGTTGCTGTACATCGCATGTGTTGGGATTAGGGGGTTTTGATGATCGATTGGCTGGTTGGTTGTGAGATTAAACGATTAGATTGATTGGGTTTTGAGGGTTTGATTTGGGAGGAAAAAGAAGGTTGCAGAATAATGAGAGCCGGATATAATTTTAGGGTTTTATATTCTTAGTTAAAAAACGAAAATACTCAAAAAAACACCAAAAACTCTCAATTATTAAGCTACGTGGCACTCTCAAGAGGAGGTTGAGGCCTCCATTGCACGCCACGTCAGCATGTACATTTTCTTTTATATATATTAATAGATAATAGATTGGTTAGGTATTTTATGCTACACTTATAACTTAAAATAGAAATTGGTATGAGATTTTATAAATAAAACATAAATGTTTTATATATGTTTGTGTTTTTTGTAGTAAAATTTTAATTTAATACATTAGCTTGTGAAAAAAAAATCAGGTTGAACGGGTTGGATTCGGGTCAACCCGAAAATATTCAGGTCAGGTTCGGGTTCATATATATCTCACAATTTTCGGGTTCGAGTTCATGTAAAATTTCGGGTTTGGGTCGGATCTGCCAATCCGCGAACCTGACCCGTTAAGCACCCCTACTCATAACCATATATGCCCATTTCGATTCCGTGGCGGAGCTTGAATTTTTTTTTTTAAGGGGGCGGCACAGCTTGTGTAATTGCCAGTTATGAAATTTTTTTTTTGCAGATATAGAAATTAATATTAGAGTTTTTTCATATTTGTTTATTGATTTGTTAGCAATTTAGTGTATGATAAATAGATGATTTGGGGTTATTTAAAAGAGTCGTGAGAATTTCTTAAAAATATTTGTGTGATTTGTTTGTTTACTGTGACAAAATCAAGGGCGAACAAATCATTGCAACTTGGTTGTACCAAGATGCAACATATGGTCATATCTGAAAGGATAAAATTAACCATTTGTTCCTGCCAAACTGTTTGCAACTTCGTTGTACCAAGATGCAACATATGATTGCATAACAGCACTTTAGCTTGAATTCGTATCCATCAACAAGCAACTACCAAGGGATATAGAATAATGTTGCAAGTGTATTAACTGTTGGAAAATATTAGAAGGGAATGTGAGTTGATTGTGTCTCACGTTGGTGGGAAGATGAAAATTGGAGGTGTTTATAAAGTGAAGCTTGAATGGAAGAATTAAAATATTAAAGTTACATTATCCTCTGACTCCTACCAGCGCGCAGGGGGGGGGGGTGCAAAAATGGGTTCTGGCTTGGAAAAATCCTTGAACCAACGCGACGCCCGCACGACCTGCGGACACGAATGCAGCTCGAAAAACCCGGGTCCGCGCGATGCTGGTTTTTGCTATTTGTTTTAAATTTTTGCATAATGTAACTGAAAGACTCTTGGTTTTTCAGCTTCCATCTGCTGCAAATTCTAGTCATTATTTGTGATTAATGGCGTAATCAAGTGATTAATATTAATCACGAATGTGAAGGGTCATCAGTTTTCATCTTTGGTTGTGCAACTATATATAGACCTGTTGTCATGAAGCAAAACACACAACACAAAACAATCATGTTCTCTCGCATACAGTTTGATCGATCATTGCAGGGACGCTTTTCAGAGGTGATCTCATTCCGGTTTCTTTTCAGGCAAGTGGGATAGTCCGCAGTGCACCGTCACTGTTGAACCGGTGTACCCTGAGGGCTTCATAGTCAAGGGACAAGAAAAGAAAGTATGCAAGCTTGTAAAATCTTTATATGGTTTGAAGCAAGCTCCAAAACAATGGCATCAAAAGTTTGATCATGTCATGCTTGATTCTGGGTTCAAAATCAACAAATGTGTATATGTGAAAGACACACTAGATGGATATGTCATCCTGTGTTTGTATGTGGATGACATGCTCATTGCTGGTAGTAATGAGAAAATGATAAAATCTACAAAGGACGTCCTGAAAGCAAGGTTTGACATGAAGGATATGGGATTAGCGGATGTGATTTTGGGAGTACAAATCACATGAACCCAGAATGGACTTGTGATAAGTCAGTCTCACTATGTGGACAAAATTCTTGAGAAGTTCAATGCAAATGACTCTAATGTGGCTAGAACTCCCATTGACACTAGTCAACATCTAGCTAAAAATCGAGGTGAGCCTGTTAACCAACTAGAGTACCCAAGAATTATTGGCAGCTTGATGTATCTGATGAGTTGTACCAGACCAGACTTAGCATATGCTGTAAGCAAGCTAAGTAGATACACGAGCAACCCAAGTTTAACTCATTGGGGTTGCATGACACGGGTACTTCGGTACTTGAGATACACACGAGAGTACGAGCTGCATTATAGTAGATATCCAGCAGTTATTGAAGGTTACTGTGATGCAAATTGGATATCTGACACGAATGATTCCAGAGCGACAAGTGGGTATGTATTCACACTTGGTGGTGTAGCAATATCGTGGAAATCATCTAAGCAAACTGTTATTGCTAGATCCACGATGGAATCGGAATTCATCGCTTTAGATAAGGCAGGTGAAGAGGCAGAATGGCTACGTCAATTTGTTGAGGATATACCAAGGTGGCCGAAGCCGGCATTGGCCATATGCATACATTGTGATAGCCAATCGGCAATTGGCAGAGCTCATAGCACAATGTATAACGGTAAGAACAGGCATATAAGACGTAGGCATAATACGGTACGACAACTAATCTCTACAGGAGTTATCATTGTTGACTATGTGAAGTCAAAGGATAACATCGCGGATCCGCTAACAAAAGGCTTAAGCAGAGAGTTAGTTCAGAAGTCGTCAATGGGAATGGGACTAAAGCCCATGAAAGGCTAGGTTTATGCGAAGGAAACCTAACTCAGCTGACTGGAGATCCCAAGATCTGAGTTCAATAGGACAACCTAATTGTATGAACTGGCGAAGGTTATTGTGGGGGGAGAGTTGTTGGAAACCCACGTTTTGAAAAAGGGAGCCTACTATAGATTTAATAAGCTTCCTAGTCCATTCCTAAAAGTGACAAGGTTGAGGTTAAGCTTATGGCTTTTAATGATTTGACTGAGGTAACCAGTCCCAGTAGATCACCTATGTGAGAGAGAAGTAGGGTTGCTTCGAAGGGTATTTGTAAGACCCTCAAAACCGACGGGTCAAACAGTTGGCATACAAAGATTAAAACCATGAATTTAATACTCAAAAGGTCTTATTTATTATCAGAAAACACGCAGCGGAAAAGTAAATAGTTAAGTCATCCAAACATGAAATTCCCCATGACGGGTCAAAGCATATTTGTAAAACAAAACAAAAGTTTAGAAAATTGTTTTCAAATAAATAGAGTAGACTCTTTATTTCGAAATGTCAACCGCCTCTGAGTAATCCTGCAGCAAGCCAAGGCATCCCTTTTATTCTTCAAATACCTGAAATCAAGCTAATATGCATGCAAAGTCAGACGAGCTGAGTGAATTCAAGTTTTAAGAAGTATTTAAGTAAATAAGTAAATTGCCAAAATAATAGTTAACAAAATACTTTAACCTTAGAGTTACAATAAGCGCAATCCGCCTATTCGATCCCTAAGCGAATAATAAGTAAAGTTTAGAATAAGCGCAATTCGCCTACTTAACATAAGACTTTATTTTAAAGCTACAATAAGCGCATTCCGCCTATTTGTCACAAAACTACAACAAGTCTACAGAAGCGCATATCGCCTAACTAAGACTCCAGCCATAACTATAAATCAGAGCAGACATACTAGATAACTATCATAGCTCCGTTTATAATACTAAGTAACCGTCATACATAGCTTATATACGTATATATATATATATATATATATATATATATATATATATATTAAAGCATTAAACCTAATCAAGTATAAATCAAGGCAAATCCCGATCTAACAAGCAAGGTTTAACATACACTTTCAAGACATGCATATTAGCCCAAAATGTTTTAAAAACAGTGAAAAGGCACATGAATTCACCTTAGTGTATAGTTCGTCTCTCACAAGCAAGGGAGCACAAACGAGTAAGTAGTCAATAACCTGGTAATAAGGACGTAACCGTCACCAACGCTCTATACGTTGTGAAAAGAAAAGAATATAAATACGGGTCCTCATTAAGATACTACTAAGCTATTAGTGTTATATGATTTTATTTTCTTACGCAACTCATATTACGGTATATACTTCTAGGGTCCCCATGTTCATCACAAGAAGAAGAAAAAAAAATAGTCAAACAAATTTTCAAAAGGTTAAGCTTGCCGCTTTACTTACATGAATTTATAACTATTTCTCATGAGAAATGACTACCATATGGTATTCATATGAGTGACTTATTTATATATTGATAAATAATGTTATATCAGTTTACTAACTTTCTAGTTAGATTTATAAAGTAACTCATTATCCTCATTGTGAACCTACGGCTTGTCATGAGAATATGACTTCAAAATCACACTCATGACCACCATGATAAGTTGTTCATGCATATTTTAATCTTTACAACACAACCTCTCAATCGGATAAATCTGGGACCCTCACCGTTAATGCGAGCATATCCATAAACTCCCATACATCACCCTCCCTTTCATGTACTAGTACATTAAAACATTTAGGTAGCCATCGGTCGACCCAATGCTAGTATATCCAAACACCTACTCCACGAAACCATAGCATGGAGGATGTTCGGACCAGCATATCCGGTGTTCAGCCTCACGCTCCTAACAACTACCGCGAGTTTGAGGGAAGAGTGACGAACCTGGAATGAGTGTTGGATTCGGAATGGAGTGCTTTAAAACCAGCGGTTGCACGGAACCGGAAGCCTACACAAAATTATAACCCGATTGCTAAGCGGTCTAGATCTTAAGACTCTTTTGCAAGTTATCACGCCTGACCGAACCTGAGTTATTCTACATTACTTGGGATGGCCCTTTGGTCGTGATCGATGAACCGAAACCACAGTAGAATACTCTTCGAACCTGAACAAAACCAAATCCGTTATAGCCGGAGATGGTACGTAATCAAATCGACAAGAGAAACAAAGGAACAATTAAGATCGAACTTTGAGTGAGTCTCGGCTGTTATGGCTCTCCTTGTCGTGCGAAAGGAAAGAACTAGAGGTGTTCTTGCTTTCTTTTTTTTTTTTTTTTTTTTTTACGTGGATGAAGAAGAAATGCCACACACACAAAAAAAAGAATTATAAATATGACAATAGGAACTCTCAAAATAATCAATTACCAAGGTATTATACGTTGGAGGAAAATGATTACCTTCTCTTGCCCTCTTGTCGTGAAGTGGAAACAACAACAACACAATTGATCGATGAAGTGGTCGGCCGAAGAAGAGACAAGGATGTTATATAAAACTAGTGTGGCATTAGGGTTTTCTTAAATTGGTAATGACACCATCTTTTGCCATAAGCCCCTCCACTTTGACTCCCTTGTATCTTGTTCCCAAAGTTACTCACATGGGTTTAGGAAAATGCTAAAGAGCCCCCCTCAACAAAGCCAAAATAGAACTATACAAGTGTACAAACTTTACAAGGCGAGACATAAGCCCGGGAATCTACGGCTGTTACAAGTCTCCCCCCGTTGCATTAGGATTCGTCCCCGAATCCTGCTGCAAGGGAAACAAGTGTGGATAGAGCCTCATCATTTCTGATTCGGACTCCCAAGTAGCTTCCGACCCCCTTCCATGCCTCCATTGTACCTTCACCCGTTTAACCACTTTGTTTCGCAAATACTTTTCTTTACTATCAATAATGGCAATAGGCTCCTCGATGTAGTTCAACTTCTCGTCCAGTTCTATATCATCAAGCGGTATATGAGTTTCCTCATCCGCCAGACACTTCCTTAAATGTGACACATGAAAAGTTGGGTGGATTCCCTTGAGTTCCCCGGGTAAATCCAACCGATAAGCCACCTCTCCTACACGTGCAAGAATGCGGAAGGGTCCGATGAACCTTGGACTGAGCTTCCCACGCTTGCGATAGCGTATGATTCCCTTCCAAGGCGAGACCTTCAACAAGACACGGTCACCCTCGTGAAATTCAATAGGCCTCCTCCTCTTATCGGCATACGACTTCTGTCGATCCTGAGCTGCTTTCATGAAAGCTTTAATCTTATCAAGTTTTTCGGTGGTTGCCTCGACCACTTCCAAACTACCCAGTTGCTTCTGCCCAATGGAACCCCAACAAACCGGAGTCCTGCACTTGCGCCCATATAACATCTCATACGGTGGCATCCCAATAGTGGCATGATAGCTATTATTATAAGAAAACTCTGCCAACGGAAGGTGATAGTCCCAACTACCACCAAAGTCGATAATACATGCCCGCAACATATCTTCGAGAGTTTGGATGGTCCTTTCGGACTGACCATCTGTCTGCGGGTGATACGCGGTGCTGATGTGTAGTTCAGTACCCATTTCATCATGGAACTTCTTCCAAAATTTCGACGTAAAACTAGTGTCCCTATCGGAGACAATAGACACGGGTACACCGTGCCTCGAGACAATCTCCCGAATAAACAAATAAGCTAACCGTTCGGAGTTTATGGCCTCTCGTATCGGCAAGAAGTGGGCACTCTTTGTCAACCTATCCACGACCACCCAAATAGTGTCAAACCCTTTAGGCGTTCGGGGTAGTTTAGTGATGAAATCCATAGTAAGATGTTCCCACTTCCACTCCGGTACTTCCAACGGTTGGATCTTTCCAAACGGTTTCTGGTGTTCCGCCTTAACCTGTAAACAAGTCAAACACCTACTCACATACGTCGCTACCTCGTACTTCATTGCTGGCCACCAGTAGTTTTGTATGAGGTTTTGATACATTTTGGTCGCCCCTGGATGAATAGAATAGAGGATTTTATGGGCCTCATCCATGATTTTATCCCTAAACCCACCATATCGAGGTATCCACATCCGCCCTTTCATGAACATAACCCCGTCTCCATTACTCTCCAAGAGTCCCTGTTGCCCCCACATACGCTCTATCATGATCCACTCCACCTGTAAGGCTTCATTCTGAACACTAGAGATCTGTTTTACTATATCCGGCTTCAAGATAAGCTGACACGACTTCACCCGAATGGGTTTAGGCTTATCCTTTCGGCTCAATGCGTCTGCCACCACATTAGCCTTCCCTGGGTGATACATAATCTCCACATCATAATCTTTGATCAACTCTAACCACCTGCGTTGCCTCATATTAAGGTCTTTCTGCTCGAAGAAGTACTTCAAACTCTTATGGTCGGTGTAGATGGTGCAAGGAACCCCATATAAGTAATGTCTCCATAGTTTAAGCGCGAAAACAACGGCCGCCAACTCCAAATCATGAGTCGGGTTGTTAATCTCATGAGGTTTAAGCTGTCGCGAAGCATACGCTATTACCTTACCACGCTGCATGAGAATACACCCGAGACCCTTAAGTGACGCGTCCGAGTACACCACTAAGTCCTCAGTACCATCCGGCAAGGCTAGGATCGGTGCATGCGTCAACCTTTTCTTCAGTTCAAGAAACACGTTCTCCTGGTCCGAGTCCCAAACAAATTTCGCCTCCTTCTTAGTCAGTTTAGTCAATGAGGAAGCTATCTTAGAGAAATCCTGGATAAATCTCCGATAATAACCTGCCAAACCCAAGAAGCTACGAATCTCATATGGTGATTTTGGTGTCGACCAGTTCATTACTGCCTCCACCTTCGCGGGATCTACCATAATACCCTCGGAATTAATGACATGACCCAAAAATTGAACCTCACGCAACCAGAAAGCACACTTTGAGAATTTGGCGTAGAGTTTCTCATTCCTCAAAGTTTGAAGAACTTCTTCAAGATGTCGAGCATGGTCTTCTTCACTTTTGGAATATATGAGAATGTCATCAATAAAAACAATAACCGAACGGTCAAGCATTGGCCTACACACCCGGTTCATCAAATCCATGAATGCCGCAGGCGCGTTAGTCAAGCCAAAGGACATCACCAAGAATTCGTAATGCCCATAACGAGTACGAAAAGCAATCTTTGATACATCCTGCTCCCGTATTTTCAGTTGATGATAGCCAGATCTAAGATCGATCTTTAAGAACCAACTAGCTCCTTGGAGCTGATCGAACAAGTCATCAATCCTTGGTAAAGGATACCTATTCTTCACAGTCAATTTGTTTAGTTCCCTGTAATCGATACACATCCGCATACTGCCATCCTTCTTTTTAACGAACAAAACCGGTGCACCCCAAGGTGAGATACTCGGTCTAATAAACCCTTTCTCGAGCAAGTCCTCCAATTGAGAAGAGAGTTCTTTCATTTCTGCAGGTGCGAGTCAGTAAGGTGCCCTGGCAACAGGCTTAGCTCCCGGCACGAGGTCTATCTGGAATTCAACCTCACGATCCGGTGGCAACTCCATCAAATCATCAGGAAATACATCTGGGTATTCTCGCACCACATGTACATCCCCCAGCTTAGGGACTTCAGTTCCCATATCCACGACTTGCGCCAAAAATGGCTTACACCCGCGCTGCAACATTTTCCCCGCCTTAAGCATAGAAACAATTCGAGGTAATGAGCAACTACCATCCCCATGAACAGTAATACGACCCCCGTTAGGAGCTGTAAGTCGCACGAGTTTTTGCCCGCACACAATGTGAGCATCCACGGTAGCTAGCCAATCCATCCCAATAATAACATCAAAGCAACCCAATGGCATCAAATACAAGCGGATAGGAAAACTATGACCCGATAACTCGATCCGACAATCCTCTACGGCCTTAGTAACAAAGAATGAATTTCCTACTGCTACCTCGACCTCAAATAGATGTCTAATATCTTTGGGGATCGCGCCTAATCTACTACAAAATGCGGTAGACACAAAGTTCATACTAGCACCCGAATCAAACAAAACGGAGGCCCGAAGGCCATTAACCACAAATGTACCTGACACAATATCACATACAAAGGTAAAGGAATAGATACAAAAAAAATAATCGAGTGGATGGAATGAACACACAAGATACCTGTCACAACGTCCGCCGTCGCCTTAGCATCCTTCTGAGAGAGACTGAAAGCCCGGGCTTTGGTCCTTGGTACCTCTGTCCCGGTAGTTTTCCCAGCATCCCCAGCACCAGAGCTACTAGCGTGGGCCGCCTTGCATTTGTTAGAGAAATGTCCCGTGCCCTTACATTTATAGCACACCAAAGTCGGGCACTGATAGTGAGGGTTACCCGTCTTCTTACAGCGAAAACAAATACCTGTGCCCTGTTTACACTCCCCCGAATGTGTCTTTCCACACTTACCACATTGTTTACTATCCCCGCTACTACCCACAATGTCAGTGACTTCAGTCTTCAGTTTCTTGAGAATGGGTCCAGAAGTATCCGCCCCACTCCGCTTTCCATCGGAGCCGCGGTTAGAGTTCCAATTCTTCTTATGATCCGTGACACGCTCAACATCCCTCTGCTCATACAAAGTATCACTCATAGCCACCACCTCTCGAAATGTATCCATGCTAGTAGTCACAACACCCTGACGTATGTCCAATGGCAATCCCTAAACTACCTCTTGATCCTTCTTGCTTCTGGTGTAACCATATCTGGGAACAAGCAAGCCAACTCATTAAACTTGGACGTGTACTCTTTGTGGGACAGATTCCCAGCTTCAAGATTAATAAACTTCCTTTCCAACTTATCCAACTCATGAGTCGGACAGAAATGCTCAATAACCAAAGTTTTCAACTCATCCCATTTCATTCTCTTAACTGCCCTATCTCCCATGGCCTGCGTCAAGTTATCCCACCAACATAGAGCCTCAGATACAAAAGAATGTGCCGCAAAAGTCACCTTGTCCTCATCTCGACACTTACTTATCTGCAACACAGCCTCCATTTCACGAATCCACTGGTGGGCTGCAGAAACATCCTTATTGCCATCAAAAGAAGGTGGTTCACACTTTTTGAAATCCCCATAAGTGCAACCTCGAGTGGCAACCCGACTAACTCGAGCCCGATCCTCATCACTCGAATAAATAGGTTCGGGTTCCTGGTGTCCCCTACCGGATCCCCGTCTGGCATCTCTTTCAGCTCCAGTCACAGCCTTAACCGCCTCAGCAATGATCTCAGGCATGCTACTGTGAAGAACTTGATACACTTCATCCGCAATCGCTTCTCTGACATCCGGCCCCAGCACGCCATGGTTATTAGTGTTTGACTCAGGAGTAGGTTCTCGTTCCGAGGTGGAGTCTGGAATACGACCACCCCCGCGACCACCACCACGATTACCACGACCGCCCCTAGATGACCGTGTTCTTGCCATACTATCCTTCAAGACAAAACCATCACATGATCAGTCACAAGTATATTTAGTATGTATAAAGTAAGGGTAAACTTCTAATAACGTTGATCAAGTGCGATTAGCTGTTTACTTTACTTTAGTCACGCTAAACACAACAAGCTATGGTCACATTAAGAGTTATGCCTACACCTTAACTTTTCATAAACGAAAATACATATAGTATTTAATTATTAATTTTAAAGGTTACCTCTTGGCGTGCACCTACTCAGCAGTTGACATTTCTTGTATCAGTTCGGTCCCATACCATATTCGAGTTCAAGCACAGACTGCTCGAATCCCTCGAACAAGTGCTCTGATACCAACTTGTAAGACCCTCAAAACCGACGGGTCAAACAGTTGGCATACAAAGATTAAAACCATGAATTTAATACTCAAAATGTCTTATTTATTATCAGAAAACACGCAGCGGAAAAGTAAATAGTTAAGTCATCCAAACATGAAATTCCCCATGACGGGTCAAAGCATATTTGTAAAACAAAAGTTTAGAAAATTGTTTTCAAATAAATAGAGTAGACTCTTTATTTCGAAATGTCAACCGCCTCTGAGTAGTCCTGCAGCAAGCCAAGGCATCCCTTTTATTCTTCAAATACTTGAAATCAAGCTAATATGCATGCAAAGTCAGACGAGCTGAGTGAATTCAAGTTTAAGAAGTTCTTAAGTAAATAAGTAAATTGCCAAAATAATAGTTAACAAAATACTTTAACCTTAGAGTTACAATAAGCGCAATCCGCCTATTCGATCCCTAAGCGAATAATAAGTAAAGTTTAGAATAAGCGCAATTCGCCTACTTAACATAAGACTTTATTTTAAAGCTACAATAAACGCATTCCGCCTATTTGTCACAAAACTACAACAAGTCTACAGAAGCGCATATCGCCTAACTAAGACTCCAGCCATAATTATAAATCAGAGCAGACATACTAGATAACTATCATAGCTCCGTTTATAATACTAAGTAACTGTCATACACAGCTTATATACATATATATATATATATATATATATATATATATATATATATATATATATATATTAAAGCATTAAACCTAATCAAGTATAAATCAAGGCAAATCCCGATCTAACAAGCAAGGTTTAACATACACTTTCAAGACATGCATATTAGCCCAAAATGTTTTAAAAACAGTAAAAGGGCACATGAATTCACCTTAGTGTATAGTTCGTCTCTCACAAGCAAGGGAGCACAAACGAGTAAGTAGTCAATAACCTGGTAATAAGGACGTAACCGTCACCAACGCTCTATACGTTGTGAAAAGAAAAGAATATAAATACGGGTCCTCATTAAGATACTACTAAGCTATTAGTGTTATATGATTTTATTTTCTTACGCAACTCATATTACGGTATATACTTCTAGGGTCCCATGTTCATCACAAGAAGAAGAAAAAAAATAGTCAAACAAATTTTCAATAGGTTAAGCTTGCCGCTTTACTTACATGAATTTATAACTATTTCTCATGAGAAATGACTACCATATGGTATTCATATGAGTGACTTATTTATATATTGATAAATAATGTTATATCAGTTTACTAACTTTCTAGTTAGATTTATAAAGTAACTCATTATCCTCATTGTGAACCTACGGCTTGTCATGAGAATATGACTTCAAAATCACACTCATGGCCACCATGATAAGTTGTTCATGCATATTTTAATCTTTACAACACAACCTCTCAATCGGATAAATCTGGGACCGTAACCGTTAATGCGAGCACATCCATAAACTCCCATACATCACCCTCCCTTTCATGTACTAGTATATTAAAACATTTAGGTAGCCATCGGTCGACCCAATGCTAGTATATCCAAACACCTACTCCACGAAACCATAGCATGGAGGATGTTCGGACCAGCATATCCGGTGTTCAGCCTCACGCTCCTAACAACTACCGTGAGTTTGAGGGAAGAGTGACGAACCTGGTATGAGTGTTGGATTCGGAATGGAGTGCTTCAAAACCAGCGGTTGCACGGAACCGGAAGCCTACACAAAATTATAACCCGATTGCTAAGCGGTCTAGATCTTAAGACTCTTTTGCAAGTTATCACGCCTGACCGAACCTGAGTTATTCTACATTACCTGGGATGGCCCTTTGGTCGTGATCGGAGAACCGAAACCACAGTAGAATACTCTTCGAACCTGAACAAAACCAAATCCGTTATAGCCGGAGATGGTACGTAATCAAATCGACAAGAGAAACAAAGGAACAATTAAGATCGAACCTTGAGTGAGTCTCGGCTGTTATGGCTCTCCTTGTCGTGCGAAAGGAAAGAACTAGAGGTGTTCTTGCTTGCTTTCTTTTTTTTTTTTTTACGTGGATGAAGAAGAAATGCCACACACAAAAAAAAAAAGAATTATAAATATGACAATAGGAACTCTCAAAATAATCAATTACCAAGGTATTATACGTTGGAGGAAAATGATTACCTTCTCTTGCCCTCTTGTCGTGAAGTGGAAACAACAACAACACAATTGATCGCTGAAGTGGTCGGCCGAAGAAGAGACAAGGATGTTATATAAAACTAGTGTGGCATTAGGGTTTTCTTAAATTGGTAATGACACCATCTTTTGCCATAAGCCCCTCCACTTTTGACTCCCTTGTATCTTGTTCCCAAATTTACTCACATGGGTTTAGGAAAATGCTAAAGAGCCCCCCTCAACAAAGCCAAAATAGAACTATACAAGTGTACAAACTTTACAAGGCGAGACATAAGCCCGGGAATCTACGGCTGTTACAGTATTGTTGGGGCACAATACTTAATAGCTCTCGCAGAACCAGGCACGTGTCCATGACCGTAACGGACACAACTATGAGGACTTGACGTTGTCAGGGAGAGTTTTGTGTAAAGCGTTTTGCCGTCTACACAAACGGCAGACGAGTTCAAAGACATCGCGTTCTACTCAGAGCCAGTAGGCTAAGTGCGTTTCATAAGCGAAGGTTCAAAGGGTCACACCTACTTATCGTATGCAAAATTCAACTGTTGAAATTTAATCGGAACAAGATTGTTTCTGATAATAACTCCCATTCATGTGGGGGATTGTTGGAAAATATTAGAAGTGAATGTGAGTTGATTGTGTCCTACGTTGGTGGGAAGATGAAAATTGGAGGTGTTTATAAAGTGAAGCTTGAATGGAAGAATTAAAATATTAAAGTTACATTATCCTCTGGCTCCTACCCGCGCGCAGGGAGGGGTGCAAAAATGGGTTCTCGCTTGGAAAAATCCTTGAACCAACGCGACGCCCGCACGACCTGCGGACACGAATGCAGCTCGAAAAACCCGGGTCCGCGTGATGCTGGTTTTTGCTATTTGTTTTAAATTTTTGCATAATATAACTGAAAGACTCTTGGTTTTTCAGCTTCCATCTGCTTCAAATTCTAGTTATTATTTGTGATTAATGGCGTAATCAAGTGATTAATATTAATCATGAATGTGAAGGGTCATCAGTTTTCATCTTTGGTTGTGCAACTATATATAGACCTGTTGTCATGAAGCAAAACACACAACACAAAACAATCATATTCTCTCGCATACAGTTTGATCGATCATTGCAGGGACGCTTTTCAGAGGTGATCTCATTCCGGTTTCTTTTCAGGCAAGTGGGATAGTCCGCAGTGCACCGTCACTGTTGAACCGGTGCACCGTGGGAACAGACGACGAATCTGTTTAAGGGAATTGTGTCAAACACAAGCTCGGTTATGTTAATCGGTTTATTTCTTTCTGTTTGTTTTGTTTGCATATTCGTTATAGGCTCCATTTTACTGTAAGATTTCCAACATTAACTACAAAGACGTTACGTTGTACCAGAGCCGGTCCAACATTTTTGAAGACTTTAAGCAAACTATAAAATGGCCCTTTTAGATTTCTTTTATGAACTTTCCCCATTTACTCAGACTTCGGACCGACAATAATAAATGAAAATGAAAATGTTTATAGTTGGTGCAGGGACGGGTCAACCATTCTTTGTAAGAGTACTACCCTCCTTTTTTGTTATTTTTGCTTCTTGACAAGAGACAACCGTAAAGAATAACTTGAAGGAAACAAATCAAATTCATTCAAAGAACTTCTACACTAATAATATATGATTTCCCGCTAATACGTTATGAATATCATACAACTTATGTATGAATCAAGATTCATCATTTATTGAATGTGGTTAGGGCATGTTTTGATAAACTTATCTATACATATAATAAACCAAAGCCATTTTAATGACATGGCATTCAAAGAGGGTATTCTCTTTATTGAGTGTGCCATGTGTCATCCCATGTGGCAAGACCTTTATTTTAGGAAAATAATAATTTAAAATTTATAAACAAAATTAGATTTTTATCTCTAATGTTTCCTCCGATAACTTTTAAACGTTAATATCCTTTATACACGAAATTTTTTAAAGAAAAAAATTACACCAAATTAACGAGCGCTTTATTATCTTTCCAACGAGTACCATAGTGCTATATAAAAAGCGGAGAAACAAAACGACTATTTTTTGTAACCCGACAGGTATTGTGTCAGATTTGAAATTAGTTTAAAAAAAGTTGTGGGTTTAGGTCGGGCCTGGGATTAGGTGATACCCGACCCAATTACCCTTTTTTTATATTAGAATATGATAACTTATGACAGAGATTTGTTTAAAATAATAATAATAATAATATTCATTAATCATATATTGGCAAGTCATCAATTATGTTGTCATATTAGATATTTTATTATGTCATATGAGATATTTCAACCCGGGACGCTCTCCAACAGGTAATTGCTATGTTTTCTTTTTCTACCATATTCTGAAATAGCTCAAATCTTATTGTATGCAGTTAAAAACCTTTGACTGAATATATTGGTGCTAAATAATCTATGTCCCCTTGAAGTGCTTGGGATCTTAATATTCTGTTTTAGGTGTTAATGTTGTAAGGTGAAATGGATCTTTTGGTATTTTTTTTTAAAGTATCTAATGTAAGTTGATACACAGATGCCATTTTTATAATTTAGATAATTCTAATTTTATTCACTTTACTTAGATTTCTCAACCCAGGACACTCCCGGGGTATAAGCTAGTTTAAGTCAAAAAGGACTTTTGGTTAAAAGGACTTATTAACTTATGACTTTTTAAAAATAAGTTTTTAGAAAAGTGTTTGGATCAGCTTATGTGGTGGAGAAAAACAATAAGTTGATAAGTTATTTTGTAAAAAAGTGTTTGATTTAACTTATTTAGGTAAAATGACCAAAAATGGTATAAAAGGGGTAGTTATAAGGATATAAGAAGGGCATGTAGGTAAATAACAATCAATAAGTTATAAGAAGGTTCAAAAAGTCACTCTTCCTTACTTTTCCAAAACAACTTATCATATCCAAAAGGAAAATGACTTTTTGTTTTAACTTATAAGAAGGTGAAAATAAGGAGAGCTAAACATGCTCTTAGTGTTTACCTAAAAGCCCAAACCACCAAATAATAAATTCCTGTAAAATTTAATTAAAAAGGGGAATTGGATTTTAATAACCTAAACTATTTGAAATTGGTCATTGACACCCCCAACTAAAAATTTGTGTCACACCCTCAAATTTCCACTGCGGGGTTTATACCGCGAGGCATGTGACATACCAGGATCCCATAGCCATAAGTCACATGATCGACTCTAAATGCCCAAACCATTTATTTCGTTATTGAAAACAAGTTTAACAGAAAATCAATTATTCAAACAGTTGCGGAAGCGAATTTAAAGATAATAGTTAATCAAATAGTCTGCAAAACAACACGTTCAAAATCATAATGGATAATTTAACATTCGAAAATAGATAAGTATTCATATCCCCATAATGCTATATGATGCATGCCCTACACGTGCTCTAAACTAGTGTCCTGCAAATGGGTATAATATTCGTGTGTCAACATAAAGTTGGCGAGTTCACAAAGTTAAGTAAATACGTAGGTCATCTAGACCATGTTTTGAGTAGTAGCTAATTCACATTCCATGGGTAGCTAGCCCGCTCATGATAACTAAAATCGGTAATACCGAACTGCTAAACAACGAGATCCCACAATAGTGAGCAAAGTGCCTTGCATCATTCTCTATCAACAATGATAATATGTTAAGTTATAGTTCACACCCATGCTCTCCAGCACGATGTGAGGTTTGTGAAACCTAATAGCGCTATCAACTAGTTACCCGCTTGCCCACCCGGCAATTCATTCGGTATTTAGAAGGACTTCATGATAGAGTTGGTTTAGTTCATCAAGGACATAAAACATGAATTAGTGAAAGCAGATTCACCTAGTGAATCATAGCACCCCAAACCCGGGATGTGTAAAGTAGTCCCAAACCGAACTCTAAAAAAGTTTAGAAAGTTGTGTCCTTCCGAGACGCATGCTTTTGAGAAAAAGAGTAGTGAAACTCACTTGATAGAGATGCTTGTGATCTAGTGAAGTTGAACTACGTAGCTACTATCGTTCGGACAGTACTTGCCCTATGATTTAATAGAGCATGGTAAATCAAAAGTTTTATCACACAATTTGTCTACCCAACGCTTGTGGACCTAGTTATCAGGTTATGTGAACCTTGGTTTTGTACTTGTGATAAGGCTAGTTATGTGTTTAGGGCATTAACATACTTAAGTTGAGATTTACACATGTTCTAGCCATGTTGACACATGTTATTCGATAGTTGCCGATTTAAAACATGGTGATCTATGTTACTATACTTGTTGGATAGTGTTTTAAGAAGTGGTTAGTTGGGATAATAATGGTAGCCGATTAGTTCAAAGTTTAGATCGGGTTCACAAGGGCCGAAAGGTTTTAAACCAAGAAAGAATAGAATGGTTAGCTAACTTACCTAGTGGATCAGAGTGGAGTTGGATTGTCTTGATGCTTCCCTTACTCGAACCTTGGCTTCTTGGGGGTGGCCTTTTGGCCGTAGGCGATCAAAAGAGAGAGAGAGGGGGGGGGGGGGGGAGAAAGAGAGAGAGAAAGCAAAAGTGTTTGTGTTTGTGTTGGTGTGAGTTTGAGAGAAATATTTGGGTCCTTATATAGAGCTTCAAGTAGTGTAGTGACAAACACTTGTGGCAATCCTTCCTCTCTTGATCGATGGAATGTATAAAGGGGTTGATCATCTTTTGATGCAAGTGTAGGTTATGTTTAGGCATGTGTGTTTGGGAGCTATGTGTCAATTGGATTAGACAAATCAATAAGGGGTAGTGTTGACTTGAGTAGGAGATGTGCTAAGGTTTTGGATTGTATCTATTTTGGTGAAAAAGGATGATAAGTCAACATGCCTCTTGTTTTTGCACATGCACTAGCCGATTTCTTAGTCTAGGTTATAACTAGAAGGTGGCATGCCATGTTTGTCTTGTTTCCCTTTTGGTGTTAGTTTACAACTAAGATATAGTTCATGTGTTTTTCTTGGATGTTTCGGTTGAGCTAGGACAAAGGAGTAGGAGTGTAGCATGGTTTTGATAGTGATGGATCACACCTTGCTTGTCTTTCCCAAGTTCCAAGGAGTATGATGTTAACTAATGATCTATTTACACAAAGACTCCTTGGGAATGTGTTTGCGGCCGCCACTACACATGGGGATGTTTCTTTTGATGGTGACAACTCATTCCTTGTCTTATGTTAGAATGTGATAGTTCCAAAAACCTCTAGTTGTCATGTTAACTAGGATGGTAGGCTTGTAAGGTCTCTATTGGCCACAAATTGTGGAGTAAGAGGAAAAAGAATGTTTGTTGCTAGTGTATAGGTGGGTTGATTAGTGTTATAGGTGAGTGGTTATATCTGTTTTGGTGAAACTTGGTAAAAGCAACCCATGCTTCTTTGTGTTATGGTTTTCGGCCGTAGGTACTAGTCAAGGGGAAAGAGTTGTTTAATCATGATGTGAGGCTTTTAGTGATTGGTTAGACAAAAGGAGTAAGGTTTCCATGGGTTAATAGGAGGTGTAAGACTCTATGTTTGTGTATAGTGTGACAAACAATCTATACCCATGTATATGTGGGTGTGTGCATGGTAATATATATATATATATATATATTGATGATTTTTGTCATGGATTGTTTAAGGTATTATATATGGTAATGGATCTTGTGAAATTCCATGATAGTTAGCTTTGTTATGAATCAAATTTTATTATGTATGTGTAGTCTTGTGGATAAATCGACATGTACACATGTTAGTGCTATTATAGTTGCTCATTGTGTCCATTAAATAGTCTCTAGTACCCCGTTGATATAGAAATATCATCCGGTTTTACAATGGTAAGAGTTAGTTAAGTTCTATGCCTCTTGGCGATGACCCTAACATGTATTTTGCTTCATAGGTACCATATGCTCATTAAATGACAATCCATATGTAGATATACATCTCGTGTGTACACGTGTGATTTATCTAGCTCACTCTAGTTAAGTAGGATGCAAGGAATCTAAGTGCAAGTAACTAGAGTTTGATTAATTTAAGAACCTGAAATTGCGGGGTATCACATCATCCCTAAGTTGAAAAGAATTCCGTCTCGAAATTCAGTAAGTATACAGTAAAGCTAGCTAGAAAAATGTATGCTTGGTTCCCGGATGTCACAATTTGGCCATATATAACCTGAACTATTAACATCTTGGATTTTAACACCCACTAACGACTAAGTCACTAACGCCGTTAGCAGACTGGCTGACGTGGAACCAATTGTTGACGTGGCATGTTGATGTGTCAATCCACGTGTGCATTTCATTTAAAAAAAAACAGATCTTATAGATCTCTTCTTCCCTACAATACCTTCATCAATCAAAATTTGTGGGTTTTAATAACCTAAACACACCTTCACAAACATCCCATGTAGAGCTGTAAACAAACCAAACGAACATGAACGCTAACACGGCCTTGTTCATGTTCATTTGTTAAGGAAATAACGTGTTCACGAACTGTTCATGAACACTTACCGAACGAGATTTCTATTCGTGTTCGTTTGTATTTATTTGCTAAATTTAGGTGTCGGACAAAAACGAACATAAACAAACACAAATGAATGTAAACGAACAAAAATAGGCATTACTGAACAAAAAAGAGCAGAAACCAACACATCAAATTCTGAAAATTATCATTTTTCATTGCTAGCATTGTCCGCCCAAAATATGCTAATCAAATTACCCGATACGTGACATAATCTTGATCACATAATGTCTTATAAAAATACAGAGGTATCATATTAAACTTGAAATCCTCGCTTAATCCACAAAAAAAAACAGTTATTAAAATAGTTAAAGTAATATTAACATGTGATACACTAATATATACTAGTGGGAAACCCGCGCGTTGCGGCGGGACACTTCCGAATGAAAAATAGACGAAAAAACGTTGAATCACGTACATGCATGGAGGCGAGTTAACTTGCCATATTAAAAAAAACAAAGCTAAAAATCATCATAGAAAAAGCTAAGTAAGTCGAAACCGTAACAAATCAAAATAAAAATGTTAAAAAAAAAACTACAAAAACTTTAATGACTTGTTCATTTCTGCTTAGATGACTTGTCCATTATCACACACAATTTTGTTTTAAACCAAGCTTACATTGAAACGTATATAAAAATAGAACCAATAAAGGAATTTCTCTTTTCTCTTTCTTCTAAAAATAAACACAAGATAATATTATCAAAAACAATAAATTTGACCTATTTCATATAAAATGATTTAAGAAAAAATTATAAAAGCACATTGTTCTAAGAATAATAAAACTTTCTGTTGTTTAGTAGATTAAGCTCGATTTAGCTCTCAATATGCCAAATTATTCATGTAGTAGATATTTTCCTAAAAGACTCAAATACCTAAAAGTTTAGTAACATTGTCATGAATAATAATAGATTTATTAACTTTTATAGAATACCTAATTGTATATAAAGAATATAATAAAACATGTAGCATTATGAAAATACTTTTTTTACATATTTTCTATTTAATATGTTCAAAGTAATTGTAGAATATATGTCATGACCTATCATAAACATGATTCTTGACTTCACTTAGATTAAATGTGATGTTTTAAAGATAAATTTACCCCTAAAATGTAGTTATTATGAGCATTGTGTGTTGTATCATAAGCAAATTAACTTGTACCTCTTAAATTTTAAGAAGTCCTTGTCAAATGCTTTATAATATAGTATAGATATAGATATAGATATAGATATAGATATAGATATAGATATAGATATAGATATAGATTTTAAATAATCTACCACTGGAAATTTTGAAGTACTTTAATTAAATATAAAAAATTAAAAACCCTAATGAACTATCGAACACAAACAAATATAAACGAACGAATGCGACCTCTATTCATGTTCGTTTGTTTAACTTAACAAACATAATTTCTTGTTTGTGTTCGTTCATTTATTAAACAAATGAACACAAACGAACTTCCCGCCGAACAATTCACAAACTGTTCGTCAAACGTTTGGTTTGTTTACAGCCCTAATCCCATGTCTCTGGATAATAACCGTCTTCCATTTCCACATAGGCGGCCTTCCATCCCCCTTCCTCTTCTCTCCTATAAAACCTCCATATTGTTCTCCATTTGACCCTTCCTAATCCCTTTATAAAAAAAGCCCTAATCTTTCACCTACCTACAGTACCTTCATCGATCGTATCAATCATACTGTTTGTTACCTAATTTAGCTACATTTTATCTGAAATTAACGATTTGTACCTCTCTCTCTACAACCATATCCCTTCTGCAACTCAATCGTACTATTCGTTACCTAATTTAGCTACGGTGGTGGTGGTTGTAGAGAGAGAGAGGGAGAGAGAGAGAGAGTTACAGTGGTTGTTGGCTGTAGATAGAGGTTATTTCTTCAAATGGATTCATATCAAATCTATGTTTTATGATGATGATGCTGATATGGATTTTTTTAGATTTGTTTATTTTATGATGATGATGATATGGGTTCGCATCAAATGGGTTCATATCTATCAGATCTGTTTTTTTTTTTTTTTTTTTTTTTTTTTTTTGTTGCTAAATGAAATGCACATGTGGATGGATACATCAGCATGCCACGCCAGCCAATCCACTAACGACGTTAGTTACTTAACCGTTGGTGGGTGTTAAAATCCAATATGTTAATAGTTCAGGTTATATGTGACCAATTTTTTAGTTGGTGGTGACATCGGCCAATTTTGAATAGTTTATGTTATTAAAATCCAATTCCCTAATTAAAAAAGAACACAAAATACTTCAATCCATAACTCACGATCTATAGAATTTGTTTTAATACATCATCATCGTTTACCTATGGAATTAAGATCGGAGGCTAGAACTTTGGGGGCCCTAGGTTTTTGCCTAGTTTTACAAAGCATTAGGGTTGGCCCTACGTTGTACCAAGATAGTTAGGGCTGCAAACGAACTGAACTTTCAGCGATCAGTTCATGCCGTTCGGCGGGAAGTTCATTCGTGTATGTTCGTTTAATAAATGAACGAACACGAACAAAAAAATCTGTTCGTTTAGTTAAACGAACGGACATGAACAGAGGTCGGGTTCGTTCGTTTATGTTCGTGAACGTTCAGTAACATGTTCGTTTATGTTCGATAGTTTATTAAGGTTTTAACTTTTATATGTTTTTTATATTCTTTTATTTTTATTTATTTTACCAAATAAATAATATATATGAGGTAAATATATGACTATATATGAGATCAACAAACCTACTTTTTATATTCAAACTCATTATATGTTTCCACGTTCCAGCTTTGATGCACTCTACCTCCAACGCTCTTCTCCAGTATTATGTTTGGAGAATTAGATTATATTTTGGGTGGATCTAGCTAATGTCTTAATGTATGTAAATTCAATGTTATTCAAAAGTTAATGTATGTCCGTTTGTGTTCGGGTGCGTTCATGAACAAAATTAACAAACGAACACGAACATGATTGTTTTCTTAACAAACGAATACGAACAAAAAATCTCGTTCGGTAAGTGTTCATGAACTGTTCGTGAACACATAATTTGTTCGTGTTTGTTCGGTTCGTTTGCAGCCCTAAAGACAGTGGAAACCTTATAAGTGTGCATTTGCCACTATCATGTTTTCACTTAATTGTCCATTGTTAGAATAACGAATCGTAACATAACTAAAACCAAACAAGGGCCGGCTTGAAGGAGGGTACGACCGTGAAATTTATAAGTTATAGATATTAAAAATATATTTAAGGGGTACATTTTTCTACTCAACCCTAACCATTGAATTCTGGGCGACTGCTTGAGCTTGAGAATAAATTAAGGGGGGGGGGGGGGGGGCGCCTATCGAATTGTTCACGGGTACCAATTACCAGCACGGTAACACCGCCGCCACCCACGCTGGTAGTGGTCCCGTGGACCATTTTGCTGGTTCTCTTTAGCGTGCTGGTACCGGTTTTTTTGTTGTTTTTTGATTTTTATAAATACATTTTTTTTGGGTATTTAACCGTTTGTTTTATTTTTTTAATTATTTTCACCGTTTGTTTTATAAATATCTTTATCTTTTTTAAACCGTTTGTTTAAAACCTGCGTAAATAATAAGAACATTAAAGATAAATACACATAAAAAACTAAAATTTTATAACCATTAAACATAAAAAACTAAAAATAAAATACATTAAAACAAAAAAAAAAACCTAGGGTTGGCGCAATAGTTGCCATGCCTCGACATGGTCAAAGCTGGTGTCATATCGAGCCGCATAGTCTACATGCGTGAGCTCGATAGCCAACTCCGGGTCAATGCCCGGCTCCTCCCTCAATGTGTTCTCGTACATGCTGGTCCACCGATCACATTTATTGGTGAGATCGGTCCACTTCCGCTGTAGGCTGATGGTTGTCCGGTCATTGATGCCAACGTGTCGGCTGAAATCGGACCGTGCACGTTCCCAAAAAACCTACGAATGACGTTGTTGAAGGGTCGGGTAGTTCAAGGCGTCTTGGTAGCATATCACCAATGCAATCTCTTATTCGGAGGTCCTACGAGTCATCTTCGTGTGTGTTTCTTTGTATCTACGGTGGTAAAAGTGTGTTTTAACCCCACGGTGTGTTATGTTTATATATAAAAACTTCAAACGGATTGGTGGAACGGTATCAATGCCATTGAATTCGATTGAACGGTTTCCATACTGAATTCTGACCGTGATTAGTGGGACTGTTGAAATAGTTTTGGTAATAAATTTTAGCTTTTAAACCGTGTGAAATAATAATAATAATAATAAAAGGTTTAATGAAATTATAAAAAATAAATAAAAGAATCAGTGGAGTGCTGCCTACAAAAATGTGTTTCAGTGAAGTAACCAGTGAAGTGATGTGGCAAAACATAATTGGTTAAAACCAGTGAAAGAATTTTTTTTTCCTACAAGCATCTCTTTCACCCTTATAATGATATAGAAAAAAAAGTTTAATTGATCGGTTTCAAGACATATATTAAATTATCACAAAGTACAACTTTTATAAACCATTACATATTCTATTATAGAAAATTATTATGAGGAAGATTACATCAAACGATTGAGGATGCATATTACGTTCTTTTGATGGCTCTAACCTTAACACCATGTTTAAAGTTAAGAACTATGCCAAAATCAAACTCCAAAGGACTTTCCATATTTGGTGAGTGTCTAAACACATATCTTTGGTATAAATGAATCAATGTGAGCTTGATTTCTTGCAAAGAAAACTTTTGACCAATGCACACTCGAGGTCCGATCCCGAAGGGTATGAATGCATACGGATGCCTTCGTTTTTCTTCATCGCAGCTTGGGTCGAATCTCTCTGGCTTGAACTTTTCGGGTTCTGGAAAATTTTTGGGGTCCTTTGCTAGAACTCCAACTGCCAACCACACCCATGTACCCTTGGGGAGAATGTAGCCTCCAATTTCTACTTGTGTTGAGGTTTCCCTTGCTATAAGAGGAGAAACTACATAAAACCTCATTACTTCTTTGACAACCTATAGCAAAAGAAAAATATTAGGAGATGTTTGTCGAACTGGTGACAATTTCAACCCATTTACTAATGTGTCATTTGAGTTCTGTCTTATATATAGCGGGTATGACAAAAAGTGTTTTGGTATTTGGGTATACATTAACTTTTTTTTTTTTTAACACTCTTAACAATATTTCACATACTAGTTATTTATTTTTGGATAAAAAGTGTTTTGGGCCAAACAAACCTATGGGTGTTCAGTGAGTTACATACCCGGGTTTGCGGGTCAAACAAACACTAACCAAAAATTTGATACAAACCCAAACACTACACAAACCAAAAAATCGTATCATACACATGAACCCGAATATGACACAAATCTTCACAGGTTAATTTGCATACTAATACTCTAAAATAAAAAGGTTTACAACAAAAAATAGAACACAAATTAGTTTTTTTTTTATCGGCGAACAATTGTGTGGCAACCACCTTTGCAGGGCGCCGTGTCCAAGAATCGACTACTCGACCTCTAACAGCCCCCGCCTTCTCTCGATGCGCGGAAACCCAAGCCCCACCCGCCCGAAGGCACGACAGTGTTATAGAACTCGGTAAAACCTCGCCGCCCGTTAGATTAGTTACGTTTAAATTAATTTATAAAACCTCATGATAATTACCCTATATGTTAGTTTCCCAAATCTCATAAATAGTGCCAGTGCCACTGCCACGTTGCAATGGCCTTTTGAGTTTTTTATATATTTTCCCATTTTATATTGTTTATTAACAGTGTTTGTGATTAGAATTTCAAAAATTGGTCCAGCCCTGTTGTGTCCCCAATTGCCTAGCTGCCACCCAGGTTCGATTCCCTTCAAAATCATTTCTGCACATATTTTTAGACGCTCCATTTCCCTTATAACACCTGTTCACTCTTCAATCAACACGTGTACATTGACTCACTATTTTGCCTCGTTAATTTATGACATAACCAAATTTATTGTAAAACTAGTATATTACCCGCCGCGCTATGCGCGGCGCGGAAATATATAGCCCGACATGTTGTAAGGCGATTTTTGCCCGCTCGTTACGGCGGGGTTGATACAACTGGACTGTACAACCATACGTGGTCTCAAAAAGTTTTTGCAGCAAGTCTTAAAAACTTACAATTTTGCCCATACGTGGTCTCAAAAATATTTTTTAGTAAGTCTTAAAAATCTGAACACCAAAAAATAATATACAATGATTATTAGTACTACGATTATTAGAACAAAAGCAATTATTGTTTGAATCAAAAAAAGTTAACAAAGATGGATGTTAAGGAGAGTGGATTAAAAAAACAGGGAAACGTGGCTGTGAAAGTAGGCAAGGGATGATGAGATGTAATGCAAAAGTGTTGGCTGTGAGTGGGTTGTGACTCACCATCAGTAAGCCTAGCAATTACTGTAGCCAAAGATAAGAAATGTTATATATAATTTGCAAAAATAACTAGTCAGCCCGCGAATCCACCAATTCGTTCCAAACAAAACCCGTTTAGTTAAACTTGTTCCCTAAAGGGAATCGATTTCAATTCCCTTCACAATAAAACTATCCAACACTTGAAGCCCAGTTGGTTGAGGGCCTAAAGTTTCCTATGGGAGGCTTGGGTTCAATTCTCACTAGCTACATTTGGAGGACATTGGTGGAGGGGAAATGAGGGATGACCCAGGCCATTGGCTGGGTTCGAGTCCTGATTCCGACCGGTTTTACCGATTATTTCACTGTCGTGCCTTCGGACGGGTGAGTGGTCGGGTTTTCCCGGGAATTGGTGGCCCAGGTACTCTCGAGTACCTGATTCGCCAAAAGGGTGTCCGAGAGTGCTCGGAAATTGATTCGTTGGCCGTTAAAAAAAATAAAAAACTTGTTCCCGGGTTCAACTTGAAACTGAATTGAACCCTTTTAGACTAAACCCAAACATGTGAATTTCACGTTAAGTTCGTGTTTTCACACACTAATCAAACCCGACCTGATTTGGCCTGCACGTTATCGAACTTGCCTGACTGACTGACCATTTGGTCACCTCTGTAATCTAATACCTACACTGAAAAAGGTCATATGGTCATATAGCTACTGAACTTACCTGATCAAGATATGTGAATTTTGATTGAAGATCATCAGCAGTTGGAACCTGATCATGTGGACCAAACTCATCAATCTCTTTAAGCAACTTCTTCTCAACTTCTGGATGCCCAGAGATCAAATAAACACAAGACGATAGAGTGAACGACGTCGTAGCTGATCCAGCCAGGAGATGCTCATAAGCAATGCTACTGATGTAATCGGGTGTGAACAAGTTCTTGGAAACAGTCTCTGACTCACTTGCATTCAATATCAATGACAAAAAATCTTTTGACCCTCTTTGTTTCTCTTTCATTCTGTTAACCACAATTTGATCAAGTTGACTATTCAAGTTCTTGTTCGTTCGCTCAATTTTCCAGTCCATGGTGTATGGAATTCGCTTAAGTATTTGTCGAACGGGCTCTTGAAGTATAGGGAGAAGGAGGCCTAGAATGATTGAAAATGAACCCGATAAGTCCATTTTAAGCATTGTAGTTGAGTAAATGTGTTGCTTGATGAATGATTCGATATGTTTATCGCTGTGTTGATGGTTGTTTGATTTAGAGAGGCCAAACTCAAATCCGAAAGCAGCTTTTCCAATCACATCGGTAGCCATTTTGAGCGAAAATTCGTTAAACATTATGTCTTGATCATCCATTGGAATGTTTTGAGATGTGGTTTCTATAAAGGATTGCATCATGGGTACTAGTTTTGCTAAGTATGATGGTTGGTACACTGAAACTATAGTGTTTCTCATAGTTGACCATCTTGAGTCCCTAAAATTAACATAAAGTTTTGATTATTAAGTTCATTGTTAAAAAGAAGTATTGGATTTGAATAATTCAAACAATCAACTATTGGTTAGTTATAGTCCGTTGGTGGATAATATGTTAAAAAGTGGGACCGCCAACATATATTTCCGTTAGTTGGGACCAGTAGCGATCGATTGCTAATATTTGAGATTATTTAAACCAATACTTTGCTAAAAATGGAAATAAAAAAAATTACAATATTGTCCAATGAAAAATACCTTATCCAAAAAAGACCTTTTTTGTGAAGTGGGGAAGCCAATATAGGAGAGGGGATGCTTCTATTGGGAATGTCTTTAAATTTCTTGATGCCAACTTCTCTACATAGCTCTGCATCAGCCACAATCACTAGTGGTTGTCTTCCCATGTGAAACCTTATTGACAATCACACATGTTTGACTTTTTAGTAAAAAAAATAAAGTGTTTGATTTTGACATTTTTAAAGTCAAAGAGGATAACTATCTGCCTATGTGGTTAGATGAACATGCAGAGAACTAATCCATATATAGCAGTTCCGTACTACAGTCTATAGATAAAAAGTTGCATATTTGACTTTTGAGAGTCAAATATGTTGTGTATGTATTATTTTTGTTAAAGAAAGTTCTTTCTTCATTTGAATCTTATGATTAGACCTTTTAAAGTTATATAACAATATCCATTCATTCATTTAATTAAACAAAAATGTATAATTATTTTCTCTTTATAGAAAAAACAGTACACACAAATATATATGTGTGCACTCCAGAGGGGAACACAAACATGGGTAATCATATACATGTTAATTTTTTTCAAAGTTATAAAAAAAACTAAAGAATACCATGTTTAAATTAAAGAGAATAA